>MZZL01000390.1:153438-319517 GCA_002749535.1 Apophysomyces variabilis | reverse complement strand
GGGAAGCAATAAAGATCATCATTCGTTTATTCTCTTATTTTTCCTTTGTTCTATCTGACGCTATTCAACTACACTTCCGTGGCCATTGATTGGATCAGCCAAAAAAGAAGTACGACAGTAGCTTTGCAATCATTCTGCCCTTTCTGTCATGGTTTTGCGGGACAACAATGGTGAAATACACATTAGCGTTTTGGAATGATTGACAATAGTTGAGCTTTGTTTGTCGCGGAAAGGAAACGCCAAACATTGTTATAACCAAGATTCCGGTCAACAGTTTTTGTGATAAAGTATGTTGACGTATGATCAGTACGATGGTTTTCGCTTGCTGTGGTGACCTACCACGCTAAAGTTGTATATTTATGTTAAAAATAAGAATTGTATCGCATTAACGAGCAAGAATTATGACCCTATCGTCGTCAGTTAGCGTTAGACGACTTAGATTCCACTCACTTCTCGGTTTATCATGCGATAGTATGTATAGCAGTCATTGTGTTTAGTTGATGAAAGATCCAAGCAAAAAAGGAGTGCTATATGTTATGTGCACTTGGTCGCACAAAGTGTTTGATAAGCATTCATCATGGCAATGCACAATGTTATTTTTGGCACTCAAAAAGAAATTGCTTTATTTATGCTGTCGGAGAGCAGTTGTCTGCGTTTCATTCAAGTTATTCCAGGTATGGCAAGCCAGATCAATTACGGACGGAGGAAGACCTAGAAAATCATTAATTTATGGAATAAATCAAGTGAAAATCATACCAGCTAACTGAGCTACTTTGAGCCCGTGAGATTCCCGACAAACCCCTGGTCGAACTTGGTGAAGAAAGCTAAATCCATATTCATCCTCATGAAGACTTGTCATAAAGCACTTTATTGCCGTTAGATCCGATCTCTCAATCATATTAGCAAGCTCGTGATAGTGCGTGGCAAAGAGAGCCCTGCATCCAATTTGCTTTTCCATGTAATGAAGAATAGCGTATGCTAAGGAGAAGCCATCAGCCGTCGATGTCCCACGTCCAACTTCATCCATTATCACAATCGAACGTGCGCTAGCATGTTTCAAGATATTGGCAGTTTCCACCATTTCCACCATGAACGTAGACTGATCCTGCGCTAAATTGTCTGCAGCGCCAACACGGCTAAATATGCTGTCGGCAATACCAATTTCAGCTCGTTCGGCCGGAACAAAGCAGCCCATATGGGCCAGGAGAATAATAATAGCATTTTGTCGTAGAAATGTGCTTTTGCCACCCATATTCGGGCCCGTCAATAGCCACACACGTTGGTCCGAATCCAGATAACAATCGTTGTGGACGAATTCTCTTCCCTTTTTGGCTAGATTCGTCTCCACTACAGGATGGCGGCCAGCCACAATCCTCGTATGGTTGAGATGAGTAATATCTGGACGTACGTATCGATTTTGCTTAGCCAGCCAAGCAAAAGATACCAAAACATCCAACTGTGCCAAAATGCGACAGCTACGAATTATAGTTGTCGACTGATCCAAAAGAGTCCGGACTACATCATCAAATACTTGGGTTTCAATTTCCACGATTCGTGCTTCAGTGTTGTCGAGAGATATCGAAAGAGATGTCCATTCATCCACCTGATATCGATGTTTTGTCTTTGTTTTATTGACAAGTACCGCATGACATTGATCAAGGAGCTTATTAGCTTGACTTGCATTAACTTCGATAAGATGCTTAAAGAGCGAATGGCTTAGTAAAGTCAGAGAATTTCCACAAGCAGCACGGAGTCGATCTTGCAGCGCAGAACGTTGGGAAAACAAATCATCCAGTTTGTGATGAAGTCGTGACAATTCAGGGCTAAAGTCTCGATTAACGAATCCATACTCCTTGTCTTTCGGTTCCCTGGATTCGATTCTGTCGTAATCAAAAGCTTTCTGGATATATTCAGCCAAATGGGCATGAGGATCGAGCATGTCTACAAGGTCACGTAAAGCTGTACTAGAAGCAGGATTCTCCTCCATAACTTCCTGCAGACGATATTTTATAGTCTTGATAGTATGCAAGGTACTGCATATATCGTATAAATCGGAATACTGTCCTCTACGAAGCGAAAGTCTCTGCAGTGCTCGCTGAGCATCCGTGGTCTGTTTCAATAATAGACGGATTTCCTGTAATATGTACGCGTCCGTACGGAAATAGTGAACGATATCGAGACGTTTCTCTATCGCATCAACCGATGTGAGTGGCGATAATAACCATCGGCTTAATAATCGCGAACCGGCGCTAGTCATTGTGCAGTCAATGACTCCAAGTAAACTATCTGCTCGTTTTCCATCTCTCAAACTTTTTACAAGTTCCAAAGATGCTATAGCCGCGCTATCAATCCGCAGGGTATCCTTTGCACTGAATTTTACCGGACTTTGAAGCTTCGGTGCACGACCTATATGCGTCTTATCAATGTACGTCAGTATAGCCATGGCTGCTTCCAGTTCTACTTCAGAGAATGTGACGATCTTTTTCCCAGCGTCTGCATCATCCAACGTGCTATGGTCATACTCATCACTTGCATCTGCGGACTCTATGGCCAGATTCTGAAACATCGAATTCAAAATACGGTAGCCTGCGGAAGCATCGAAGGAGATATCAGGCTGGTATGTAACCGCAACACTATTATGTTGGAGAAGAAGGCGTGTTACAGCATCTAATGACTCCTGATCGTAAGAAGTTTCGTCTAGTACAGCATTGGATGGTTTCATCCATTGTGGTAAGATAACCTCTCGTGGTTGTATCCGTGCAATGTCGTCTTTTAGAGACTCCAGCTGTGATTTTTGCATAACAAATTCCCCAACAGACAGATCAATCCAAGCTAAACCTATCGTTCCAGAGCCGTCTGATAGGGCTTTATTTGTTGGAGAAACCGCAAGAAGATAATTGTATGCATGTGAATCAAGGAATCTGTCTTCAATCACAGTACCAGGGGTAATAATACGAGTAATCTCACGTCTGAACCCCAGCACAGAGCCATCTGACCTCGTGGACATACTGATTTGCTCACATAATGCAACACGACATCGTAAGCGATTCACAAGGATATCCAGGTACCGCTCTAATGCTCGCGAAGGGAAACCGGCAAAATCAACGACCACGCCGCTTGATACCTCTTTCGTTGTAAGTTTTAAGTCAAGCTGAGGGGCATAACTTCGCGCATGTGATTCGTACAACTGCGTAGTTGTTAGAAAAGACATATAGAAGGATTATCCAACACTACATACCTCATAGAAATCACCTACTTGAACCAAGAGTACGCAAAGAGGATGTTTTGCTGTACATTCGCGAACTGTGTCAAGCACGACCGATCCAGTAGACGCTTGCTTGGCACTAAGGGCTTGTGCTGCTTTTTCCAATGTATCTTGTGAAGTTGTCTGTTCTTTGCGTGGCCGCGCCGTTTTTACTCGATTGCTAGGCTCGAGAACAGCATCTTGCGGGAAGAGATCCTCAAACCGACCTTTTGTAATTCGTTTTGCTGCTGTGAGGGAATAACTTATGTGCTTTCTACATAGGGCTATCCGTCGGCATGAAGAGACGCGGCTAACGGGATTACGCACGTAAAGCCTGAGCATAAGTGCGCGAGATTTTTGGCTTTCAAGCATTATCACAATCAAATTTTAAACTCTGTCTGCTCGAACCTCATTGGGTGGACAATTTTCTCCCAAAGTTGGCATTAAAAACAGCAAAAGCGATAACAACAGAATATATGACACTGCTTCCAAGGCATCGAAGACTTCTGCTATTGTCCGGGAATGACACAAAACTGGCAAGAATCTTTTACTACCAGCGTCCAATTATCCACGATAAGCACAGAAGGTAGATACCTAGATCTGGATCTGGATAAACTGTGGCTACAGTTTTTATTCTAGTTTTGAGTGAGCAGATCAATATCAATATCGTAAGGAACGTTGCTTCTCCGCCCTCCTTTAGGTCGAGGTGTTACTACTTGAAAACTGGAACCAATCAGTTCTTCCACGAAGTCTATTGTCGATCCTTCGATGAACTTTAAAGTCATGCCATCTATAACCACCCGGATGCCTTCTTTTTCAAATATACTACGTATATATAATGTAAGTAGAGATCTTTCCATGAGATTTGCCGCATACATGTCGTCTTCATCCACTGTTTTTGTTAATGTGATCTTGTTTTGCAAGCCTTTCTGTGCATCCAAATCAATAGCAATCCTTAACATTTCTGTATCATTCTCTGACCCGACGATAAGTTTTAGCCTCTACTGCATTCATATAATGAGTGTTGAAACTGTACATCTTTCAAACCTGGAGCGCTTTGTCCGTCATTTTGATCTTCTCGTTTCCATCCAGAGGTTTTACTGTTACTCCTCCAAACGTCTCTCGATTCAACGTGTACATGGTTTTGGTAGGCATCCATCGTTTCTCAGGGACGTCGTTGCGGTAGCGTAATGTGTGTCTCATCAAACTTTGGCCATGACGGAAGCAAGGTACTGCTAGCGATTTGAACATATCAGGCTTAACGCTGAAGAAGCGGAATGGAATCGAGGCAATTTTATCAGCGTACTCCAGTTTCCCATCTCAGCAGGCCAGCTGCTCTGTTCACCGATTAATGTTGACGAGCGGTAGCAAGCTTAATCAAGAAATACGGCTTCTTTTGATGCTTGTCAACCGTTTTGAAGCGCACTTGTTGTCACTATAGAGCCAGACAGGCTTACGTTGGGTGAATGCGAACTTTATTGCATTCCACTTTATCCTGCTATTACTCTTGGGGAAACTGTCCATAGCGCAGTATGATTAAAATTATACAAGCTAGCCTTCCTAGTTGTCATGGCCTGTAGCATCCTATGTGCAAATATCCAGCTATTCAATCATTCCTCAGCTGAGTCTCTGAAAGGTATTAAATATGGCAAACTGACATGTTTTTTCCCGAGCACCTGTTTTGCAACTTGGGAGCTGCAATTTAGCAAGGAATGATACCCATTGTCTTAGTATGCATTGCTGCCGGGTTACACCCTATGTGCCTCTGGAAACAATGCAGGGATTTTGTAAGCTTTATTCACAAGATATACAGTCTATTGGTTCATTAGACTTGATTAATGGACTTCGCATAATCACTATGAAATATATAGTAGCTGCTGATGTTGTAGTCGGCCCTAGAAATACATCTGGAAGAAAGAGAGGAGTGTCATTGGCCTTTCTAGTTCTCGCTTGTTTGAGTGTCTTCTCGTGGTTTGTAAAGTCGCCATGCTATGCTCAGAGGTATCAGCACTCGAGGACACAATGGCAAAGTCGCAGTATCGATAAATACTTGGAGATGTAAGCATAGGAAACGGTTTAACTGGAGATGCCTATCCCATTGGGTCCTGTGTTTGTGAGGTGAACTTAGCTTGCCTGTCACTGGTGTTTTCTCTCGTATCCCAGAAAGATATACAAGATCTTCCTTGCCGCGTTGAATATCCCTATTCTAAATTGTATAGCATGTTTAGCAATGTCGTACTATGTGGAGAGCGTATCCTGGACCGCGTAGAAACCTTTTTTTAACGTGCAGAGCGGTCATGTCGGCTTGAATCCGTTGGCGGGCTTGGGCACGTCAACATGGATTGGATTATCCACGGCTTGTCTAAAATCCATCAATGTTCATCATGGCCATATATTGAGATAGCTGTAGGTGAAATCTCTAATCTATGTCCTACACACGTATGACCAAAGCGTCCAGCACCATATGCTACAGCGATGTCTTTATAGTTACACACCTTCGACTCGGAGACATAGCTTGTGTAAAGCTCTTTGTGACCAGGTGCGGGTAATTCATCCTAAAGTTCGTCCGCAAATATGAAATTTCAAAATACGGTATATGTAAGCAAAGATCGAACGGTGTTCTTGCCTGGTTGTTGAACCCCTCATTCTGGTAGAATCAAGACATTTTATCTACCACTCGACGTACTGTTTATGCCATCTGTGCTACCGGAACGGACAATAGTAGCGGGCACGGCTGCGTGAAATAAGTCTACAGAAACTAGTGTCTCCTTTGACAAATTTATGTTTTTAATTCTGTCCACAATCTTCTGAAAGAGGTTCACCAGTCTGTCTCTGTATATGATCGCTTAAAAGCTATAAATAGTACTTGTCATCGTGTCTCGCTGCTAAAAAGTATCAGTAACTACAAGTAAGAGAATAAATACGGCCAGACTACAGTCAGAAAATATGCTGCTTATTTTCTGATATATGGGAAATCAGCTTCGTGGAGATATAGTAAATCCAGTGAATAATGAAACTGCTGCTTCCATGTGATTGTATGCTGTAGATACAGATATCATTCCAACTAGTCAACTAGTGTGAGATCTTTTAGACAACAGTCACCGAAAAGTTAGATTTGAGATTACTTGATGCAAGACGTTAACCCTCTATGACAGGAAACAAAATAACCGGGCTGGACCGGAAGCCAAAGCGTTCCACACTGCTAGGTCGTCATAAAGACTTTGATCAGCCATGCTTCTTCTGAATATAGTTCGTACTACCGTATAAGACGCCAAGGTTTATGGGCTTTCAGTAATGAAGCTACGGAAAGGGTATTCAAAGTACTCTCAGCTTCTTGTGCATGGCAAGAAGGTTAAAGGGAAGTATTGATTGAAATACAGAACTCTTCGAACTCTACCGGCCTAGTATAGCGTCTTCACTTAAGCAAGAGATGGTAATGACATTATTTGGTGGGTACAAGAAGATTCATAACATTCTTAGTTTCTGAGCGCTTTTCCGATTTTCAACTCCGTCCTCGGGTATTCTAACTTCTTTTTGTGCAACTTCTCGATTATGTCGATTATCAACAAAGTGAGGTATCGGTGTACTAAGTTTACCAATAGCTGCGCTTGTGAGACCCTCCACAAAGAAAGCTTTCAGGAGCCTAGAATAGGAAATTGTTTTCTAAGATTACAAAAAGGCAATGAATGTTGTAGCTGAAACGATAGCTATAAGGCTCAAAGCTAATCGTGGAAATCATCTAGTTAGTAAAAAATGATCGTGTTGAAACTAGTGCGTATTCAGCGCCTTGACTGTCAATCTTTTACTGAAAACTATCAACCGCAACACACCCCAATACAGGAGCGCTCAGGTTACATAAGAAGGACATGTCAATTGCCTGCGTTCGTAAAATTTGCAGAAATCGTTTGTATCATCGATTAATCTCTGACAAATAAAAGGCCAGTAAGTTCACACAAAGTCAATTTATCTATGAATAAATTGAGTGCTATTAAAAAGCTGAAAGTTATATAAGTCAATTAGCAACGTAAGTTGGGCAACATTTGTACTAAAACAGGTAGAATGGGTAATTTGACGTGACAATGCCACAAGTTAATCAAGTGAATACAGCTCATATAATAATTGGGCTACGCATGATGTGTGAAATGTGCTGCATAATCTACAGGAACAAAATATAAGATGCATAATCACGTAACCGTCACCTTACTGGAGCATGTGGTTGAACACATAAGTCAAGCCATTAAAGAAAAGCTACACTGCGAATGTCCGATTTCCACTTCGCAAATACTTTGGTGCACTATTCCAATTGATCTAGGTTTTCCGTAACTCTATAATACACTCATGCAGATATATGAAATACTATATTACTAACTACAGGACTAGATAGTCTTTTTTAGTAAATCTGTCTATAGATTTAGGCACTGTAGAATGATGAAAACTCTTTTTCATTGATGTACATGTAGTTAAGAAGTACTTAGAGATTTACTGCTGTTGAAAGGGAAGTTGGGTTTACTTACTCTGAAAACAAAGATGCCTGCCGATCCTATGTATTGGCATGATTGGCATTTCGCCGCTCATGATTGGTAAGTGGTACACAAATGCAATCAAAGCTACAGAATGTCGGCGATTCTGTCACACTTGCAGGGTTGTCCAAGTATATTAACAATGTCAAATAGATGGTTGCGTTCTTATTCTCGGGCCTTGAGCTTGCTTTGCTAATAAAACAGGCAAGGCCATTTCAATAACTATACTTCTAACCTTATCTTTTCAATTCATGGTTATTGACCAGTATCACCTACCGGTTGTGAGGCATATAGTGCTTATGATTACTGAACCCAATACAAGCGTTGCTCTATTGATAGACATCGCTGAGAAGCAACCTCTGTTTTGTTACGTTAGCAAACCAACTAAGTTGCAAAACCGTTGTGGTCCGCTGGTACAATTTCTTCGACCAAGCCAGCAGTAGATAAGCAGTATAATTGCCCGACCTATTAAACTTGATGTGTACGTGATGGGTTCTACAAAACATGATGTCAATGCGGCATACGCAACAGGACAAGTTTCTATTTCGGTTGATCAAAGCAGGTCACACATTAATTTGCTTTAAGGTAAGGGCAGGGCATGTCTTCGCCGTGGATGTCGAAAATAGCAAACGCTATCTTTCTATGTTGCTCCTGGCGAATATGCAGCTCTCCTGAAATGAACAGAGTTTGATGGCTGCTTACTTAAGACAAAGTTCCAAACAGTATTGGCGGTTAATTCTGTATCATACATATCGTGACTAAGAATTACTTGACAAAGCCAAAGTATCCAATTCGCAGCCTCTCTTTTATCTTTCATGTTTCTGAAATAAAATCATGTAGTGCTACGTTCACTATAGCATTTTAGCAGGAATCTATGTTCAATGGTCCCTACATATGTACTTTATTCCCAAAAATTAAAGTCGCATCTAGCAAATTCACTTGGCGCATTTTGGAAACTGGGCTTGACGCTAACAAATTACGTTAATTGTCGTGTTATAAGAGTTCGAATTGACCACTTTTACATACCTGTCATAAAACTGACGAAGCCATACCCATCTCCCCGCCAAGTGAATGCAAGATGCATATATAAATTTCAATTGGTGAGTAATAGAAGAAAAATAACAATAGTATTCAATGACACTTGCTGAATACCGGGCGTAAAAGACCTATCCACTTGACTCGTAGATCCTTTTCTGCCTTTTTGCCTGCTGCCTCTCAGATCGCCTTAAAGGAGCTCGGGACGATTCTGGTCTTTCTTCTCGTCGGCTGATTCGTCTGCGAGACCTGGGTGGTTCAAAGATAGTATCGGTTTGGCTTGTTCGACGTCGTGCAGTTGGGGCTATCATGTTCTCTTAATTTTTATAGAATACCTATTGTCTGCTAAAGTCTTCTGCAGCCTTCTTATCTCATATGGTTTGAAAGTTCGTCTGCATCACACCGGTAAAAAACTATCTTGGTATGTCTTCGAATAGAGTATGTAAAGTTGCAGCATCTTTGGGTGCATCCGAACAAAGTTTACATAGTTTATGTCATTTCCTTTTCATTGTACAACGGATTTGCATAGAATGTTACATAAATATTACACGTATAGATACAGTTTATAACTTGGTCTACTGTTCCCATCAATAATACCTCAATGTCTATCTTGATTCAAAATTATGTGATGCTTACAGAAAATGATGGGAAAAGAACGAAAATGACATGTGAAGAAATATAAACAAGTGGGTGACATGCTTTCCATTAGCTGTTTTCCCCCTAGATAACCGGAATAATAGTTCAAATTCCTAACTGGATTGTATTCACAGCAGTAAAAATGCAAGAATACACAAAGTAGCCTTTATTGATCTTTTTGCAAGTAGGACATCCTGACAACTCGCAATGCATCTCAAATTCTGATATTAAGAAGTCGATTTCCTTAGGGGATAGGTTGTTAAGAGCATTAGATATGTCATTATTCTAGCTTACAGACTCTGGATGCGTCTTATAGAGGTTTGTAGATTACTTTCTTTTTAGAGCTAAGTGAATGACATCGAGTTTCAACATAGCACTATCTAGTTTCTTGGGTTTATTCAGTGGTTCAAATGAATGCAAAAATAAATAGTTGTGCCCGCCCGGGCTAGATCAATCTGATAAATATTGAGGGGGGATGGAAAAATATTGGGGAAGGGCGTGAGTATCGAAAAAGCCTTTTTGCAAGGAAGAAGCAGGCGACAGCAGGCCGGACAAGGACCCTGATGCGACGAATAGCTTTTGAGATGTCGATATGTACTAGACATGTGGATTGAATGGACGGGTTGTATTAGAGGAAATAGTTTCAACAGACTTGGCCTTTATGAAAACTTGAGCCAATCATCTCAAGAAGTGAAGCGTTGTGTTGTTTGAGCCTACTAATTTCAGCCTTGGCAGCAGCGAGTTCTGCTTTTGACTGTTTAACAGTGGGCATGGGGAGAGCTCAAGGATGTGGATGCACTTTTAAAACGAGGTAAAGCGAAAGCTAAGCAGAAAAAGGACGGCATTGAATTTTTTTTTTTCATTTGTTGCGACATTTAATTCCACTGGACTGCGACTTCGATTTTCGTAGTTTGCGAAATTATTTTTGGGAGATACTGTATAACCTAGTTGTCTGAGCCATCGTTATAGCGTGTCAAATTTACATCTGTTAAACGTGCTTTATTCTGCTGTTCAAGCTGTATTTCTACTCAATATGCGATCAGTGCGGAATACTGAAAGTAGACTTCCTTATTATCTAAGCTTGGATATCCATTTCCCAGCCAATCTTTCGTTCCTACATAATTGATCCTTTTCTGTGCAAAAAAAAAGAACAAAACTAAGTGTTGAGCTAGAAGGACAGCTTCCCTAACTTAATAGCGTTTTGTATCAGTGATTTACCGATATCTGCACTTATCTCAATGGAAAAAGCAAGAAATATTTATGTGCAAGGCGATATGCAGCATGTAGGGCTTGTCATTTAGTCCAAAAGTTCGTATCTCCTTTGAGTAACAAGGATTACAGTTAAGCCTGAGTCCTTGTCGCACGATATAAGATGTTCCCCACGTATGTTTGAAAATAAGCCATTAGGGGTTGTACTTAAACGAGGCGTTGCCTGATTGCTTTTATTTTTTCGCCAAGCCAACGATTCAGAATGCAGTTGTGTTAGAACAATGTGAGCGGCTGAGATTTAAGTATCCTGAGCAGCTATGTTTTATTTGAGGCAGGAGGAGTTCGGATAGGGGTATATATTCTTAGAGCTTAAGATGAAGGCAGCAACAAAAAGAAAAGGAAATATGCAGCGCGAAAACAAACAGATCAGTGGCCATGCATTCATTTACCAAGGAAATTGATAAATGAATGTCGGAAAACGATCGTAGGCCGCAGGTTAAAATCGCCACTTGACTTCGAAGATGTTTTTCGGGTCACTATTAGCGCGATGAGGTAGTACAAATGGACGGAGCTCAAGACGATTTTCGTACGACGCAAATGGATTCTATTTACCGTTGTTGGTAAGCAAGTTTTGACTTCTTCGCACATGAAAATGTTGTTGTGGGCTGTGCGAAATGAGATTTCGGCGTTTAGGGGCATAATTATAAACAGTGTGATTTCATAATAAAATTAGGGATTCCGTTCTGATTCTCTCAATGCTTCATTGTTCTCACTACCCGAACGTGATTATCCGGACGATTTGGAATTCAGAACTTGACATACGCTAACGCAAGTACAAAACCAATCCCACGTTTAACTCTCTTTCACCCTTTCTTCCTTCTCTGTATTTTCTTACTTCTCATAGTATGGCACACTATGAGAATGACGTTGACGATCTGCTGGAAAACGCCCAGAAATACGATACTCCACTCAACATGACCGTCGATGAGAATTGGAACAGCAATGAGGACACCACGCATAGCTACCAAACGGTGGCGATCGACGAAGAGAGTCCCGTCAGCGACGCAGAAGATGCAGAGTCTGATTATTCCATTGATTATGATTATCTTGGGCCACGCAACCCTAACTATCGAGCTCCTAACGATGCTGACAGTGACGCTTCCGAACTGTCGGATACAGAGCCATCCGTTGGCTCAACCGCAGGCTTCGATATGTGGGATGAGGATCCCTATAGCACAAACGATTATACATGGGACTCGAACGATATGCGTCTTACACACTTTGTCAAGAAAAGGAAAAAAAAGCTTGAAATCCTCAACTCGAACGCTCCATGGCAAGATTCAAGCTTTTGGAAGAAACAAAAAGGCTGGCCACGGCAGCTACCGTTTTCCAACTCAACTACGAACCATGATCAGTCAGCTAATGCAATGTGTTTGGTACAATCCAATTATGGTTTCGCTGAACAACTATACGCTGTCTACCGAGACCGCATAGTTGAATGTGGACGCGAGCCTGGGTCACGGCGGCCACTGAGACATAATCCAAGGGTAGCTAGGAAGCAAAGCACCACATGGATCGACAGTGATCCTTTGCCGTATATACCATCAATAACCACACAACAAGAACATATACCGCAAATATCATTGCCATTGTCATCGTCGTCATCGTCATCACCCTCATTATCACTTCCATTACCATTATCCTCTTCCGTAGCAGCAACTACAACATCGTCATTGACAACTAAAACAGCAGCATCACCCTCATTATCGTCATCTCCAGCATCGTCATCTTTACATGTTACGTCCCCCAGCTTGACTCCTCATTCCAAGTTTTTTGAAACGCATTATGCTGTCTCCCTACCGAGGTCAGCATCATGCGCCACATCTGTCCGCGTTGGCTCTCCGACATCAAAGCTGCCGCAATCATGTATTTCAAAGTTTGTGCCATTTACGAAATACATCAAGCGAAAGTGCTTTCCACCAATCTTTCGTGAAGATGCATACGTAGCATTAGAGTTTGAGCCACTCTGTCTTGCGAGAAATTACGGCTATATGGCGATAGGTGGGATTGAAGGTGAATTCGAACTGTATTGTTGCATGGACGATGAGCGGCCCGTAAAAATCTGGGGAACCAATTTCAAAAGCAAAAACAACATAATGCTTATGACCAATGCCGTGCAGATTGTGCGTTGGAGAAGATTGCAGATAAATGACACGCAAGAATATGACTATATGCTGATTGCCTGTATGAATGAGGCTGGTATCCTTATCTACAGACTGCCTTCTCACAAAGAGTGCCAGGTCCTGCACACGCAATACTCGCACAAATCATCAGCCCCACCAACTGTACAGCTACATAGTCATCTGCGTTACTTCGATCAGGTTCCCATCAACGATGCACAGGTTAGTCCGGATGGAACAAAAATGGTTTGTGTTGGTGACGATAGCTTTGTGTTCATGATCGACATTATTCATGATGAACGATCGGGAGTTATATCTTTCGGACCACCATCGAAATTGGCTATTCCAGAAGCTATACTGCGTACGTGTAGCGACACGTCAGCTACAAGTCATACTAGTACTATTACTCCCACAACCTATTCATCGCAATATGTCGCCTGGAGCAAATCATCTCGTCATTTTGCACATACCTCGGACTCGCACACAAATGTTTTGGTCTGGCGCGCTGAGACCAGAGAAATTCTATATTCGATCGATGCGGCAGGATACACTTATGCAATAAAGTTTCATCCTTTGTTCGAGGGCGTTTTAGCATTCACCTGCCGATACGGATATTTTCAAACTGTTAACCTTGACGAGGCTACTCCGCGATATGTGAATAAGACGTCCAGTGTGCTGAATTTCGATCAACAATCAGTTTCTTTTGCAGGTCATATATGCGAAGGCTGTACCGTGCCAAAAGATGGTGCCAATCATGCAGTATACCATACTCAGCATTTGCATGCTCGGCACGAGATTACGATGGTTGCTTTCCGAGGAGAAAGAGATCCTAGACTAAGGATATTAGCGAAAATTAATGGTATTCAATGGTCCAGAGATGGTCGACACCTTTACGTCTCAACTAAGAAGCGAGTCCTTGCGTACCAATTTATGCCAGCGTGTACGATAAGAACACTTATGGATGTTGCCAGCCAGAGCGCACGGGAGATTCTCGAGAATTCGATGCCTGCGCGCAGGCGAAAACGCAAGCGTGACAGTGGTATTGAAGAGGATCAAAGTACGATCAAACGATTTGAAGCCTGGCATAAAAAGTGGTTATGTATCCCGGCTCATATTCGCTATAAAGTGCTCGGTGAGAGTCAATTAGCAAGCCATTGGTAGTATCAACCCCCTCTTTTCCCTTGCTAGTTCATAAATTCGCTGCGATTCCCTTCTATTTCCATTCAAACGTACTTTGTTTTACTGTTTATCTTTTTTTTTTTTTCAAATGCCTTTGTTCTTCTGATTTGTTGCATTTTGCATATTCTATATACGAGCTCTATCACAACGTCCATCTTTCTAAGCATAAAAATAAATAGCAACGGAGGTCTCTATACCCTTGTCGTCTTGCATACGACCGATTTGGAGATGCATGTTCTCGCTGTTTTCTCAAGTCATGCGGAATCGTTGCATTCGCCGATGTATCCGTGTAGTCAATTAGGAATTTCGGGACTTTAGTTAATCAAACGGTCTGCATCCGTACTGTATGACCTGTAGCCAGCAAGAGATGCAGCAAATTGGTATCCTTAGTATATCGAAGAACGAACGGCTCATGACCAATCCAGTCACTTGGTTTAGCACATAGACAGCCAGTTTCCCGGGGAATGCAGACGCAGGTTTGCTACCAAAACGACGAAACAAAAGAAACAGTTACGGACAATACTCGGATCAATCTATGGTAATAACTGGCTGTTTTGACAGCAGCGCAAAACGTTGATTTTTGTGTCGCAAGTGGGTTACCAGTTTCGAAGGATTGTCGCTTTCAGTGATTGCTGTAAACCGCAATGTCTCCAATACGTGCATTTTCCGTGAACGGTGTGCATCTAATGTTGTGAATACTGGCATGCTGCATATTGCAAATATCAGCTCCGTGTGTTTTCAAATAGAGACGAAGTAAACTTGAGCGGTGGAAAACGTTGGAAAAGTATAGAGAAGATGTACCCCACTAAGGCATTCGCGAAATGTAAAGTGCTCCGGGTATTAACACAATTCTTGCGGGGTATTATTGTCGGTGATCTTTGTCTGACCAGCAACACAGCATTCTTAAGGGAAAAAAATCACGCAAATCATTACAATTAATCTCATTTATCAATATCCCCAATTCATTAATTAAAGAATTCGGCGAAATATGGGGACGAAAAGTATTGTACAAAAAACTAAATGTTGCTTCTTCTACTGTCATGCTGTTGTCTCGTATATATAATTTACAGCTTATCGTAGTACTTGTCAAGACCAGGAATGTCTTCAACAAGACCCTTTCTCTTACGGACGGCACGAATGATATCGTAAACCTTGTTACCGGCCTCCAAGGGGTTACCGGCCATGATCTGCCAGTGATCAAACACGGCTTGAGGGAAGGCCTGACCACCAGTGGCGGCACGAAGATCGGCAGTGAAACCGAAAGATTCGTTGACGGGCAAGTAAGCCTTGACGTTCATCATAGGGGTACCGGGCTTCTGTTCTTCAGCGAAGACCATACCACGGCGTCTGTTAAGCACACCGTAGATACCACCAATGACGCTTTCGGGACACTGGATTTCGACCAAGTAGACGGGTTCCTGGATACCGGGGGTAGCAGTCAACACGGAAGCGTAGACAACACGACGGCAAGTGGGGATGATCTGTCCACCACCTCTGTGGATAGCATCAGCGTGAAGAGTAACATCCAAAATATTGAAACGGCAACCACGCAAGTTCTCCTCAGCAACGGGACCTTCCTTGGTAGCCCATTGGAAGGCAGCAACACAAGAGTCCTTGATTTCGTTAAGGTACTGAACAGCCTTGGTAACGTCAACCATAAGGTTGGGACCAGTACCGTCGGGACCGAAACACCAGATCTTACGGGCTTCAGTAACATCCCATTCGTACTTGTCAGCAAGGATACGGGCACGGGCCTTGAAATCATCCTTGGGGTTGATTCTGCCAGCTTCAATATCATCAGCAAGCTCATCAGCCAAAGGCATGGCTCTCATGTAGATACGGTTGTGCTTGTTGGGCGACTTGGAAAGACAGTCCATGGAAGATTCGGCAGTGACAGTCTCACGGTACTGGACGACGGGATCACCAGTCTTCAAAGGCACCTGAGCGTGATCTTCTTCAAGATCCTTCAAACAAATTTCCAAGTGAAGTTCACCAGCACCAGCAACAATGTGTTCACCAGAGTCAGAGGTGTAGGTCAAGACACAAGGGTCGGACTTGGCAAGACGCTTAAGACCTTCAACAAGCTTGGGAAGATCGTTGGCGTTCTTGACATCGACAGCAACCTGCACGACAGGAGAAACAGAGAATTTCATGACCTTCATGTTGTGGGCAACCTCGGAGGTGGTGATAGTACCAGACTTGACCAAGAACTGATCAACACCAACAAGACCAATGGTGTTACCGGCAGGACAGTCATCAATGGCTTCGACGTTACGGCCCATCATGAGAACGGTACGCTGAATGGACTTGACGGACAAGTCGGTCTTGGAACCAGGGACGTAGTTGGGACCCTGAATACGGACCTTGAGACCAGCACGGACAGTACCAGAGAAGACACGACCGAAAGCGTAGAAACGACCCTTATCGGAAGTGGGCACCATCTTAGAGACGTACAACATAAGAGGACCGTTGGGGTCACAGTCACGGATACCAATGGCGCACTCGTCGTCAATGGGACCTTCGTACAAGTTGGCGACACGGTAGCGCTGGGCAGTGATGGGGGAAGGCAGGTGGATACAGATCATCTCCAAAAGAGCATCACCAGCGGGCAAGAACTTGCGCATGACAACCTTGAGGAGCTGCTTGCCCTCAAGATCCTTTTCTTCACCCTTAAGCTGGATCTCCAACTTCTCCAAAAGCTTGGGGATCTCGTCCTTCTTGAAGTTCATGATCGAGTCGAAGATCTTGTAGATGGGGTCCAAAACGAACATGTTGAAGGCACGCTCAAGAGGCTTACCATCAGCATCAGTAGGCTTGCTGGACCACTTCTTGGTCTTGGGGTTGAAGTAGTTCTCACCCCACAACTTCTGCATCATCTTTTCCTTGTCAACACCGAATTTCTTGGAGTAACGGACAGCGAACTGGCGAAGAGTGAAACCCCAGCCGTGAAGACCGGAAGCGAAAGCAACGGTACCGCGCTCTGGGTAGACCTGAACATCACCAAGAGCTTCGTCAAGATAAGTGGCAATGATAACGTTAACGGATTCGACGGTACGAGCGAAGGCCTGTCAATTATATAACGGTAAGTTTTGGGTTTGTGCTGTATAACTAACTATAATCTACTCACGTTGTACAACTCTTCCTTGTCCAACTGCAATTCGAGAAGAGCACGATCAACCTTGTTGATAACCACAACAGGCTTGATACGCTCAGTCAAAGCCTGACGCAACACAGTCTCGGTCTGGACACAGACGCCATCGATACAGTCAACAACGACAAGGGCACCATCAGTAACACGAAGGGCAGCAGTGACTTCAGAAGAGAAGTCAACGTGACCAGGAGAATCGATCAAGTTGATCAAGAAAGAGTGACCTACAGAACAAGATCATCAACAAATCGCTTCCTCTTATATATTTTTTTCTGCATACCATCGGTCTTCTGGTTCTTAATTTCCTTAATATCTTCGGGGTTCTCCATCTCGAAGTACAGGGAAATGGCAGTCGACTTGATAGTGATACCACGTTCCTGTTCATCCTTACGGGTGTCCATGAAACGGGTTTCACCAGCACGACCAGAAGAGATAATACCGGCCTTAGCGACCAAAGAATCACTCAAGGTAGATTTGCCGTGATCGACGTGAGCAATGACGGACATGTTACGGACGTTCGTAACTTTGTCCTAGGTTGACGGTAAATATAGGAAAAGATAACGACTGTGGTTATTTAGCATACCATCAAACCACGGATCTCCTCAATGGTAAAATTCTAGACATTGGAGGGAATCATCAATCGCATGCTCATTAGCCAATGTTGATGCAACTTACCACTATTTACACATTGCAACGGAAACGGCATACAAGGAAAAATTGATATAAACAAAAAAGTTCAAATGGTAAGTTTCTGCGTGACACATGCATCCATCTTGTGCGCGTGATCGAGGATCGTAACAGATCATCCCGGTCCCTTTCACGTACCCATATTGACTTTTCTTTACTGCAAAAGGTGAAATGGATGGGAAAGGATGGTAGAAATGGATGGATGCACCGCTATCGCACTTTTTGTTTTTCCCTCGTTTGGGGATGGGGCTCGGAAAGGCTGGCTTTGAAAAAATAAGTTTCAATTGCTGGACCGAAAATGGGATGAGATAGATTTACAGTGGAAAAAAGTATAACAAAAGTAGAATAAATGCTCCTATACACCCAATGTGAAATAATGCCTGCTATAATGTAAAGAAAAAGTAGTATAATGCGTGTAGAAGAAAGCGATATGAAGCGAAGTTACTATCAGTAAGATTTGAAGGGTAGCCACCGCTTTGTAAACTCGATGCCATAGAGATAAGACGATATCATGACGATCGTGGCTCCAATGACGAAAGGTGTAGTCGGCTTAAAATAGAAGAGGTAGAAACTGATGATACCGGAGACGATAATGGAAAGGCTAGTGGCAAATCCTTTGAGGATATTGTCGGCATATTTGACGACGATCGCTACCAGTAGACCACCCAGTGCTTGGTTAGCAACGACAACCCAAGTTAGCCAGTCGTACCCCTGCAACATCCCACCCTCCCACAAAGACTGTATATCGTAAACTAGCATTCCGACCAACGAAAAGAACGCGCCCGATATACCCAGCTGTATATTGCGAACCCACATCGACGTGTCGGACGTTTTGAGCACCTTTTCAAAATAGCACCCAGCAAAACCCGATGATATGCAGCTTGTAATGACGGCAACAAGGCCAATCAGTGGACTTTGGACGGCCAACGGCAAAGATGGGTCCGATATCTTCGCTGATCCGGACATGGTTTGGGACTGAACGAGAGTCACACCAATCATCAAGAGCACGAGGGCAATCCACTTGTCCCGGTTCAACGTCCGTCCCAAAAGTACAACTGAAAACATCGCTGTGGAGAGGATCTTCATCTGGTAGGTCACTTGGAATGTTGCTGCTTCTAGGTTGCTCAGCGCTACGTAGAGTAAGTTGTTCTGGAGCGCGTAGAGGCCAGATGGGATCAACATCTTGAGTGTCTCGCGTGGTTTGCCCAAGATCTCCAATTTCACCAGCCTTGCAAAAGCATCCCAATTTCCCTGTTGCTGCCACATCACAATAAGACATGCTACAATCTTTAACACCTCGGCTAGAAACACCGCTGTCGAAGCTATGTACATGGGTTGTCCCGGCTTTTGCACGATCCGAGAATAGCGCATCATTAACACAAGGGTGCTATTTTGTACAACGAGCACGAATAACGATAATTGCTTCCGTGTGAGTCCAAATATTAACGGTTCTAATGTATGCCATTAACTTTCCGTCATTCATCTCGTGCGAGCCTTTATCTACCCTGCACACAGAAATTTCTTTTTCTCTTTTCGCTGTTCGTCTCTAGCGAAAAGAGAAGTGTAGCATGTAGTTATTCTCACCTTTTAGCTTGTCATTATTATACACTGTGGGGAGCAAATCCCGTTTGCCAAACGTTCGTCGCGATTGATAAACGGACATGCAGATGGCAAGTTACAGAAACAAGGAAAATAAAAAGATTTGGGAACTGAGATACGGAAAAGCGGAGGTCTAAAACATGGGGCGATCGGTTTCTCTTCTGAGGTTACTGCTTAAAAAGGGAAATCCAAACTGTCGCTTTTTCTCAGTGCAGGATTATGTTATTCTCCAAAGCGGTTTAATCTGACCAATAAGCGAACAATTCATCTTTCTGGACGCACGCTGTTTTAATTTCGAAAGTAACAGATTGAACACCTTGCCAGAAAAGTAAAGCCTGCACCACGTAACAGAAAATCTGAATTTTTGTATTCGCTCTTACTCTGAAAGTAAGCCGTTCCATGTGTACACAGTACTATGATTCGTCCAACTTGAATTCTTTGGGAGAATTCCAGATTACCGTCAGTGACAGCTGTGACCTTAATATCTCCTTCATATACCTCAAAGCACGCAAGACAGGCAAGCCCATCAGGTATGCAGACACTGCAGGCTGACCTCTCAAAGCACTTTGCCACTGTCTCCGTTCCCCCCACCCGAAAACCTAGATCCGCGTAGCCAAACTAAAATTTGCTTGAGGATACATTGCAAAATCCTCACAGAGACCAAAGCATGATGATTTGCTCTCTTCTAAGGTCTTGTTTTAAATTTGTTACGTAGCAACTGTTGCAAGCAATGCATGTTTTGTTGCTTTGCTCCTCGCTAAGATATGTTACAGCCACTTATTATCCATAGTCTAATGTGCTTTGACGCACTGAATAGCAAAGTAAGTACCTTATCTTCATATAGACTCTTCCAACTTTCTTTGTTAACATAACGTAACAATATCACGGAAATCATAGCCTATTACAATATCGCAGCGATACCGATTTCTTTGGCGTCGTTCTTTCAGAGCCCTGCTGTGTCACACGGTAAGTGCTATTTAGCATTGGCAAATCCTACTCGTGCATCCGCATAACTTTACCCTGCAGCTTCTGCCAAGCCAACGTTGAGGGGTTCTTTACAATTAACATAACTTTGACGTGTATAGTAGGACTCTGATATCATTGCGGATGATCTGTAGATCGAATCTATACCAAGAGAGAAGAGAGACTAAAAGTGTCTCTCATTTTGCATGAGGAAATTCCTTTCTACCTATAAACTTAACTGAGACTGATAGAGAAGAAAATCAAAAGGAAAAGAATGCTCATGCTAAAGTGGTGTTCGACTACCATATAATCACATCTTTCGGATTGCCAACAGTGGGACAATACGTGCTGTTTATTACAAGGTGAGGTGTTTATCCTTATTTCTTTTTGAACCAAAACTATTCTTTGGACAATCATGCTACGTGATACAACGTCTTTGCCTCAGTCGAGGACCGATTTATGCAAAGTACAATACTGTTTCCTTAGAAATGCAGATCTTAGCATGGAATCTAAGATTCAGTTGATCCGGAATTTCTTGACCGCTTTAAGTGAATTCAGCATTTTTTTTCAATAAGCAGTGTATATTATGATTGAATAATAATAAGAGTAAGCGAAGAGAGGTATCACCCAATTGTATTGCACTCAAGCAAATTAAATCAAAAAGTGACAGTAGATTCACGTGAAGTTTGAAGCACTCTAAAGTAAAAAAGTGATTTTGCAATGTAATGTACAAGTCTCATTGTAGTGATGCATCGGTTTCACTGGGTAACCAATCCTTAATTGTCGGCAACGGTTTCCCAATCGGAAAAGGAGGTACAGGAAGACCAAGGCCCGGATCAGAATATCGTTTAGAATGAGATTTAAAACTCTCTTCATTTTCGCCATATGAATTATCGGGGGAAGACAACGCCCGAATAGCTGCATCACGCAAAGTTTGCATGCGGACCATTTTTGGGTATCTAAATGCGATGAAGTCATCTTCGTCCTCCTTAAGAACGCTCAGTCGAGGTGAGAATCTCAAACTTCCGCGTTGGTGCCGTAAAGAAGATACTGACGATCCACGGCGATGTAGAGAAGAAATACTGGAATTGTCGTTGCTGATTGTTCGACGGGTAGATTTAGTGGTGGACGTCGCGCCCGCCACAAAGGCGATTCCAGAATCGCGTTTAGGAATGGTAGGTAAGGATGATCGATCATCAGGTACAACAGACGCGTCAGGTGGTAGTGGCTGCAGAAACAACATGCTTGTTAAATTGCTATGTTCGCTTCCGAGGGCGCGAGCAATGTTGACATTACTGAGACCTAAAAGTCCTTGCTGAATCAATGCTGATTTTTCGCGCTTATATCGCTCAAACGTCGTTCCCGCCGACCATGACGTGTGTCGAACGACTCTCTGCGTATCGGTGATGTTATACTCCGGTGCCGTATTCCTCGGCTCAGGCGAAGTCTGCTCAGCCTGCTGTTCTGGATCTGGTGCAGCTGTCGCTGTCATTGATTGCGCGTCCTCCTCTTCGTGGCGGTTAGCTTGTTTGCTATGTGCGTTCCGCATCCAGCGGGTCAGAATACCGAGTAACCATTTCCGCTTGCTCTTATTATGTTTAGGCGCTAGCGAATCCAATACCGGAGGACTAGCCGTTGGTGATTCTGCCGGTGACGGGACTTCCTGCTGCTCCCGAAGACTAATTTGGTTTGGATCCAGTGGAGTTGCAGCGACTTCTGATTGATCCAGCGTGGGCGATGGCGTTGGAAAGACAGGCAATGTAGGATTATCGTCTTGGATAACTTCTTCATCTATACGTCGGGTATCTAACGGAACGTAAGATTGTATTTCGGCTCGTCGACGGGATTGCAGTTCGACTTCCAACCGCAGTACATGTCGTTGAGATTCTACATAAGACCGAATGTAATGGGATCTTGCTTCCCTGTCGGATGGTAACTAGTGTAGAGAAAAGTCAATTCAATGAGGGTCCATTTTCTTCCGAATGTTTGTATGTATGTGTACGTGTTTGGGGGTGTGAGCATGTGATGGCCAGTAAGGTAGGGCATGTGCGTCATTGGTGTATTGCCCCCTTCAAGCGATCTTTTGCATAAACGCATTCCCACACCAGCCTCAACCCAAGTCTTGATACTTACTGTGCCTGTATGATACTTTAAGTTTGTCTCAGTCAAAGGGCTGATGAAGGGTTCTATCCGTGAGGGGATTAGCAGGAGTTCTGATGGGACCGCGCCACACGGATCAGTTGAGTGAATCGTGCGATAGGAGCAGGAAGGTCCCACTTGCTCTATTTCCGAAAATGAGGAGGATGTGGTGTGTATGATGACCGGATCCACAGCAGGTGGCGTAGAGCTCGCAGAAGTAGGAAGTGTTTGCACAACCGGTGGGAAAGAGTGGCGATGTGAAAGTCCTTCCCCCATCCGACAATCAAGGAAAAGGAAAAAGAAAAGAAGATGTTTTGGGCAAAAGGGCAAAAAGAAGAAAGAGATATAAACTCCTTATGGTATTTTTCTAACAGTTTATGCGAGAAGTGAACTAAGCTGACATGGTATTGTTGTTGTCAGGGGAAACACCGTAACCAGTAATCAATAGTGGGGGACTTAACCAAACCATGTGTTCTCCCACGTTTTCCCACTATCTGTTACTTTTACCCATCCTTTTATTTCAATTTTATTTACTATTACACCTTCGTCTATAGAAATCAAGGTTCTCCTTACTTCGTTTTCGGTGGTCATTTGGTATATTAACAATATTTAATAAACAACTTCCATGTCTAGCGTACCCGCATGACGAGCGTCCTCCTGTAACTGCTTCAGTTGCTTTTGCTTCTCAATAGCCAACGCTTCCGCTCGCCGATCCGCATAGCGAGTAAGCAGATATCCAAGCGTAGCAATGGTCAAACCCGCTGCAGCAACGCCAGCTAGATACGTATATGTAGTTTATCAGTGTTTTGATATGGAGTCATATCCACTTACCCATTCCTTTCCAGATCGTCTCCCATCGTATAGCTTCAAGGCCCGTTCGTACATCTCCCAATAATACAGTCAGCTTATTGTTGATTTCCTGAATTCGCATATCGATCACTTTCTGTTCTTCTCTAGTTTCGTTTTTGCGATTATTCATATCCAACATGATTTCATTTTTCATTGTCGCAACATCTTCCCGGAGCTTTTGTCCTAGATTTTCGACTTCTCTTGTGATCAACGAAGCTTCCGTCTGAAGCAATTGCGTGTCATTTCGGCGCATAATCTGTATTTCGGTTCTCAGCTCTGATAATGCGGCCTTAAACAGATACGCCTCCTGTATAGAATTTATTTTTAGATGGTGTTTCCTTCCCATCTAAATGCTTACATTTTCTAGGTCAGATCTTAACAGGAGGCGTTGGCCAAGAATAGCTGCACTAAGCAAGCATCAGACGCATCTAGCTGTGTGTAGCGCCAAGAAAGAAGGTCATCTGCCTACCTTTCGCGCAGCTTGAATTTTATCCCCTTCATTACAACTTCAGCTTGTGGGCGTGTGAAACCTTGATGCTCAAGGTCCAGAAGTAGCCGGTAAGTATCAAAATGATGTCGTCCTAATAGATCCTCTCCAGTTGCGGGCAAATCGTGTGATTCTTTTAAAGCAGTAGGATCAATGCCAGTCATTATATCGTCTAGCATAGGCGATGAAGTAGATGATTTAGAGGTTTGATCAGATATAGCGTCGTCTACTGGTCTTGTAGGGAATGGTGCTGGAAATGGTCGTGATTGGTCCCCAAAAGATAAGCATCGTATGTGGCAGTGGGTGCAAGGCCGTAATAGGGTAGATCTGGTTTGTTGCAATAACGAGCGCGACAAGGCATGAGCGGAAAACATTGACGGTATAAGAAGTCCACACCTTGGATTTGCCTCGAGAAATTTTCGTCATACCAGTTTTAATTCCGCTTGCGCATAAGGAAGGGCAGTTCTCAGCAGCGAGAACAACATCCAAAGTTCCTGAGAACATAATATTACAAACTGCAGTTATACGCTCTTCCGGCGAAACTTACAAGAAGTCCACGACGTCCATGCCGTGTTTAATAAATGCTGAGATATGGAGGCCACGACAGACCTCACAGGGTCCTAAACACCCCTTGTCCATGGTCTGTGCAGATTACTGTTCAATTATAGCCCCTGAAGTGTCATACTTGTGTTGTTCCTGCAGCAAATATAACGTTTTATTGTTGTCTCTTTTTTACTGTTTTTTCTTTCTTTTTCTATGGTGTGGCAACCAAAAGACAGAAACTAAGATATCAATCACCATATTCAATCTCTAGTCTTCTAGGGTTATGTACGAAAAAAAAGATGCTTTATCGTCCGCGTTCAAGATTTTCTACTTCAAGATTTTCAAAATGTCTTTTTGCAGCAGCAATGTTAAGAAGTGTTGCAGCTGATTCTAGATACTAAAGTTCAGACCGACTAAAGCCTAGAAAACTCTGGGAAGACACTTACGGATATTAGGGTCAGACATAACAACCATAGCATAGGTGTTATTGGTCAAAACATCAATGAATGCTGTGAAAGAACTTCCTCTAATTTCCATACTCTTGAACCGTGTTTGTGACCGACTAAAATAAAATAAGACGGGATTCACAAAGACGTGACCTCTTCCTTAAACTGACCTGCAACCCAAGTTAAACTGTTTGATAATGTTACTAATTTTTTCGAAGCGGTGCAAATCTTGATGTTTCACAGTAGCAGCATTAGCAATAACAAGAAACGTTGTTCGCTCGAACAACACGACTTCATCTGCATCGCAGATACGACAGAAATGATCAAGATGGGACTCAAGAACTCGAATGTTAGGTATCAAGCAATGAACAATCTGAGACCAAGCCTAATAATAATCAACTCAGTAATACAAGAAAAATGAAAGTATAAAGCACCTACAGCATAAAGTGTCTCATCCCAAATCGATGTGCGAAACGCTTGTATCTGCAGTGGCTCTGACCGAGTGCGCAGTTCCTTTATACGCTCTTCAAAAATCTACAAGAGAAGTGAGCTGGAACTCTCCTTTCGACACTTCGGATCCATCTTTCATTTTACCTGTTCTCTTTGTGATTCTGGAACAAGGTCCATCTTATGTATAAGGCAGAATATCCTTGCATCTTTAGAATTAGCCAAAATTGCATCCAAGCAGGATTGATAATAATGCAAGTCTTTCTCCCAATCTCGACTTTCGACATCAAACACGTAAATCAAGACTTCAACCGCTTTGAAAATCTGGTTTCTTTGAGATGCAAAGTAGTTCTCCATAAAAGCTTCTTGACTGTAGGCAAATGATTACAGGTTAAGGCGAGTCGTTGCAACTCCTGTTCCTCTACGTTTTCTTACCCTCCACAGTCCCAAAGGTTTAGAACCAAGTTTCCGAGAAATTTTACGTTGGAATGCTCTACGTCGACTATAACAGATACTAAGTTTTTTTGCTGTCGTGCATACAGAATAACGAGGGTATTTACTCGTAGCTCCCAGTCGCCGGGTATCTCTGGCAATATAGTTGCTGAAAATGATAGAACGCATGGAGGTTTTTCCAGAGCCGCTTTTTCCCATGAGTAGAACCTAACGAGTCGTGACATTGAGTATTGCAGGGCTGATCCATGCATAAGAGGAAAGAAAAAGCATGTACATGGAACGGTCCCCGTGAACTCCCATCTCATTACTGAGCTTTGTCAGCGGTGCAAGCAATATGCCAAAGAACGCAACAACTTTAACGAATAGCAGAAATGGATTTTACCTTTTTCTTTTTCTGCATGGTGGTTAATTCAGTGAGTGTGAGGAAATGAACGATGACTCTTCGGGCTGTTCGCTTGGCTCTCCTATTTGCGTGACTGATCCCTCCTCCCGATTTGGCTATGTTATCCCGGCAAGCCTAACTACCTATGCTAGATTCAAACCCGAGGCTAGCCAGCATTTACGTTACGACCTATCGATAAAGTAGATAAGTTACAGTAAGAATCCGAGATTAGGAAGATACATAGCAAATCAACAGGGCAAAAGGTGCAAATCAAGAAAAAGGAAGAAATACAACAAAGGCAAAAGGAGTGATTCACAACTGGAAACAACAGAACTGATTTGCCAGCAGTGATATCGCGGGTAACCAGTGTCAATCCATCCATGTTGACAGAGAAAGGGTATTTCATTCTCGGCTCAACGCTTGGTCGAAGATCTGCCACATCGGGGCTTCAATGGATAATGGAGTTGCAGCAACATTCGGCCAACGAGTGGAATCCCTTAAAGGTGTCTCTTTATAAACAAATGCTTTCGTTCAGAGAGTAAGCAAAGACTTTACAAAAGAAGGGACAACAGAATGAATCCATTAATACAAGAAAAGCGGTAAGAAAGGTGAACATGACATCCCACAGTATACACATAGCACGTTATCTAGAAGTAGTCAGTAAACTACAGCAGAAAAACTTCGAGTACAAACCTCAGTTATCGCATCCTGCCAAGTCAGATTGTGATACCTCACATAAGAGATCTTCCTTTCTTTCCAGTTAAGCAAACCTCTCCAAAAACAAAGAATCAAAGCTACTGATATTTTATAGCAAAGCTAAGAGTCAGTAACAAGATCTTCCAAATGATTCCTGATAAGTTGAATCAATTTTGCGTGAGAAAGTCAGTCTTTAAGAAATTGGCCTCTTTAGCTGTTGCTTCTATATATCTTCTACAATGTTTTGCAAAGTTAATATATAGAGCTGTTGTTTAACAATAAAATAGATGGAATGGATAGGGAAGCATCAATGGTAGCAGTATTATGTGGGTTGTAATCGCCAATGCACCTTGAAAGGTATCACTATGATCGACGATTTGAAAAGTAACCAGGAACTTTTGTTTTTTACTTCGGGTAAAAAAATAGTTATATATCTGTCATGAACGTAGTTCATCTTATATTCTCTTTCTTTTTATGAGAACGGATTTTGATCTTTCACCAATGTATCTAAAGCGAATACTGCTGCTTACAGCTTTCATTATACCATCTCATGGACGCTCTGGTTCTGCAAACGAGTTGATGAATGCCAATCCGGACAGTGCCACCGGTGGGATCCGTATGGGTTCTACCAATGCTCTTGTACCGGATGCGTCGGCAGAACATCCCATGGTCATATCACGACCAGAAGATCAGCCACTGTGTAAACCCGATCAAATGATTCAGCCGTCCAAACCTATCAAAGTGATGGATGGATTCAATGCCATTGTTCTAGCCCACGTGAAAAATCCCCGCAAAATGGTAGTGGACCATGTCGATCATATCTTGGTTGTCTCAGGCGGTGAGGGTGTCTACTCCATCCGGACGGATAAATGCGGCAATGTCGATGTGAAGTCCATTTTGACAGAATTAGACCAACCTGTCAGCCATGGAATTGCATTATACAATAACCACGTCTATGTAGCCACTGCAAATTCGGTCTGGAAGTTTCCGTATGTTGATGGCCAGCATTCCCCATTGGAAAATGGTGTCAAGGTTCTCACAAACATTAATCCAACTAATCCCGATGCCCGGCCTGATATTGCTATCGATCCGTTCGGTCACGCATATATTCCCCGCAGTGTCCAACAACTCGATGATCGCGTAGATGCTAAACAAGCGGTTATCAAGAAATTTAATTTCCGCGTGGTTCCCGATGGTGGTTATAACTTTGACCAGGACGGAGAGGTGAAGAAGAAAGAGGAAGATAGCAAAGTAAAATCTTCAGTATATTTATATCGTACAATTATCTTATAGGTTCATGCGTATGGTACAAATTCGCATGGTACACTGGCATTTGATGCTCAAGCCCGACTATGGGGAATTGATGCCCCGTTTGATACAGTTCAGCGTGCAGATATAAACGGAGGTAAGTTATATAGAAGCTGGCTATCGGTAACATTGATTATATTTACATAGACATTGCCCAACGTGGTCTTGCTGAGGAGATTAACCTTTACGAATTTCCTTCCAAGAATTACGGTTTTCCTTACTGTTTCACAGAATTTGATCTAAAACCTTTTACTCCTCGCGCTAGAGGAAAAGGTGCTCAATGGGTATGAATATTACTTATTCTGTAAAGGATACTGACGTGTTAATCACGGCGACCATAGGGACATCCGATCTATATGAACGAGTCGTTAGATTTGGACCATTACTGTCAACAGGAAAACTATAATCAGGCACCTGCTGTCCCCTTAGCACCGCAGTCTTATGCATCAGCACTGTTTTTCTATATGGGAACATTTTGTTCTGTTGGTGATACAGACACAAGGGGTACATCTGTCGGTATGCCATGCAACTGGACAGATACACCTATCGTTGCCTATCATGGAGCGATTGGTCAGCCAAGTGGACACAGTGTTGTTCATCTCCCTTTCGACGATCTGGGCCATAAACCACGGTGGGATAAGCAGGTGGAAGTTATACTTGAAGGAGCTGAACCATGCACAGAAGCTCCATGTATTAGCCCTACAGGATTAGCAATTGATTCTTTTGGCCGCCTGCTTGTCAGTAGCGATGAAACAAACGAAATATTTATGGTCAACAGAATCTATAATCCTCAAGCAGCCAAGATTTTAACTGATAGAGATAACGCAAAGGAGGCTGCAGAAGAAGCTGCAGAAGAAGCAAAAGAAGAAGAAGAAGAAGAAGATAACGATAACGGTGAAGAAGGAGAAGAGGAAAAGGATAATGACGCAAGCAAGCTCGGTAGAAGCAATGGAGAAGATAAACAGGAAGTAAAGATGAAGTCCAAGCCAAAAGTACAGAACATTTACGACAATTAACGGTGTGAAACGTAAATAAACAAGAAAAATGAGTCTATCATCCAATCGGTTTGCGAAAGATTACGATGTATAGAGACCTGTACCAGTTCTGTAGCGGTACAGTTTATGGCGATGTAAGTTTTGTAACTTTTTATTCAGGCTTAGCAAAAGGTCGAAAAGCAAAGAGAAAGAAAAGAAAAAAACCATTCTATATGGCTCTGTAGCCGAGTCGTCTTCTGCTCCATATCTTGTATCCGAAGAATCCTCCAACAGCCAGCGTGCTGGCAAAAATCCCAGATGATGTTATGATAAGTACAATGGACCAGAACCACGGTAGCCCAAAAATGCCCCGACGGACAGGCATAAGTACAGCATCAATTTCTAACACTCCTCCTCCATTCGATGACTTGCCCATGCCGGTGACCTGTGCTCGGCTAGTCTCCGGTCGATCCTTAACTTCGACTATAAAGCCTCCGTTTCCTGTTCCACGGATCAAGACCTTGTCATAGTCAGAGAGCAGAGTTGGATATTCACCACTGGCACCACCCATCATCCATTTCTGCTGCCACGTGGTTGGAATCAGATGAAGCCTAGCAACCCGCGCGAGCTGATCAGGATCTTGCAACAAGGCATCCATGTCTATATGTGCAAATGCTTTGTCGGAAGGAGCCAGTACTGTACAGTCTTTCTGTTCAATGACATCCAACAAACCCGCCTTTTCCAGAACTTCAAGCATAGAATTGGCTTCAATACCGACAAGAAGGTTATTGTTGGTAATCGTGACATGGTCAGGGATCTGCACCGCATCCAATTTGTGTACAACCCCATTTTCAACGAGAATATCTCTTTCTCTCACAGTTCCGAATTGATGACCATCTGGACGGCCCACGGTAACATTTCCCGACTTGTCTTGACTAATTCGCAGAGTAGAATTGGCTAGCGTCTCCACTTCGTGGACTTCTCTGACCATATCTTCGTAGTAAAGAATTTCTGTGACTGAATGGTAACGCAATACCGACTGCAGTGATGATTTAGCCGTCGGATGAACAAGGTACTTAGCAACTAATCCCAGTTCTTGAAACGCGCCATTGCTAGGCACAAACAATGTTATGCCTTGAGCATCCTTGATTTCATTCACGACCTCGGATACATAAAGCGTAGCAATAAACGTTGATAGATCCAAATCCACAACCAATTTTTCCAGGACATCACCCGGCAAAGATAATGATTCAGATATTTGATGTATGGTCTTGTTGTTAATGCTGACTGTTCAATCAATCATTCATTAACGTCGTTTTTCAGGAAAGGAAAAGGGAAAGTTACTTACTGGTGTCGTTCAATACTCTTGAACGATCAAATCTGATGGATTTGTTTGGGGTACCGTTAGAAGATTTCTCGCGTTCAATATGTACAGGTAATCTTTGAGGCTGGCCAGCAAGTCGTGGTGACTTGTACTCGGTCCGCAATAGCATGTTGTTAATCAGGTTATCTTGGGTCCATGTGCCATTGATAATGTGATAAGACAGCCAATCACGAATCATAATTTCGGCAATGTCGCCATCATCGAGTTCCTCGTTGGATGGAACTAGCAATGTGTAGTTGTTGTTTTCTTCGAGGTAATGATTTAACTCATGAGCGTCAATCAAGGAAACAAACTTAGTAGCATTAAGTCCATACAAATATTTGCGGGTATCGAACACAATGCTTGGAGGAACCACTGTGTCTTCTAATTCATGTATGACCCCTGAAGTTTTTTGGTCAGCTGAGTATGTCCCTTTTCCACCAGGTACAGTTACCGTTGGCTGCCAAAACATCTGACTGAGTGACACGGATTCCATTGACTGTCGATCCCTGGTCTTTATCCTGAGATACTTGCAATAAGTCTCCAGACAATGATTTGTCTAGCATTTTCTGTTAATCATCGGCTTCATTAACACAATTTCAACCTACAGTCAGTTTTCCCACTAGGGAAATCTGCCGAATAAATGACGCCTTCGATGACGGTATAATGCAGCAAAAGTCTGAAATCTTGCTGGCCATATTCCGAAATAATATATGTTTTCTCGATAGGATTGAACTTGTTAAGGATGTTCTGAGAGGACACAAATACAGTGAAAGGGCGTTCCTGATCTAGAATCTTGTCCAGACCGACGTCCTTCATCATGTTATATAATTCGGTGTTCCTCAATTCCAGCGATTTTCCTGATTTCAAGGTAAGGAATGAATTCAGCTTGGCATAGGCTTGGCAAGTTGTCAGGTTTTACCTAAAATTTCAGGCGGTTCCAGTACTTGATTGATGGCTTGAATGAACGTTTGATTATTCACCATGATATCTTTTTCGGTAATTTCAGCATTATTAACATAAACTTTGTCGGGATTCTTGCTAGAAGTTCCTTCCATCGTGATTTTTATGCGTTGACCAGCCTCAGCGGACCCCAGTAGGTTAGGTCGAATGTAGAGTGACTCGACTAGCTGACCGTGAAAGAAGTCTTTGCCAGTCAAAGCATTTGGAAGAAGGTGATAAAGAAGCACCGACTTTGTAATGTCTTCGTCTTTGTATTTAGCAAAAGCCTCATTATCCGGCGCAAATAAAGTTCCTGATTTCAAACTATTAATGTGAGGCACCAATCGATTGCGTTGTAGATGCTCAATAAGTTTTTCGAATCTTTCATTTTCAGAGAGCACGTCAATAATAGTTTTGTACGCATTAGCATACATAAGCAAGAAGCTTATAAAAACAAGTGAAAAGAACGTTCGTGTCATGAGCGCATGTATGGAGAGTAACAAAAAGAGAGAAAGGAGAATAGGGACCCAGATCGCTCAGTTTCATGCCGGCGAGTGACCAAACCAGCTTTCGGAGCTATAATTCTTTCGTATGGAGCAAACCCGCAGCAGGTATACGAATCGGGAAAAGAGCGAGATCCTTTCTATAAAGCAAATGGCGAACGATCCTTACGATGCAATTAAATTCGGCGAGTTTCGACGATATATGCAAAACAAAAAGGCCAAACTGAAGGAGCAAGAGAAAGACATGTAATGTAGAACAGCCTTGTTCCGACGATCCACGGCTAATGTTATCTTGAACAGCGAGAGATCAACAACTCATGAGTTACCACGTCTCTTCCAGAATCTCTCCATTCATGTCAATGGTTATACTGATCCGCCACAGAGCGAATTGCGCCGACTGATCATTCAATATGGTGGCGATTTCCAGCATTACTGTCTGTGATACCCGCTGTTCCGAACCGAGAATTATTAACTGCCCTTTTCTTTTTCTTTTTTCCTTAGTGAGCAAAACAACGGTTACACACATTATCGCATCCAATTTAACCAACAGCAAAATGCATGAATTTAGGTAAATCCCAATTACGGGGCTGCAGGGCCTTCATATCAAAATTCCTTTTAGGGCTTACAAAGTGGTGAAGCCAACGTGGATTACGGATTCGATCAAGGCGAACAAACTCCTCCCATGGACTCAGTATCGTGTGATTCCAAAACATCAAGCACAGAAAGAATTATCATTTCCAAAGTTCGTGACGGGAAAGGATCCGCATGCATTAGGACCTCAGGATAAGAAGAGCGCTGAGTCTAATGAAAAGCCAACTTCCTTACCCAAACCCTTGACAGTTCCGTTGTCTCCGGACAAACAAAAGCCAGGGACAGGAAAAAAAGAGGATACAATAGCCCCGACTGATAGAGCACATAAATCCATGACAACCGCCAATCCAGACTTTTTGAAAACTTACTATAGTTCTTCGAGATTACATTATTTATCAAAATGGAAAGCAGAATTAAAGGATATAGTCCGCAAACTAGAGGAGAAATACCCAGCTGCACTAAGGCCAATGGCCGGAAGGAAAAGAAAATGTGCGGAGGACCTGCGAGTAGTTATGTAAGGCTGTCTTTTAACCAAACGATTACTCACTATTGTAGGCACATCGATTTTGATTGCTTTTTCGCTTCTGTCGGACTTCTAGACAGACCAGAACTTAGAGACAAGCCTGTATGTATATGTCAGCTAGGTTTTTTTTGGCCAAGACTCATGTAGTTTACAGGTGGCTGTGTCTCATGTGAAAGGGCTAAAAGATAACTCATCCAGTGACATTGGTAATTATTTTCTCGCAAACCGTCCATTAGAACATGCTAATGTATCGATGTTTCTTGGCAGCATCCTGCAATTATATTGCCCGTTCTTATGGCATTTCTAATGGAACACAGTAAGGTTGTGGCATCATTCGAACGAGTTAATTAACGATGTAACACAGAATTGGAACTGCTAAACAGATGTGTCCCGATCTACAGCTTATACCGTATGTATGGTGCGATTGCTCTATTGGAAACTAAAGTCTGGTAGATACGAGTTTGATAAATACAAGAATGTTTCAGAAGTATTCTATGATGTTAGTCAAATTACACAATAGCTTTAAACGACTTAAACGACTTTAATGATAGATTCTTTTTCAATATGCGGATGAAATCGAGGCAGCCAGCGTAGATGAAGCTCTTATCGAAGTGGGATCACACATAACTGAGCCTAATGCTGGTCAGGAAGAAGAATTAGCAATGCGCATTCGGAAAGATATTAGAGAAAGGACCGGATGTGAAGCAAGTATCGGTATTGGGCAAAACATTCTTTTGGCAAGGTTAGTTAAACTACATAATCTCGAAAGCATAGGCATATTGAATAAACGTTAGGCTAGCGACAAAGAAAGCCAAACCATGCAATCAGTTTTATTGCAAAGCAGAAGATGCACAGAGCCTCTTGAATGATCAGGATGTGTCTAGTTTGCCTGGCGTGAGTTAAGCAGTTTTAAATTAGTATATCACTAACATTCTATAGGTGGGATATGTTATGAGTCAAAAACTTGCAGAAATTGTACGTATCATCTATGTTATGATTAGTTTTCTCTCTTTAGCTAATGCAATTTGCCCAGAATGTTCATAAAATTGCGGAACTTGTAGCAGTTCCATTATCAAGGTTACAGGACAAACTTGGACCAAAAACAGGATGGATGCTATATAATTTCTCAAGAGGCATTGATGATCGCCCATTATCAACTGGGAAGCCGCGACAATCTGTTAGTGCTGATGTTACTGTGAGTAATGAATGGAAAGCAAAACTGAGATTGACATTGTGAATAGTGGGGTGTCCGCTTTCGAAACAATGAGCAAGCAGAGGTAAAGTGGGAGCACATGAACGTATTGAAGTTAAAGTCTTGGTCACTTAGAAATTTCTTGAAGAATTATCGAAAGAAGCTACTTCAAGACTACAAAGTATAAAACGGAAAGGAAAGTCCATTACACTGAGGGTAAATTTTCCGGAAACGTTAGTGCAACATAGTCTAAAATGCTTTTATTTGTAGATTCTTCGACGGAAACCTGACGCTGGTGAAGCCGATAAATATCTTGGATGTGGAATATGCGACACTTTTTCAAAGTCTACATTAATCGATACTTATACGGATGACCCAGCTATTATAAGAAAGCACGCAATCCAAATGTTTCGATGTTTCAACTTTATTCCAACAGACATAAGAGGTAATGCAGTCTCTGGACATGTGGTAATAGACTTAATCCTAAATGATGTGCTATTTAACAGGTGTTGGAATACAAATCCATAAGCTGAACAATCCTGAGAAAACAGGTAGAATTTTTATGACAATACCATCATCTAACAATCTTTTTGCTTTCAGCGGACCAAAGGACGTTGGACTTCAATGCTCCCCGGGTCAAGCCGGCGTGGAAGAAGCCAGAAGAAGATGCAAAAGAAGACGCTCTTTCGCCGGGGAAAAAGCAAGTGCTGGTAATTGAAATAGAATACTTTCCTTATGGGCAGTATGAATTGACTGTATGATACAGGATGTCGATGAATCAGTATTCAACGAGCTTCCAAAAGAAGTACGCGACGAACTATCCGGCGCGTATGAATTAGTGTTTCTTTCTCACCGGAAGCAAGACACTGAGGAACCCTTACAGCCGCCTCCAATCGAACAGAATGACGAGATTGACGTTACCACAAGGAATGTGTTGCAATCCCCCGGTATAACTGACCGACAGGCTGAACAGCCAATGGAGGGCGAAGCTATCCAATCGCTGCCTGACCTTCCTCCTTGGTCCCAACTGGATCCTAACGCGCTTCTGGCACTTCCAACCGGTATGCGAGAGCAGATATTATCGGCATATGGTGCCACCAGGGGAAAGAGCCCGAAAGTCAGATCTCCAAGACGGGAGAATCCAGTTTCTATAACAAGCTCAAGAAAAAAAGCGATGAAAACAAGCCCTGGAGGAGGCACTGAACTCACGTTAACGCAAAAATATTTTGAAAGGCTCCCAGGTTGGCTTAAATCCGACCAAGGTGCAGCAGACTTACCTAATAGACTGGATGATGACGATGGTAATGAATTGCCGTGGGATTCAACGGTATGGAACGAGTTGCCAGCAGGTATGGTACAAGTGACTTCAAGCGTGTTGGAAGACGCTAAACAAGCTATCAGATATGCGCAAGGAACTCCTGGTCAACCATAGGATACAGAAAGAGATGAAAGACAGATATTTGCGGAACCAGCATTTCAGACAAGCCAGGAATAAGGTAAAAGTACCATGTACGAGCCGGTTTGTCTTATTCTACAGAACAGTTGTTAGATGATGCTATACCTGTGCTTGCTGTTCCAAGTCATGAGGAACCTGCTTTACTGGGTAAAACACGTATAGAAGATATTCGAGAAATACTTCATCAATGGGTCTCGTCATTCTTAGACGAGCCTGAACCCGAAGATGTCGAAACTGTCCAAAATTTCCTGGTCGAGCTTGTCAATCACAAGGATATAGAAAAAGCGCAGCTGGTTGTTATGTATCTGGAACAATTAGTTAGAAATAACTATACTAGCCAGTGGCAAATGCATGTTGATAACATCCGTCAACAGTTGTCAAGATCTGTAGAAGCAACTTATCGGTGTAAGCTTCGCTTCACCTAAATACAGGCCTTTATTTACGAAAAAGAAGTTCGTATAAAAAGATAGAAAAAAGAAGTTTGATATTCCTTGTCTTTGCATTGGAATTCCTGTCGAAAACTAAGGAGAGACTGACATTTTAGTGTTGTTAGGTGATGGAGGATCTGTATGAAGAGAGTCGCATGCATGTTGATGAAGATCATCCATGGATGCGTATTTATGTTGTTGTCGCCCTTCTCCTACAAGCTCGGAACCATACTCATTATAATATGCTGTTGCGTATGAGAAAACGTTCGCATCCGGGAGCGAGGTTTCCATCCTTGCTGGGGCAGAGGGTACTTGTTTCAAGGGAGAGGATGTCTTTCCATGAGACAAATAAAGGTCATACCGCAGTGGACACGTTTGCAGAGGGGCAGATTCCATTGATGCATGCTCAGCATAGTCCATGTGCGTTGGCATATGTGTATAGGTCTCCAGGCCCTCTATATGAGCATGAGGATGGTAATCGCTAAAATGCTCGTCATTTCCACTTGTCATTGCCCATATCGCTCGGTGTGCCCAGCTGGGAGGGTGGGTTGTGGATACGGTGCTTGCATGGGGCGATAAAACGTCCAATACTCTCGTTGGTGGCCTCCGCTTGTCATTTTGTCCAAGAGGAGATAGAAGGAGGGATGACTGATCCATCGCGTCTGCGTGAGCAAACAGGGAATTGTAGAGTGCAGACGAATGGTGGTAATACATGCTTTGGCTACTGGGCTGCGCGGATATTGCTATCGGTAAGCTTTCTGTGGCTGGAGGATCAGAATTGAACAGCTGTACTTGTTTCATAGTGTTAAAAGATGGGTCAAGCATTAATGGGGTAAACAGATGTGAAGCAAGTGCAGTAGTCGTCGAAGACGTCAAGGAAGGTGTGGTTCTTTTAGATAGATTACTGGTAGTAGATTCCATGGATCCCTTGCCTTGCAAAGAATTGGACCTAGGATACCTCTTACGAGTAATGGCATTGGAGTTTGCTGGCTGGCGACGTTTGGACCTTCTGTTTGAGATGAGCCTTTGCTTTTCTTGCAAACCAGGCCGTTTCTCTCCGGGGCTGAATGATGTTGAAGGGCTGTATGAAGAAGTTGAACGAGTTGAAGGGGATAAAGAAGAAGAAGAAGAAGGTGCAGGTAGCCTAGAGACTGAGGAAGATGCTCTTTCCAAGTCTTTTGAGGCCGAACGACTGGATCGCCGCGTGGCACCTTGGTGAGTTGGAACCATACTCAGGTGCCGGTGAGTGGGTAGCGAGGTGACAAGAGGCAGCGTATCGCCTGGGTTTGCTGGAGGAAATGCGTCGATGATGCCTTGACTTTCAAGTAGAGATTTCACATAACGGGATAACGCTTGCTGCGTATCGCTTTGAGTTTGATTTACTTCATAGTTGAGATCAGCTCGCATTAGACGTGGCAAATCCGTATTTTCGGAATTGCAATCTACGTCGTGCGGTAATATATCAATGTATAAGCCTGGAGCCAATTCATACCGCGTTTGTGTGCCGTTCTGATATATCCGTAACAAGTCATGCGTGGTCTCCCGGTCAAGGTTGACCCAGTTTCCCTTTCCAATATAGAGACGATAGCAATGCGTGTCATTTCGACGCGAGTCTTTCATTTGTAACTGACAACAACGGAACAAAAAGAAATGTGAAAGAAGAGAAAGATAGAATTTCGTTCGTGCTATTTAAATGTATTGTTATGTATTTGTCGTGGTACTGCTGTTGTCTTTTCCAGAATTCATTCGTCTAGCTGACGTTCTGCATGAATTAAGCAGAAGGAAGGATTACACAGGCTGGCGTGTTTCTATTAACGTTGTCATATACTATCTAACCAATGCTTTACATGAATGGTTGATGCATCAGTCGAAAGACTTTGTCCTAGTAGACTGAAAGTTCATGTTTCTTCATTGGAAGAACAATGTGACGTTCGCAGAAGACCAATCGTTGTGTTCAGTTGTTTATCCATCCGACCGAGTGTTTATATATATATACATATATGCGGGTTGACAACAGTTCTCACTCGTATATGGCATTTTCACTTCTTATAGGAATGAAGGAGAAGAAGGCTCCTTTTAGGGATCGTCCTTAGGAGAATGACCCCAAGGTCACTTCAGTTACGGTACCAAATATTGCACCGGTGCGCGTGAAGGGTTTGGCTTGCGTGACGGAAGTGGGCCACGTTGTCAGCCTTTGTCATTTCTGCAAAATGCACACACTTATTTCCAAATAAAGCATCGTACCAGCACGCTTACAATTTTAGGTCATTTGCCCCTTCTCAGTGTTGAACCCTTGCTGCTGGTTTTATCGAAAAAAGTAACGTGCATCCTGTCTACCACGTTTTCAGGCTGGGTTTAGCATTCCCCTTCTTCCTCTATATAAGCTCGCTCTTCAACCTCTTTCGTTCTTCTCTTTCCTTTCCCTACTTGTTTTGACACCTAAACTTTCTTTTTCTTATAATGGTGAGTCTGGCCCAACATGAGAGATTGTAGAGCCCTTTGTCTAAACTGCATCTCTACTTAGGATGAGCAATACGACGTTATCGTTCTCGGCACCGGTTTGACCGAATGTATCTTGTCAGGCATCTTCTCAGTTGAAGGCAAGAAAGTCCTTCACATGGATCGCAATGACTACTACGGTGGTGAATCCGCCTCCTTGAACTTGACACAGGTATGGTTTCTGTGAGAAATTTCGGAACGGAGTTTAATCAACGCGATATTAGCTGTATCGCAAGTTTAGACCCGGTCAGGAACCACCAGCTGAACTGGGGAAAGACAGGGAATACAACATTGATCTGATCCCTAAATTCATGATGAGCAATGGTGAAATCGTCCGGTTCCTCACTCATACAGACGTGACTCGCTACCTTGAATTTAAGCAAATTACGGGTTCTTACTTTGTCAGAGATGGCAAGGTTGCCAAGGTTCCTGCATCTGAGACAGAGGCCCTCTCTTCTTCTTTGCTTGGTTTGGTAGAAAAACGTAAAGTCAAGCAGTTCTTTGAATTCATCCAGAACTGGAAGAGTGAGGATGAATCCACCCATAACGGTAAGGTTTGAAACACCGATCATACGTGGGATATTGAGGGATGCGAAAATAAAAAGGTCTCGATCTTGACAAGAACACCATGGCCGAGGTCTACGAGAAATTCGGTCTGGAGCCTTCTACTCAAGACTTCATTGGTCATTCTATGGCCCTCCATCTCGATGACAACTACTTGAATAAACCAGCTCGCGAAACGATCGACAAGATCATCTTGTACGTTGCCTCGGTTGCCCGTTATGGCAAGAGCCCCTACATCTATCCTCTTCATGGTTTGGGTGAACTGCCGCAATCCTTTGCTAGGTAAATTATATTATTTTGCCCTGAAAGTAGTGTATAGCAGGAGTATTGATATATTTTTCTCCACGTTTCCAGATTGAGTGCTATCTACGGTGGAACTTACATGCTTGACCGTGCTGCAGATGAAATCGTCTATGAAAACGGTGTGACCGTTGGTGTTCGTTCCGGTAATGAGACTGCAAGAGCAAAACAGGTTATCTGTGATCCATCCTATGCAAAGGATAAGGTCAGATCTACTGGCAAAGTTGTGCGTGCCATCTGTTTCCTCAAACATGCCATTCCCGGCACCAATGATGCCGATTCCGTGCAAATCGTAATCCCCCAAAATGAGCTCGGCCGCAAACACGATGTTTACATTGCCTGCGTGTCCAGCAACCATAATGTCTGCCCCAAGGACATGTATCTGGCCATTGTGTCCACGATCGTGGAGACTGACGAACCTGAGAAGGAAATCGAGGCCGGGCTCGCATTACTTGGTTCCATTCACGATAAGTAAGTGTCATTTTGTGATACAAAAAAAGCCCGGAATTAACACGGTTACTACAGGTTCGTGTCGGTTCTAGATATCGAAGAGCCTCTCTCAGATGGCGTGTCTGACCAAGTCTTCGTATCTCGTTCATACGATGCTACATCCCACTTTGAATCAGTTTGCGACGATGTGAAGAGCATTTACCGTCGTATGACTGGCAATGAACTCGAGTTGAAGCAGCGACCCTCCCAAGAACATGAACAGGCCAACATGAGCAGTGCCTAAACGACATCTATTTTAATCGTGAAATTCCTCGTTATTACATAGTTTACATCATCCCGCCTTTTCTTCCTTTTTAAACACTCATATCAAACCTATTGTGCCGGGTTTGTTCCAAAGAAAATAAACATCCGAGCCATAATTTGTGAACATTCCTCTACTGTTTCATGTTACAATCTGATTTCCCTGTGTTCCTGTAACCAACTATTCGCAAAAAAAAAGCAGGTGTTATTGAACATGATCTTCTCCCCGAGAAACTGCAAGCCCAGATTATGGTCATTTGCCTTTTAAAGATCAGGCCGCTGCAAGAAGCAGCAGGAGAGTTACCGTCAGCTTTCCCATATTAAAACTGCATAAGACATTCCTTCTATTAACCAAGAAAAAAGTTTGCCAAATTTGCGATACTGGCATAAAGAACACGCTTGAACAAAAGCTATCCTTTTATTATGTATCCTATACCCTATACCCTATAGTTTGCTTTGCCTTCCGACGCTGTTTGCTAAATTTCTTTAATATAGTTACAGCTTGCAATTTTCGTTATTTTTTTTTCCATATAAAGCCAACCGAAGAAATACTTGAACTATGAGACCAACGACACCTTTGCCAAGGAGTGCAATAACTGGTGTCCCGTGGAGCACTTTTTTTTTTTTTTAGAAAACTATTACCAGACGCAAACAATAAATTGGCCGGTCCATTTCAACAGGTACGCCTCTACACGTCGACATAAGCCATGTTGATGTAAGTCGTTACAATGACCCAAGCTTCTTTTCCGTTTCCCTGGAACGAGCTTCTTTCCTTTTTTTACAATCGACTGTAAGTTGATGCACCGAAGGAAAACAAGTCACGATTCGCCGTGCCACTGCACCGCTGGTCTTACTGCAGATATTCACCAAAAATTGGCCCTGCCTCTTTTGCTATCCCTGTCAACTCCGTTAACATGCTTGTTCCATTGCGTGCTTTATCCACATTGTCTGGCCTCCGTGCACCATTGACAGGGCAATTGTCAGTCTTGTCGCAGCGATGCATGTCAACCGAGACTCCAGCTAAAGAAGGAAATGTCGTTCGAAGTACGTTCATGCAATCAGTTCTCAACCATGGTTCAATTGCTGATCCTGTTTTCTGAATAGACATTGAACAAGAAACACTTTCACTTCTCCAGGAAACTGTGATGAGTAAGCCCTTTTCAACTTATTGGCATATAATGAACTTCCATACTTATACAAAACATCACGATTATAGACGACAAAACCAAGACTACACCTGGACAGGCACGGTACCAGAAGCTTCAGCGTGTTGGCGATACTTATCACCCACAAGATTTGAACGATGCCCATCATCAACAAGTTATGCGTCAAAGACGTCGAACACCCGAACGCAGAACTGAAGATCCTTTCGATGCCCTTGGCCTTGATCCTCTTCACGAATATAAGAATTTCAGACTTTTATCAGAATTTGTATCCGACATTGGCAAGATCCTTCCAAGAGAACAAACAGGTATAGTAGAGCAGAATAATGAGGATGTCAGAAACGAAATCGGATGCTAAATGCTTTCACAAGGTTTGACCGCAAAAAATCAGCGCAAGTTGGCCCGTGCTATTAAGCGTGCTAGAGCAATGGGTAATTTTCAATGTACACAAAATATTACTTGACATGGCTAACACTGACACTAGGTCTCATGTCCTGCACTTCAAAAGAACATGTCACATATTTGAAGCATTAATAGCTATATACATCCATACTACTCAACATCGTAGAACTTGCAAATAAAAAGAAAAAGGGATCTTTTGTTAGCAAAAAGCAACATTGGGTGGGAATTCGTACCTGTTCATTTTGGGATACATTCACAGCCATGGCTTTAGCTCTTTCTACTCGTCGTGCCATTAGTGTATCATCGAAAAAGCTGTTAGAAGTCAAATGTTTTGAACAGCCTTAGTTACAGATGGTTAGAAACGCAAATCATGAGAATGCTTTTTTTTTTTTTTACCTGGGATGGGACATGGTAAAGACCCATGATTTGAACGAAGCAAGGAGAAAATGGCATTTTTGGAGAAAGTGTGCTTGCACTGCTTGCTATTACAATTCATTAGACAGCCAAAAGATGGTTATCTTTGTACAACAAGTGTCTTACGTGGTCACTGGATCCTGGTACCAGTCTGTTGTCAGAGGACATTTAAGCGAGACCTTTGTCTGACCGACGATGATATCACCGTCATCGTCATCGCCGCTGTCACCAAGTGCTGGCATCGGGTCATTAGGATGATGAACGTCCTATTAGGGTAGTAGTGAGTATTCATTGTTTGGTTGATAAGAGCAAATAAATAATATTACCCAAACTTCCTGTTTGAATTTGACGTAATTATCGTTTTTAAAGTATTTCTTCTTCGGTGGCAGAGCTTGGTACCGTTCCATTTTCTGCTCCCACCGATCATTATACGCTCCTACAGCATCACCCTAGACGTAGACATCAATATATCAATGATAGATGCTTTTATTTACAATTTTGACGTGGTCTTTTATGTCTTTCTCCATGTCGCCAAATATTGCTTTCTGACAGTTGATCTGATGTTCAAGATCGATCAAGGTACGGACACTGGCGTCTAGTGGTGCGATCTGCAGAGAAAATGAGCAATCTTCAACCGCGAAATATATTCATACCTTGTCATGTTCTTTAAGTTCTTCGAGATCAAGCGCAGCATCAACGCAGCTAGTCAAAGCTTGACGAATGTTCTGCATGACCATGTCGTGGTCATTCATAAAACTGGGGAATCGTTGCGTTTGGAACGGTAATAGACGGAAATCCGCCAACACATCGTCGATGGTCTTTGGTTTCTCTGCCAAATCTGTTGATGAGTTAGCGGATGCTGCTTCTGTCGTCATTTGGGAGAAACAAAAAGTCTGGTCAGAGAGAACAGGTTTCCCAGCTGGCTCTTCGCACAATGACACCCAAGGAAGCCAAAATTTAGTTTGAAAATCCGCTATCGTTACAATGGCATCCATTATCAGCTAGGCAAAGAGAAACTGCTTATCAAAAGTGCCTTCAATAATTACATACGCGCCATGAAAATGCTTTCTGTGCTTCGGTAATGAGTAACAGGCTGGGATATTTAGTATGGAGCACCATACGTGGTAACGCCGGCCTACGTTAAGCAACGTCAATAACAGGCAGTTGATGAATCCCCTGGTGAGTGATTCTGTCGGACTAACATTCTCACAATGCACCATCTTGGGGACTTGACAGTTCTTAGGCTTACGATCAGTTGTGTCTTCTGATATTTGTCTTGTATTGACAAAAGAATCGAATTCATGTTGACTGAACACTTTATGTTTACTTTTAATCGTAGAACAAGGTATACGTTGAGTCTACGATGCGTACCATATCAGAAAAAGCAGTTGCTACTTCAACTGAAAATGTGTCTTTCTTTCATATATCATGTAGCTGCATAAATTTGATGTTATCTTCTATGCCATCCGTATATTTGTCGAATTAATAGCCAGTTATTTCATGCAAAGCCTTTTTCTTATTCCTTTGTTATATATTGCTGGGTTATCAACCTTCGATTCCTTTTCTATTAAAGAATTTGCTCAATCCAGCTGTCTAGACGGAAGCAAAAGTGTTTTTTTTCAATCTTGATATTTTATGAACATATCAGCGACAAGCACTTGCGTCGATGACACATGCAGCATGGATATTCATATCCCCTTTGTCTGTCCTTTAACCCGCAAGACCTCTGCCAAACGATTCTGAATATGAATGAATAAGCTCTTTGCACCTTACTTGGTTGTGAAAAATATCCTTCATCTGCATCGTAGTGACCCAAGGAACCTGAGTTTTTCTTTCCTTTTTATCGCGATTCATTTGCGCGTATTTCTTAGACGATGTCAACAGATCAGTAGCTCCTTTTGAAGTGGGGATGTTCAATGCAGACACAGAAGTTTCATTCCATGGATTAACCAAGAATGTGTTTTGGCGCTGCTCCAATAGATTTTGTGTTCACCGAGGGATCAAGTTCATGTAAGTGAAATATGCTTTCGCATAACTGATTTGCTAATAATGCATTTTTGCGACAGACTTAGTCCTTTCCTGGACGCAATATATATATAGTATAGCATAAAAAAATCCATTCAACAGATAGTATGCAGCCTGCAGATTTTAAGAAAACGTCAAAAATGGGGTAAAATTCATCGCGTTCAAATGATCGACAACTTACTCCCCTTCTTTCTCTACTTGCGTTATCCTTAATAATGTTTACTCGTAGAACACTTGCCTTCGATGAGAGCCACCCGGAGATGGGTTGCAAACTCATGGATACTTTTGCGATCTTCATCCAGTTATGCCTTGCTCTTGCTGCATTCTCAACACTGATCATAAAACGACAAAGAGAAAGCCCACGACGTCCATTAAATATTTGGTAACAGCCAGAATAAGCGCGCACGTCTGAATGTTCATACGATGATGCAGGGCATTCGATGTAAGCAAGCAGTTAGTAGGCGGAATTGTGATCCATTCGCTCAATGTCATAGCAGCCAACTTCTTTGGGATTGCTCCAGGAGAAGGACAATCAAACCCCTGTGTGTGGTAAAGCTTCAGAAAACTGATAAGAAAGCTGGCAGCATCTTTAACGTTCATCAAATAGGTATTTTTTAAATGTCTTGGTGGACACCACAGTCGGTGTTGGCGTTCTATGGATTATTCTGACTGGCTTCGAATTCCTGATCCTATCGTTGCAATTAGTTGGATTCCAAAGTGGTGTTTATGGCCATCCTCCCCTATCAAACCAACTGAAACGATGGTCAAAACAATTACTGGTCTATATCACTGGATTGATACTCATGAAAGCATTGATTGTCATTACGTTTCACTTGTGTCCTGGAGTAGCGGACTTTGGTCGCTGGGTGCTTCAATGGACAATGGGCAACTATAGATTGCAGGTGGTATTTGTTATGCTGATGTAAGTAAGTGTGTATTTATCCAGCAGTAACTAAAGCTGAAATGTGCTTTTCTTTCTTTTGCTAGATTTCCGCTTATTATGAATATCGTTCAGTTCTGGCTCGTCGATACAATCGTCAAGCATGACTCTGACAAAAAGCCGATCCGTCTTTCCCGTGATGAAGGGGATACCGAAGATCTGCTCATTGGAGAACAGGAGTACGCATGTAGAGAAGGAAGTGGATCTAGTTTTCTCCATGATCCTGCTACAGGAAGTGAAAATTCGCTGCCATTGTCTCAAAAATCAGCGATTACTCGTAGTGACTCTTCGTCTCCTTTATACCATCCATCTTCTATTGGTGCAGTCCTTGATAGTCATCGACTAAGAGAAGAAGCAACCATCAATAACAGCTTGCCAATGAAAGAAATTGAACAACATCGCGCTTAGACCTCACCTATACTGCATGCCAATACGAACAATAGACATCTCATTTCTGTACACTCTTTCGTCTGCTTGGAAGCATTGACAAAGATTTTTATTTTTGTATGTTCTTTAGAAAAGAAGCAGACAGCTTTTATTTCCTTTTTCCTCTTCTTTCCATCTTTTTGGGGTCTCTCTCCCTTTTTCTTTTTCTTTTTTTTCCCTCCTATTAATGTAAGGTTTGCGACTGCTATAATTCTGTGCTTTCGAGCATTCTATGGCAAGACTCTCTTTTTACGGGATGCTAAATGCTTGGTGAAAATAATGCAACCGGGATATCATGGTCATGCTTAGAGCTTGGTAGCGTCTCTGCGGGTATGCATCTCGTACATTCAATGCGAAATTGTGTTGCCAGCTACATCTCAACGCTACCCTGTGTTTTAAAACCAATCAACACGGCACTTAAGCGAGCCCTCATTTCTGCAGAGAGGGATAAGCAAAGCATTAGCTGCCATAACAAAGACTCTAATATAAAATTTAGCAATACTGTTTGCTGTATCCAATGATAACGGTAAGCAGCTGCTTCCTTTCAGCATCAATGGCCGAGTTCGCTCCGTACGTCAAAACTTCATATGATGACAGCAGACAGAAATAAAAAAAATTGTGGCAAGGGAATTCACATAGATCAAATAAGAGAAGAAGAATAAGAGGGAATTTCATCGGGTAATAAGCCAGATAGGCATCTATGTTACTCCAGAGTCTCCAGGGTTTCCCGCATAAAAATCCAATGTACCTCTGCGTTTGCTCGAGCAGCCCTGTATCGCCACCATAATGGTTTGGTCAGAACCGTATCCTCACCGCTAAGTGAAGAATTTGTCATGCTAACTTCAGGATACGGCTCATTGTTAGCATCTTGATCCTCGAGGAACGTCATGACAAGCGTATTCAAGAGTTGTTGCTGTTCGTCCGAAAACGATGTATCTTCAAGAAGCTCCAGCCATGACTCACGCATGCGGTTGAAGACAGTGTCAGTTGATATCTTGTCCGGGCCGATTATCGCATGTGCACAGTGAGCAACTTTAATTGCTTCCTCCAGAGCGCGGGTTCGGTATGCAGGATCCTTGGCCTTACGATATGCAGCAGCGCTCAGACACTAAAAGCATTTTAGCCGCATCTTACATATGTGTTCGTGTCACTCACTTGTATACATGTTCTTCCAAATTTCTCAACCAGCCTACTAAAGCTCAAGTGTTCCATTCCTGGATATGCGCCCGATAGATTGCCATCAAACATAATTCGAGTTCTCCATAGCCACTCTGACCGCTTCACAGAAATAAGATATTGGAGCGCTTTTTGATAACCCTCACATGCGAAAGACTCAAGCGCTATTGTTATCGTTTCGCTGAGCCCTTTGAATGAGTCATACTCTTGGCATATAGCTTGTAATTCAGGATGATTCCAGGCCTCTTCAAATTTACTGCTTTCGTCTTCCTCCGTCTCCTCATCTACCTTCATTAAGCTCGTTCAGGATCTTCATATACAGTAATCCTAGGATCTATTAACTTACTTCTCGCATAAATTCAGATTCATCCAGACATAGAAGAAGAAGCTGCTCCAAAGCATGCGGGTTGTTAGCTTTTGCAATAAACATGTCAAGGCTTCAAAAAAGATACATCAATAATTCTATCCATCATAACCGCTACTAACTTACCTTCTTATAAAACGATAGTCGTCGCCCGGATATTTATTCGCTATTAGGAGGCGTACATCCACGGCATCCTTTAACTTTGTAAACATGGTTCCAGCGTAGGAATATCGCTGTTGTTCAGTAATAACTTCTCCTGTGGGACCAATTGCCGTTCCCACAGAAAAATCGTCATCATCATCTAACATAACGGAGGCGCCGCCCGAGGATGGAGGCAAATTGATTTTTTCAAAGTTATCTGTAACGTTGTCTGCCATATTGTACGCTTCCACTTCGCGATCGAGATCCTCATTGTCTTGGTTAACAAAGTACTATCATATGGTTATATAGTGGAGCGAGAAATATAAATTGAGTACCTGAAGGGCTTCGGATGTACAATCATGCAATTGCGTTTCTGTGTATTTGGGTATATTCCTGTCGACATATATCACTGCGAACGGTGCCACAGGCTCTAAAAAGACTTCGATCGTGGTAACCGGTGTCACAGAAGCGTCGCAAAAACGGTACCATTTCTCCTCACTAGGAACTTCTGAAGGAGTATCCTTGCACGTATCGACACGGATATACGCCCAGTAATGACCGGTGCCACTCATGCCATCATGGTGTAACGTTGCACATAAATCGTAAGGTCGTTTTAGCATTTCTGGTACCTGGAAGAGATTTCTCATAGCATTTTGCCGGTTGCTCTCTAGCTGCCGAAGCTCTTGAGATAATTTTAGAAATAAATAAACTTTCTGGAGCTGTTTACCTGCCAGACGGCTTTCAATATCATCATGCAATTGAGATATAACGCGCCGCGCCGACTGTAATGGTTCTAGCGTGCTCTCATCGTCCATGCTTTCCTCACTTCTCTTTTCAAGGAAACTAATAGCGCCTTTGAGTATTTCTTGCTTATCTAACTTTGATTTGTCCTATTTCGCACAGAAGTTGTAAGGATAGAAACAGAAATTCTAAAGTAAACGGGGTACATACGTGCACGCTCTGAAGCTGTGAAAGCTCTAGCCTTGCTTGCTTGATTTCTTTCTGCCATTGATCAATTTGACGATAACATTTTAATGCTAGCTCCTTGTTTTCTTCCAGATAACGGTCCAAATATATCGTGTCGTCAGCAATATATCCTTTATCACTTTCAGTGCCGTAAACTGCCCATTGCTCATCCCTTTTCTCAAGAGATATAATTAAGATAGGCGGCACGCGCTTGAACGTTATTAATTTGTATCGTCCCGATTCTTCTGCCGAGTCATCGCTCACAGTACTGTCACAGCTGTCGTCATCTTCATTTTCGTAGCTCTCATATATTAAAGGATCGAGGCATTCGTGGAAGCTACGTAGGTATCTGGTTGTTCCTAGGGTGTAAGATACTGAGTTAAGGATATTTTACAGATAGTACTGTTTCATCCAAGATGGACGTTAATGTATAAAGGATATCAAGTAAAATATTTCTTCAGTTTCATAGTTATCTCCATGCTCTGTTTGAGCCCTGGTGAGAAACAAACTAGAGAGAAATGAGTGAGACGCTTGAAAAGACTCTAAAGTGTCATATACGCACTCTCTAAAACTGGGTAGCTGCTGATCATCTGCACTGTTTTTTTTCGAATAACAATCCGTTTCCGCTAGACAGCTCATCAACATCTCCAGAAAACCTATCCCAAGTCAGTCTCATTTCAGCATTTCCACTGTAGATACCATCAAAGCTCATATCACCAAATTCATTCCCTGGTTCACGAAGGTTGCTTTTTAGTGCCCGTACTACATGGGAGCTTGATCCGTAAAGCCGTTTAGTTTCTCCCATAAACGCGAATAACTTCTGCATTTCCAACAATGCTGTGCACATCCCAATCTTGTTAGTATCGGACTTCAGCCATTCGCATATACCTTGAACAGCATGAGGCACGGGCGTTAGGTTCGCTTCAATATCCTCATAGCCGTCCTCACTAACGTTGGAAGAGGCTTTTCCATCAAAAATATACCCAGATACAGGCTCTCCTGCTCCTTTCCAGTAGTTTTTAAAAGATCCCCATGAATAGGGACACGGCCGAAAAGAAAGCACAGAATGGCGAAAAGCACTAATATGGAATAATGCCTGGATTATAATAGGTGAATATGTGTAATTGTAGGAAGGTGGTCGAAGTCCAATTGGCCTATAATAGCATGAGTAATTGGTGATTATTACAAGATACCCACAGTTCATTTATTGCTCTTCTTTGAGATGGATCCTCCGGATCCGTCCACCATGTCAACGAAGACTTTGTAAACAACGAGTTACTTTCATCCTCTTTGAGCTTCTTCTCCTGTCAATATCCAAGAGTTAGCCCAAGATACATATCCTATGTAAAATGTATCCTTTTCACTTGCCGACGAAACGAAAGGAACAATACTCCAGTTGGTCGACTCTTGCTTTGGGACATATGTATTAGCATTGCTATAGTCTTTGACCAGGTATCGTTTCGATGTCTCTGCATCTATATCAGATCAGTCACCACCTATTGCTAATCATCGGACTGTAACCGTATCAGAACATTCACCGCCCGTACGAATAAGGCATTGTAGCCTTCCAAAAAAACCGAATGCATACCAACCATCTTCTTTGGCAGAACCCATGCTTCCTCTAGTCGATTGGATCGACGCTCTGTCAGGCTCTTTTTCAATAGGTAAATTTGAGGGTAAATCCCACATTGACCAATCAACTTCAGGTTTCAGCCCCATCCCTTGAGCTAAGGTCTGCAGTGACTAAAACATTTGCTTAGTATATCGGTCAACGCGGTTTCCGAGGTTTTTACTTGATCATCATCGTCGCTATCATCTGCGTTGCCCGAAAACACATAGTCTGCCGCACGAGCCACATCATAGTTGTAACGCTACCACCAGGGCGCAGTCAAAGATTATGCAGATGCGATGGTGCAAGACTTACTGATAGAGCTTTTATTGCTTGTTTACGGCTAATACCCTAAAACAAAGGCAGTGGTGCAGTGGAATGCTTATGAGTTTTATGTTTGAAATAGCTCTTCATCGACATCGTGGCAATCTGCTCGGCGCAAACAGCATAATGCTGAACCCCGAATTGGCGCCTTTAGGTTTTATATGCCTAAACCACAGCCTGCGCAGAAGCCTTGCAGGCAGATTCCACCCAATGTGCCATGGACGTACCAAATCGAGCAACTGTGCTATGGATCCTTCTAATTCACTCTCTGTAGGCATCGCGCGGGGATATGCGGTGTGTAAAAATGCTTCTGTCTGTCCATAAAAAAAAACGTATTGGGTTTTTCTCGAGGATGAAACAGTCCCATCGATCCGTCCCTCTTTCACAGGATTTTGAACATTATCTGCGCCTAATTCATAATATTGATGCATAGAATACATGTGCCTGCTGAATATGTATTCCACGTCAATTGGACGATAACTTATAGTTTTGGTTTAAATATGTGTTGCGTTGAAGGACGTCTTGTCTGGCTTTGATTCGAGAGTGTGGTCTTCCTTCCATACATTATCCATTTACATGAAGAGGCGATGTTGTCTTTTACCTTTTCTGTATATCTAATTTATTGTAATTCTTTGATTCATACAAACCATAGTTTTACTCGTCTTCTTAGTCCAGCCTTGTCATTGATTAGACATTCATTTATTTCCTATAAAATCATGATTTATAGTTTCACTAATCTGAACTAGTTCAACCGAATGGACATCTTCTTTTTCACTCTTTGGCTCTGTGTCTAAAACCATCCAGTTAGAATCCAATAAACTGTATGTCTTTGGGCCATATCTTCAATCTGACGACAAGAAAGCGATATATTGGTAAAAAACTAAACAAGCAAAACGGCCACAAAAATAGTTTGCGGTGGATAATGCTTGTACAGAGATCAGCTAGCAGATATGTTTTCTGCCTACAATATAACCAACCATACCGAAACACTAAAAGGCGCGGATTCACCTGACAGAGATCGCATTGATCAAGTAAATAACTCTCAAAGCCTGTCAAAGCTGTCTATTCTAAATACACACTATTTTGCAAACTTGTATGTTGATTTCTCATGAATAGTTGCTGTTGCTATTTTGCGTTTATTCTCCTTGTTGAATATATACATATAGCTATGTAGCAATCGTGCCTTATCGGAAACAGATGGTTATTGCTGCATTTTTTTTTTCATTTTCGAGGAAATTTACAGATTACAGCCGCTTCTGGGAATCTCGCTTTGTTCCCCATCAAAAATTACAGACCAATTGCTGGTCTCAGTGAGGCGATAATAGCGGAAAATCAAATTTCTTCTTGAAACTAGCTGAATTTAGCAGACCAGACATGGAGCAAAAATGCCAGTAGGAGCTTATCAACTTGGCCAATCCTTCTAGTTTCAAAGTATGTTGGTCTGCTAACTGCTCAGAGCATAATAACCAAATCTCACATTTCCAATTGAACAGGGAGCTATCAGTAGCAATATTATGCTCTTTTTCGGGCTAGATGGAATACATTTCTTGGTATCCTTGTCAGTAAAGCCTGAAAAACTTCAGGTCATTTTCTGGGCCGAGGGGGGAAGTGTCCAGAGCGAATTCTCTCATCCAATCACTGATGTCATCGGGCATATCTGTGCGCTCCAAATAGCGAACAAAGTTCCGCTCACACTACCTTGGTCAATGTCTTTGGAAGAACATATTGCTTCTGGCAATTACTCACAGCTCGTAAAAGCATGTGAGGAGCTGGAACTTCAGGTTTCTCTAAAACATCCATACTCAACCAAAGCTAAATTCGCACTTATCGCTTCATTCAGCATTCGGCAACTCCGTCCAGCAAGGACATGACTGACATTTACGCGCCTTATCTGGCAGGGTACATTCTACTCGACGATCTGTAAGATTAAACCAGGTTATACGGTTGCTCGTTTCGTCTGAACAAAAACAACTGTTATCAGACATTCCGCACGTTTTCTTCGGAAGCGTATCCTTAGCCTCGGTCCTCCTGGTGCAGAAGTAGACGCCATATGGGCTGTCTGCGTGGCCCTTTGGGAGCATCGGTACGCAGATGTCCATATTGCTCTTAAAAAGGATTGGTCACCTCTTATGCAACCTTTGGCAGCCGCTATCCAAGGTGATTACCCACATAGCACTTGCGATGGATAAGTTTCATAACAAGCCTGACAGATACGGTCAGAGAGCGAATACTGAACTTAATTGCAAAAGCCTACACATGCATTGATGTTAATGACGCACTCGCATATTTTGGGATGGAAGAGGGCGATTTGATATCTGGTATTTATGAGAAAGACCGATTGTTAAGGCGCCTGCTTAATTCCTTTTTCATGCTCCAGCGCTGACATCCAGAGGATGGCAATGGGACCAAGCGTCCAGATTGATCACCCCGCCAAAGCAAGGTTGGGATATGACACTACAACATTAACTACTTTTGTCACGATCTAACTCATGCATTTTGTTGATAGGACCTGCCCCTCGCAAACCGTCTAGTCTGGCACAGTTCACTAGGCTTGCGGATGCAGTAACGAATTTGGAACGGTTTTGAACCACCAACACACCCTCTTTCCAATATGTAAACGATCAATGCTCCCACAGGTTATAATAGGTTTGGTTGATAAACTGTAGCACTTAAAATAGGCTTTATGCAAGTGGTCGCTTTCAGAAAAGAAAAAGCGTGTTGATTGTGAAGTAACATGGCTATCTTCCCCTCGCCCTCCTCTTCGCTCCTCTTACGAGGACGAAAACGGGAATAAACTCACAACGCTGTTTTGTTCGATCAGGGCTGACAACAAAGCTTTTTTTCGTTTTCGCAGATAAATTAGGACTTTTCCAGGAGTCGCAAGCGGTGGAACCAATGAAAGGCAGCAAAAGGACTGGTCCACACGATTTGCTGCACTCCACAATAATCCTTTCTTAAGAAAACATGGTCTTATGCTGATCACGTTTAGTTCCCCTGGAGCATAACTTGTTTGACGTTTAACAGCTGTTTGATATTCCGAATTCCACGTGCTCCGATCGTCCAATATTATTAGGGGTAGCAAGCAACAGGGGAGACAGAACGATATCCTTACAGACAGAAGGCAATCATTTTCCGCATAAAAATATATACGTAAACATGTTCGCTTGGATAAAGAAGAATATAGGAAGCAAACAAAGACACATTGAATATGTAGCCTGGTTAAGCTTCACTAATCTGTAGTTCCTGGCAGTCTACCTCTTGACGTTTCAATTTACCGTCCATCCAAATGCATGGCAACGATCCAATAAAAACAGTTACAGCTACAAAAATCATCGAGTTTCTCATGTTATTTGGAGGTGTCGCGTCGGGTCCAGCCCTTAGAGCATCGATCACAATAGCGAAAATGAGCATGGTGAGGGATCCAATTGACCATATGATCGCGGAAGCAACGGCCTCTGGTACCGGATAGGCTACTGTAAAAGTCTCCAATACAATCTAATCAGTAGATGGAAAATATAACTGTATAGCGCAACATACGTTCACAGGAAAGTTCCAGGGTGATGGGGAACAGGCCATAGGCGAAAAATCCATTCATCAGAGCAGTGAGTACCATGACTTCGTAAGCGTTGGGCAGAACTAGAGGGAAGTGTTAGGTCAATCTTTCCTTGTTTCTTTCTTTCTCCACACAATAACATACTGGCAAATAAGAAAAAAACGTAGCTAAAAACCATGAGAGGTATAAATATCTTGACAAGCATAAAATATTGTTTTGTTCTTCCTGCCCAATAGCTTGTCAAGGCTAACAAAATGTAGTTTTAGTTCAACGTCCTGTAATTCGTGTGGATGATCAACCTCCACCAAAACCGCCGCTAATAACAATGAGTCCAGCACAGCACCCCGCTTCGAATTCGGTGTATCCGTATGGGACCATCACCTCAATAATAAGCACAGACATCGCATAGACCATCCCCATATTAACACTAGCTGGTATGACAAGCCACCAAAAGGGAGCGTTTTTCATCAAAGCACGGCAGGCCTGTCGCAAAGGCATACGTGTCTCCGTAGCACTAACAGAAGGCGCGATTTTTGGCTTTGCAGGCATCAAAAATGGAGGAATTGCTACAACGGTGGAGAACAAGGCTACAGCAAGAAACTTGATCTGTGCTTAGGGGGACTTCCTGTGAGAACAATGAACTACACCCGAACATACCATCCTTGCCGTGTTATTGACGGTATTTGCAAGCACAGGCATCAACATAGGGCCTACAGCCATACCGAGCGACAATGCTGTTACATTACTTTGCTTAATTAGACTGCACAAAATTACACATCAACTGCGATACATACACGTAAAATTATTGGCTATCGCTCTATGCCGGGGAGCACACCAGACGGATGTCAGCTACGGTACAGTCTTTCTGTTAGCGACCAGATTTATTAGGTTTTCTAGCTTATCTCGTCATACTTTTGTTGCAATGCTGTAAAAACAACAAGCGTTCCATGATCAATGCCATCAATAAGAAAAAAAAACATTGGCGCTTCCTTTGTTTGATCTTACCAAAATATAAAAGGTCCTCCAACACTACCAATGGCCTGACCGAGAGCGACAAAAGCATACCGTTGTTTAACCGGCATAAGGATGGCGATGCATCGGACCCATGTACCGATCATATTAACAGTGCCTGCAAATATCATCTACTGGTAGCCTTTAAAACGACTCGTCCCGGTTCAGACTAGAAAACTTTATCACTCTTACCGAATATTTGACACCGAACCGCTCATACACCCAGCCAGTTAGTAAAGAAAAGATACAACTGGAGATGCTGCTTATATTGGATAGCCAATTGACCTGAGTCAGAGACACTTCCATCCATGCTGCGGATGTTTCTGGTGCACCAGAGGCACTTTGCCACATGAAGGCACAAGCGGCATTGATCAAAGCCGCACAGAGGACTTGCACCCATGCTACCCAACTTGTCTTATCCTCAACCTCTCGTGAAAGAGGCATACGGCCTGTGTTGTCACTGTCGACACTTGTGTTCAATTTCATATCGCCGATCCCGAGAATGCGCCCCTCAGAAGAACGGCCAATAGAAAAAAAGAGAGAGAGAGAAAGAAAAAGGTAATAAGAAGAGATAAAAGCCAAAAAAAAAACGGACAAGCAGTTCTCTGTAAAAACAGAGCGGAAGAGTTTGAAATATCTTGCATACGCCCATGGGACCGGCGTTTGAACGGCAACATACATTATCACCATCAAGAACAAAAACGCTTGCACTCAGAGAATGAACGTAAATATTCATTCTTTTTCTAAAATGCTAATAATGGGATCAATCAATAGGTGTCGCCCTTGAAAACGGCTCACAGAGGCTCCCTGGTGACGGAAGATGAGAGTACAGAAGCTCTTTTCTTTTTTTTTTCTGTTTGGTTTCTATTCGGCAGACTGCTCAAAGCAAGGTGAAAAGCAGGATATGCATAAGACTGATAAGCTTGCGACTCTTGATAACACGCCTTTTATAGCCTACATCGCTATGAGATAGCATTCTGGGCAAAGTTATTTCATTGTATGCATTAGGCTACGTATCAAAGGGAGAAAGATAATCAAAGCTAACACTAAAGCTAGCAATTGACATAATTGAACACAGAGATAAGCGCGATGACTCTATACCATAGATACGTCATAATAGGACGTGGGAAAGTTAATAGCAAAGAAAGCAGGGACCCTTTTCTCTTTTTATTTCCTGCAGACATAAACCCTTGTTTTTTGTCTAGCGATCGTAGAGAGAGGAGAAAGAGAGACACAAGAAAGAAAATACAGACAGACGATTAGTCTATGGTTACCATCTGTATGGATGGCAAGGGATGTTCTCCTGTTTAATATGCGATTGGAAGTAACTCTTTATGAATTGATTAACCAATAACGTATGAAAGATAAAAAAGCTTATGAGTGAAGCAAGGGAAATCGACAGATAGACTTCCGGGAAAAGAAGGGGTTCATTCGATCAGTCCTGAATGTCAGGGACGCTACACCTGACCTAGGAGCAGGATCTCGGGGAGCAGCAAGACTAAAAAATTCGTTGTTCGATTGGTTCATTGATGAGGGCCCAGTTGGATTTCAAAACGAACGATTGTCCAACGTTTTGCGCGGGCCGTCAGGGAAATATCTTTTTGGATGCATACAACCCAGACACACAATCCACACAAATAGACATATATATATATACATGATTGAGGAGTACACCAGCGCGTGCGTGTATGTGGGTGGGCGCGCGTGAGTTGCGCGTACCTATATCGACCTGATAGGCAAAAAAAAAATACTGATATTTCTATAGAATAGGCGGGAAAGCTATTTTTTTTTCTTCCACTACTGCTTACTAACCTTACGCCAAAACTGCTGGTTGAGCTTTTCTTTGCTCTTCCGTTTATGTCCAATTCGGACTTGGGTTGACTGGTCATCCAGATAAACATGTTTCATAGCGATGGCAAAAGAAGATATAAAGTTGGCTTTTTCGTTTTGTTTATTGTCCACCCGATTTATGAAATATACTCTCATCATGCATGACAGTCAACCGGATGAATGGTGATAACAAAGCGAACAACATACCTACGAGATAAATCCCCTTTTCTGCTATCCATCTTTTGCTGCTGTGATCGAAATGAACTGCATGCGCACATAGTTTATTGTTGTGCTGTAACCAGACTTATTCGTATCTTCGACCCGTTTAAGTATAACCATGGAAAAGAAAAAGGTTTCCATGGATATTCCACTCCTTCTGCAGCTGGATGGATTTAGTAAACTGTAAATACCCCTAAGTTATCGATCATTTGCACATCAATAAGATGAACGAAACATTGTCGTATTAGTCCCTTGCAGAACTTTTATGCAGTATTTGTATGAATGACTGAAAATTGATTTATTTGAGATGGATGACCGAATGGGAGTAGTGTTATGGATTGAAAGAATAAAAAAAAAAGGAGTATCTCCATAACAAGAAGGAAAAATATTAACGCAACATAAGGTAATAAGCACTTTTGAAGGGGATTGAAAAAAAAAAAAAAGGAGAAAACATGAATGCTAAAAAAATGATGCTGGATGATGATGATGATGATGAAAAAAAAAATGGAAAGAAAACAAAAGTAAACGAGTTGAGAAAAATGCATAAGGTAACCTTGAGTTGTTTTACAAAATGTAAACGCTGTCAGAGCACTTGTTTGTTGATGATGGGTTGTTTATTTTTTTTACAGTCGACGGTTTGCCGTTTTCTTGGTGGATGTTTGACCAGGGACTGTGGTTGGGCGTTTTGTCTCGGATCGATTACTAACCCTTGATTGCGGCGAAGGAACGATCGTAGGCCGAGTAGTAGACTTGGCCGTTGTCTGCGCTGCCGATGCCTGTTGTGCAACTCGTGCGGGAACTTTGGTTGCTCTTGATGCCGGTCTTGCAGGTTTGGCTCGGATGCTCGGAGTGTTGGATGAACGTGGCTGCGGTTTTGATTGCTGTTGGGGTTGGGATGGTGGAAGTGGAGGTTGCGCTACAGACGATGGTTTTGGTCGCTGTTCTTGCTGCTGCTTCTGTTGTTGTTGGTTTTCTTTGAGAGCTTCGATCTCTTTAAGAGCTTCATCAAGTCGCTGCTGCAGCATTTGTTTGGCTTCTGCGTCTTCTTGGGCTCGTCGTTGTTGTGATAGGGTCATTTCTTCGACTTTGCTCAACACATTGGCCATCTTGTTTTCCAGATCCTTTCTTGCCTGAACTTCTTCAAGCAAGCTTTCCTCGAGTGGTTGCATTTGAGCTAGTGCAGTTTGCATCTTTCGTTCATAAGCCTGTCGCATCTGCACTTCCTGCTCCACTCGTTGATCCAGAATCTCTTGCTGTCTGTCGATCATACTCGTCATTTCCTCCATCGCTTGTTCAAATGCCATGCGCATCTCTCTTTCTTGTTGAAGGCGCTTTTCGAAGGCGTACATACGTTCCTCCATGCGTGCCATCTGACGTCGATGGATACTGTCGCAAACGCGGATCAAGTTGAATGCGACAAAGTGAGTTGGTTTCATATGTTTGGCTACATTTTGCTTTCGAGATTGGTAGCCTCTCCAGACTGCCTGAATCTTGGTGGCGGCAGTCTCGCGTTCCAGGTCTCGATCGTTTAATTGCTTTTCCGTTTCCAAAGGTAAGAAGACCGAGGTGGATTCAATCGGTTCTTCACTCTCGGCTTCACTGTCGGCCTCGCATTCGGCTTCTTCATCTTCATAACCCTCATCTGTACCAAAGCTGGATTGGTTTGCGGGGAAAAGTTGGATGGACGTGCCGGAGAGCAGGCTTCTGTTCAGTTTAATAAAAACTTTGTCATCACAGCCAAGATCGCTTTCATTGTCACTGTCGTAATCCATGATCAACTCAGATTCACGGATGATAACGGGTAATTCGAAATCGTCGTCGTCTTCAGAATCCCTTCGTGACAATGTTTGGCAAGGGGAATGGGCGCCATTGTAAGGCGAAACTATAAAAAAAATGATGGATGAGAAATTTCGGTTAATACCTTTTTTTGGTTGCGGCACTAATATATATTACCTTTGGCATGCCAGTAAGATTCGGTAATATTTTGCGTAACCCGACTGTGCGACCCAAAGGATGCCTCTTCCCAAATAGACTTTTCTTCTTCATCAACACAGGACAGGTTACCCAGTAGGGACCGTCTATGTACAGACAGGAAGGAAGAGGGTGCTACAGGTTGAGGAGAATGGCGTGGGGAATGGCGTTGAGTCACTGTGGTGATGGAATCACAAGAAAGTTCGCGTAAGCGTCTTTCATCACTGCAAGCAGGAGAAAGACCATTACTTGAGTGAGGTCGGAGGCGATACTGGGGGTGAAGAGGATGGTGATTTTCTGATTGCGCAGGAAGTTGCAGTGGCGATAGCTGAGTATCGTCGACCAGATGCAGACCGTCCTCGTATTCAATACGCAAGTCTTCTTCCGTCCTGTAGGTCTGCTGACTCCAAGGGGTACGTTCCGCCATGTGACTGGATTGGGTATAGTCGATCGAATCAACGGAATTATGCAAATGATCATCGTCCGTGTGATAAGCAAGTTGACTCATGGATGATAGGGATGAATCTGTGGTGGGGAAAACCGAAAGACAAGCTGCAGTTGATGTGGAGGTGGTGGTGAAAGAAGACTCGTCGAAAAAGGAGTTTACTCGTTCGTCGTGGTCGAGGTACTCCAATTCCTTCAGGAGGGATTTCGGCGGGAATTCGTAGTTGTACTGTTCGGGTGCGAGGTTTTGAGGGATAACAATCATTGGCTCGTTCTCGTCGTCGCTATCGTACTGCGGTTGAGCCTGTAAGTAAAAGGGAAAGGTGGTGTTGGACGTAAAGTACGAATGGTGAAAAGGAAAGAAAAAAGGAGAAAGAAGATGCATTGTAAATAAAGAAGCGTATGGTGTAATATAAGGCAGTGATCAAAAAAATACATTGGAAGACATAACAGGAAAAATATGCAAAATGTCAAAAAAAAAGTCCATTCAGAATTCAAGGTTTGCCCGCCAAGGTTTTTTTATATGTATGCATATGTGATATGTATGTCAGGACACGCACGCATAACCAAATATATAATCGAGTAGGTATTAATCGAATGGATAAATAAAGAAAAAGAAAAAAAGGGAAAGTTGGTTAGTACTTTCTATTCAATAGTATGTGATTTGTATATTTGTTTTTTTTTATGTTTGTTTTTCGTTATTTCTTTACCTCATCGTATGAATAGACCAACATACCATCGGCGACCAGCGACGAGGGAGGGCGGAGCATGATAGGAGCGGAATTAAAACGATCATCACTGTCTGTCATCTTATAATTTTTAATTGAATTTTACAACAGTCGAGACGTTCGATTCTACGTTTCGTATCGACCAAATCTACCGAGAGGATAATTTATAACAGGGTTCCAAAGAAAAAAAAAAGGGATTTTTGCGAAGGGTGGCTCGAGCCAGAACTCTTTTGAATATGGTATGCAAGAGTAAGAGAGAGAGAAAGCGAGAGAGAAAGGGGGAAAAGTGTTGGACAAAAGAGAGAGAAAAGGAACGGAAAGGGGAACGAAGGAGTATCGAGGAATGAAAGCGAGAGAAAAAGAGTGAAAGGAAAGAAAGAACAAATTCTATCTCAATGGGCGTATTGCTTATAAAGCATCCAACGCAAAAAAAAAATGGGAATCATAAATAACCAACAAAGAACGTGCAAAATTGGGTTAAAAAAAAAAGGAGCAAAAACTCAAACGGCGAACCTAAAAAACACTTTTTTAACTATTCTCTTTTTCTTTACTATTATATTTCGGCTATTAAATGGGGTTACACCCGTAGATCAATTCTTATTTGCATTTGACCATAAGCTAATTGATTGCTTACAGTAAAAGCAATTAAGTTAAAGAAACTTGCAGCTAAAGATATACATTACTCGGCTGCTTCTTCATTTCACTCCAATCTCATGGAAATCTGTCACGCCTTTTTTTGGGTCGGATTCGAAAAAAAAGGGTGGTATAAATCAGACACAGATTCTACTTTATCCTGTTTCATTCCTTATTTGATTTCGATCTCGTTATTCCAGATCAAGCAAAGAGAAAAAAGAAAGAGATAGAGTAAATCTTACCGTTCCTTTTTCATCTTCTTCATTCCGATCCTAAAACTCTACTAATGCATACAGACAACCTCGGCATGGATACGTCGATCATAGTTGTTTACAATCTAAACAAGAGAAATAGGTCACTTAACTTTTCTTATCCACAATGTTCACATATACATATGTATTTACATATATATATGTGCACACAGATATACTCGATCATTGGTTCGTTCAATCACACGCATGATAGCCTTGTGCAGATCTTCATACTTGCGATACAACCTCCTGAAATAACAGCCCCAAAATGTGAGAAGAAGACTTATCCCACATCGAAAGTAATGCCTGAATTAAAAAAAAAAACATCCTTCGCCCCAGGGAAGGTCATTACCCATTTGACAGCAGAAACAATAACAAAAGCTTAGTCAATATCTATTTCCCATTGAACAGGGATGCCAAGATTGAAACCTTTTTTTGTTGCTTTCCGTAATAGCTCCCTGTAGTGAATAGAAATCCAACTTTGATTCTAGTCTCGAACCTACCTTGAAATTCTTTTCTGGCATTTTTCCAAACCCCCACACTGTTCCTAGTCGATCGCCTTTTCCCCATTCTCTCTCTTTTTTTTTCCTTTTTTTTATCCGTCCCTGAATCTCCTAGCTTGGGTTTACTTCTTCCCACACTCCTATTCCTCGGTTTCTGGGGTTAATATTCACTTCTTTCGGAGATCATCGATTCTACCTAAACTAAGATACTTAAGAAAGACAGTATGCGCCACATCAATAATTGTTGCTTTCCCAACTGTTGTCCTATCTAATGTGGCTCATTGATAGAGCACATCTCAGGGGTTCAACATCATCATAAAAAGAACACAAGAAAGATATACAAACTATGTCAGCCACAATTCAACGCAGTCCTAAACCATCCTTTCATGAGCCTCACCGTTTGTCACCACTAATCATGTAGGCCACCGCCAGAGGCAAGTGACAACGTTTTGGTTCTCTAGTTTGGTTGCTCTAAAAACGAACATACGTTAACCGTTCCCTTCTCCCTTTGTTCTGGATCCTTGTAATGTTTTATCTATGTATAGTTCTTCGAAGCTTCCATGTCATTGTTACACCTTACTGACAAGCATATTTGATTACACTTGAGACCAAATCCTGCATCCGGGACTCTGTTACCGCTCTCAATTTTGTAACACTTTCCGGGCCGTTCTCTCTCCGTTTTGATGACTCACATGGTAATAAACTGTCAAAAAGAAGAAAAAACATGTGAACCCAGTCTTTCTGCTGAGAGAGAACCACCCAAGGTTTTTGCATACTTTGCTTGAATTGCAATGAGCACCATGAGCATACAGATGGGTAATCTGAGATCATCACTCCGGTCTGCAATCAGTGACACGGCTGTTGTTTAGCAGACTTAGCGCCCGAGGTCCTGTCAATTATTGTGTTCCGTCATCATCCAAAATGGTAGTGGAAGAAAAACAAACTTACGGACTGCGCATTACTACATGGTAAGTTGGCAGATGACATGCCGTGTAACATTAAGCAATCCGAAACATGTTTCGACGTTTAATCGCTATATAAGCCATCATAAATGAGTAAACAATTAAGTATAAACATTCTCGGAAGCTTAATCAAAACGATTTATTTCATTGCACTCGATCAATTAACTTCCAATCAGTACACAAAACATAACAAACTATTGGAAACTCTTGAATAAGATTCAAACTTATCTTATTTCAAAGCCTAGAGCTTCTTACAACAACAATGACAAACTTCTTGCGGTTTTAAACGGAATGGACGAAATGTTTGGTCGGAATACCCGTGAGGACGATAAACGCTGTACTAACTATTGCCTCGGATCCGGAACGCCGCTTTACTGAAGCCACTTTGTCGTTCGACTTTGGAAGATAAGCTTGTCGGTGTTTGGCTGTGCTCGTTGCGCAAATATACAACTTAAAAATGTAAGTTGAGCAAACAAATCGAAGTTACTAGGTAGTTTTACCTGTGCAGACTTCCATACTTGTCGGAGACAACATGTTTTTTTTATTTGTTTCTCAATGGAAAAGCTAGCGATGGATTTCGGACAATATCATAACTTTCCAACCTGCAGAACCTGAACCCCAGGGACTTTTCTCTACATCACTGAGGTAATGATACATGTCATAGCGGTTATTTCCTGTTACTAGCCTGTCTAATAGATTGAATGGCCCTTTCGAGTGGGAAAATTGATAATGTACATAATAGAAGCTGAGTAAAACTACACGTCATAAAGCATAAAGTAATAATTCATCAACACCAATGGACAAACTCGCTCATCGCAAGAAAAGACTTTTAGTATTATAAAACAGGATGTAGCTGTACAAGCTATATGCGCGCTCATCGCGATCTCCGTGAACGTACCTTTATTGACGACCCTTTCCTATCTTATTAAGGTTTAACTCTATCCAAGCAATTTAAGTTCTCGACTTTTGCTTTCAAAAACTTTACTTCCCAAATATATGATCTTGCATACGTAGATAACGGAAACAAACTAGCACATTAAATACAGTAGAATTTACCTTGACAAGTGGAATGGATACTGCGCAATCAGCAATCACACGTGTGTCCCGTACCCGACTTCTTCCTCTTTTAGTAAGAAATTTTATTTTTATATGAATTGCACTAGTATTTTATAACCTGTTGCTTTTTGGGGTTTTGCATCTTCCAATCTTCCGGGAAATATGTGTGTTTCAAACTTTGAAGACGTTTAGAAAGTAACGTTTTGTTACAGTAAACAACCTTATCGATCAATTCTGCATACATTCGACTTGCACAAGTTACAAACGATTACAAATGTGGACCGATCAATGAGATTAGCTCCGTGACTGCATAAGAATGCTTTGAACGTTTAGCAGTACAGTATGAACTAAGGTACGGACAGAAATCAGTCGTAGATGGATCAAAGGCCAAAGTAATCAGCGATTTTGATCTTCTCCGCCGTAGATAAGATTTAGAAATTCAAGCAGCTTAACGCGAAGAGCTTAATACGGGATATAATTTGACTCAATTTTTACGAGTAGCACTACTGTTATGATACATGAGGCTTACAAGATAAGATGTAATGCAATTTGCGCCACTTATAAAATACTTTCCTTCCGAGAGAAAAATAAATTTGGCGCTTGAGGTTCAAGAAAAAAAGACACGCTTTTGCTGCAGATAGTCTAAAGCTTACTAAGACCCAAGATAAGAATAACAATGAAGTAGCATGTTTTGGCTACCTTACGACAACGTTTATTCTAAAAATGAAAAATGCAATGGAATGAGAACAACCGATGGAATTCATTCATCTCACTGTATTCTCGCGGTCTATACTGGCTGAGGGGAGGTTCAGTTAAGGATCATGCATGAGCCGATGGATGACGTACTACGGTCACATAGACAAATAATGAATAAAAAGGATACAACTTTCGATTATTGATGGACTGATTAAAAACTTGGGCCAGTTCATGCGTGTAACACCTGTCAATCCAGACATATAATCATTCCATCGATATGTGGCATCATGATTGGACCATGGCGCTGCTTCTTTATACTGTGGTTCCAGTTCCTCTTGGATTGTTTTTGGGGTAGTTTGTTATTAATATCAATCGATAACAATTTCCCTATATCAGCGAATAGCCTAACGTGAATACGGCATACTATAACGCATCCCTCCATTTAAGACGACGTGTCGTCCTATCCATCCTTTCTTTTGGCTTCATTTTTACTGCATCTTCAATTGTAAAACCTTTGGATACATTTGCCGCTCCAATCTAAGGCAAAGTACCTCATAAGTCAAACTGCACAGATATCAGAAGGCTTACCCAACCGCATCATTCCAGTATGCAACGCCAATCTTGCATGTATGATATCAGAAGGATATAGAATGGCATGGGTGGATTCTCAACAAAAGCCAATTCTCTACTAGCGCACAATATAATCCTACAAACAATAAAGTAGATGGTCAGAACGTCCAATCATTTGTAATAATGGTTACATTGGTCAGTGTACTGCGCAACTCAGCTTGGCCAAGTCAAAAGTACAATTGCCTCAATATATGACAGGCTATCAAGCGCATCAGGCTTTGGTATTAGGAATTTGTTATTAAGTGCACGGACATGACGAAGCAAAACATGAATCTGAATATTTATTGCAAGGAGAGATAGATCTCCCTTCATAACCTCCTCAAATCCAATGAACTATCAATTCCAAACAAACTAGCAAACAATCGGATACTCCGTACTTATAGTTCCATGTATCGAAGGCGCCAATGATGTAATAGAAAAGTGCAATAAGTTGTAGACAAACAGATAAAATGTAAGTGCGGAGCACTACGTGATTGCCAGATAGGAATTCTGTAAGCGAAGAATACATAAGAGTAAGAAAGAAAATAACTGCAAACAAGGAATCAAAAGAATCTGAGACAGATCAGGCGCTTAGTGTGATGCCTTTCAGATTAACTAACAATCACTTGCTTTGAGTGGCAAACTATGACGGAGGCATGTTAGTTATAACGCATACCCACAATAGGACATTCAGGGTCCTGTTGGTTCCCATTTCTTTCTATGAATCCATTCCAACTCCCTGGGTGTATCTTGGTATAAGCGGGAAAATACTCTGGTCAGTAAGTTTTATCAGTTTATCATACTAGACTTTCAATGAGCTCCTGTTGACTGATGGAAAGCACAATAACCCCCCACAGCATCGTTTTCCACAACATGAAAGTCATTTATGCCGTTTGCGCAAAACATCATGGTCCGCAATTACAACTGGTTTCTCTCTTTACAAACATTAAACGGGCTTCCATGACACCTCATATCGCCTTAGAGAAAATTTGTCGTGCGAGCTGTGAGACGTTAGTGGCTATATCAAGCACCTTAGCGTTTCCAGTACGTCTTTGGCAGCTGGCCATCTATTTTTATGGCATACTCAATTTTTATATGAATAGAAAAAAGAGTCACTGATGTTGATGAGTTTGATCAGGTTTGAACCCATAGGCTGTATTCGTTTACCAGGTAGCTACATACTTGGTAAAAACCGAGAAAGATATCTAGTGCAGATGCATATAGAGAACCGTTCTCTTTTCTATGCTTTTATTTGAATGGGATGTGTAGGAATCAAGGAAAACATAGCTTTTGTTTGTGAATGATAAGACCGAGTAGGATCTGTAATACGAAATAGAACAATGTATACAGAGTGGAGATAATACAAAGGACGATATAGGTAACAAAGTCAATGAGTATGTCACCTCCAAAAGTATTCTGCTACTGTTCTATGCGAGAACAAAATCAACGCATGGACGTTCTGCGGCAAAGGCTTGTAATAACAGTACAAGATATAGCTGAATTGGTTGAATTGGTCTTGAAAAAATTCAGGAAATTCAGCCGCGACCGTAATGAACAGACAAATGGGCGAATATTTGCATCATACATGCTACAGTCTCAGAAGTGCCTCTGCTGACGCTATTCGGCCACCAGAACAGCAGGAAACAGCTAGCGAGCTAGAGTCTATGTTGGCAACCTGTCCTCTGCAATATACGCTAGTGACCAGGCTGCGAGGAACAACAACCATTTCCCCACCACGTCCAACCACAAATAGCCAGACTGAGGAATATACATACATTATAGGGTTTTCACAACATAGCTTCCAAACAGAAAAGATAATACCAGCATCATCCAGACCTTCTTTAAAGCGATTGGAAAGGATGCAATCCAGGAAAACAAATAAAAATCCATGAATTAAATGGCTAGGCTTCAACACCGCTTGTTTAGCAAACGTCATTGAATCTCATAAACTAATTTTATCCTTATATAATTATTAGTTAAGATTATTAAAGTGTCTTGAATACGTTTGGTGAGAAAGTTGGCAGAGCATGGCACTGTCAGAATTCCTAAAAGATTGGAGAAGCTCTGATTGAAACTTTTACCAATACCATCTATAAGCGCCAAGCTTAGCTTTTTCAACTACCCCACTGATCTGCAAGACGCAATCCATATTTTGCTTCTGCTTTTGTTTGTCATTACCACTGGAAAGGTCTATGTCTATGTGGATGTGCCGATAACGATTTCTTTTTTCAGTTTGAAAAGGAGTGGCCCTCTAACATCCTAGTGTTAATGACGATCGATCTTGTGCAGATTGAATCTATGGTAAACGGCAGAGCAAATAAATACATTGAGAAACAGTTTATCTATCAACAAGTCATTTGCAATAATACATGATCTTTCTCCTGCTGATGAATCGTCCCACCGTTCCATAGACTTGGTAGATCGTGGCTTGGATTGCCGTAGCCGGATAGCTTGCTTTGCTTACATACCCTGTTCGACAAATTGGCTTTTTGGATGTTAAGACTACCCAGTAGATAATGCCATAGCAATAGTTCTCTGAATTCCACATACCCTATGACTATAGGTGATATCTCAGCACATCTTTACACTTCCAATGGGTATCACCATGTTACACTTGTAATCTAGATAGATAGTGAGCAATGCAGTATCAAGGAATTGTCTTGTTAGATAAATTCTATTTTTATGTGCTATAAAGTTTTACTTGTATGTTTGATTGACCTGGGAATGAGAAGTGGCGTAAAACTAGACCCTACTACTGGAAACATTAATTATTCATTCCATGCAAGTGATCTGTTAACAGGTCAAGATACCGGAAATTCTCAAGATACTCTGTTTGACACTCTCTTTCTCACTAAATCCCCACGTTTTTTTATCTGTTTCTTTTTGGAAGATGTTTTGGCTAACAATGAATTATATATGAGTTGTGTTACCAAGAAGGTTTCATTGGTCGTCTGGAAAAAAGGTCCATGACGACGAGTTAGCATCTATGCAGACACTATCAAACAATCTTTCACACACAAGCTGCTAGCAATGCTTATGCACAGGACAACGGCTACATGACAGTGCAATATTCCCGGTAGAAGGTCATGTCACTTTTTTAAGGTTCGTCGGAAGAAGTGGCAAGCCTCCGAGCTCGACGATGTATGACTCCCCATGGCATCATAACAATCCGTGGCCCACAATAACCGGAGCGTTAGGTTCGTTAAAGTGACCACTTCAGTTAAATAATTATATATCAAGCTCTTGCAAGGATTTGCACAGAAATAACATCAACCGGAAAGATCCTTCATTTTTTACTATCGTGATGCTAACTTTGTAGAATTGAGCATTGCCCAGCACGCCGTACGTACATGCACACCGTTTTGGATTTTTAACTTTTTCATGGGATGCGAGCCATATCCGGGCAAGTTGACAAAATAGGATTCTATATCAGTTTTCCTGCTATACCCATGGCAACCTTTGATAAGGAAATACTTTTTTTTTTGAAATTGCTTAAACAACGATCCAGCAAAGAATCAGTTATTCTTGAAGGAGTCTATGTGAATCATTCAAACCCCCTGAACGGTTTAATCTAGTTCTGCAGAATATAAAGTTACTGATATATATATTCAGATGCTGATTTCGTCAAGCTTGGCTTCTTTTCGACCTATTTTCTTTAAGTCAATGGTTTCCGTGGGCAGATGTCCCCTTTCGGTCTAGAGATAAGATATACAATGATGTTACTCATCTCCATTCAACGAACTAGGTATAAAACAGGTCATGATTGGCACTGGCACCTTTCTTTTTTCAAGATATTGGGGGGACACCGTGCCACCCTTTTTCCTAGAGTCGTTTGAGGAGCAGTTACATTCTCAAAAGGAAGAATATAGCGCTGAAGGCTGGATTCATATGGTATTGGCTGCGATTGTTTGACCGTTTCCAATAAGATAAACTTGGGATCGTTGCAATGTGTTGGAATGAAGGAAGTGTTGAAATCATCTATGACACTGCATTGTCATGGTTTCCTATGTTTCTCACCAGGGAATCTCTTCTTTCGTTCCACATGTTGTCATGGAACCAAGCTAAGAGGAGTGAGAAGTGCAAAGGTTGAATTTGAGGCCAAGTAAAAAGGGGTTAGCGCAGGCTTGTATTTTTAGCCGTTTGTTGTTTTGCATCAACATCATCTTTGTCGTTCCATTGTATTAAATTAGCAATGTTACTGTGACAACATCTCCGTCCCCCCCCCCACAAAAAAAAAAGGAAACCTGGATTTCGCTTTCATTCTCCTCATTCAGTTGAAACTTGCTCCTTTACTTTCTTTTTGTTTTCTTTTCTAAGCATTTCTTTAAGCCTTTGTTGATGACAGATACACCTTCAGACTTATGCCGTGAGTTAAATGAACTGCTGGATGCATTTTGTTCGGACGCACAGCAACAGTTTTGTGTAGATCAGCATGTCGCCACTCAGCAGCATATGCAGCATATCCGAGATACCATCCGGGAAGCACAGGGACTTATACCAACCATCGGCCTCGTGCACGGTCAACACAGTGCGACTTTACGCAAGTCGTTGACGTTGACCTGTACTCAGATGCGAAACAATTACAATGCATGTTGCGAGCAACGACAGCTACGACCGATGGACGAAAACACGACGCAGCAGATGATCGATGAATGGCAACGTATCCGTCAGCAGCTAGAAGTAAAGAACAAGGAACAAGCTCATATGGCCCGATTGCTGAGTGGTACAGCTGATTTGCAAACCGCATGGCAGCGCCCTCGTTTGGTCGAACCTGTCTTAAGTTCTATCCTTTCCACCTACGAATTCAATCCTGGGATACATGTGGTCACAGTGAACAAGCAAAATTATGGTCAACTCGGTCTGAAACGTAAGGCAGCGAAGACTCAGCAGATCGTGTTCGAATGTGGCAGATTAACGCGCGAAGAACAGATGCAGCAGCTTGCTGGAATATGTGATCAATTCGCGGCTCTTTTTGCGCAAACTGCTAGACATAATCTAGCACAAATTGAGACCCAGGCCCACTTAAGTCATCCATCTACTGTGACCACCCAGTGGAAACAATTGCATGACGAATTATTTCAGAAGGATGATATCAACCACGGTAATCAGGAAAGTGATCGTGGTAGTATTGATATTATCGATGATATTCCCCCGATTCAACCAACCACTTTCCGGATATCGTCGTCCAATGTTGAGTCGTCCCTTTTGTGGTGCCCAGGTAATAATGTTCAGAACATACCCATGCCTTCCTTTGTTCCTGCACCATGGCAATGGAATGATCTGTTGAAGCCGCGAAAACCGTATCGTCCTTCATTCTTCGGGCTTTTCAAAAAGCGTAATCAACCAAATCGGTTTCGTTTCATGCTACGCAACCTGTTTTCCTCACAACCTAAAACCACAAAGGAAGCAGCGGCACCGTTTGCAACTGTGTCAGTTGCACAACTATGTCAACATTTTGCTTTTGTTGGCAGTCAATTTTACCAGGATGTGTTCAACTGCGTAAAATTGATACACAATCAGAATGTATATGTTTTGCAAGAAGTAGACCAGGGACTCACGCAAAGTTACAGAAATCTGCAACTCCAAAGTTCAAAAGCAGTTATGGAACGGGCTTTGGCAATTCTCGAAGAGTTAAACCGGATAGACGAGCGACAATCAAATGACCAAGCAAGCGAGAAAACAAGAACACCTCCACCTGCTCAGTAGATTTTTTCGTTTTCGTTTTCTTTTTTTTCTTTTAAACGCTACATAGAATAACTTTCTCTTACCGTTTTCCATTACTACGTTTGTCATCATTATTGTATTAAAGAACATTCGTCCAACAAGTCATGCAATCGGCAAAGGTAGCTACGAGATTTCAATGTGTTTATTCGTCGACTCTCTTAGGAATGAAATACAATGTACTCGGGTGTGTTTTTCGAGCTTGCCATTTAAGGTCCAGCGGTGGGAGCAGGGTTCATTCTGCGCTTGCCACCAACCATGCTGGTAACGTTAACGAAGCGACGGCTGCAAAGGAAAGACGTTCAATTCATTTTGTTCTTTTCGTCCATTATCTAAATTATGGGCTTACTTGTAAACCTGTCTCTTCTTAGCACGTCCAGTCTTGGACTTCTTCTTTTCTTGCTTGGCGACCTTGGGAGTCTGAGACTTGACCTTACCGGCACGAGCCAAAGAACCGTGAACTTTACCCTTTTACCATTTACAAAAAAAGTATCAGTTCATCCGTTCGTTCATCCATCCGAATAAATTATCGTCGCTGATGCTGCAATCATCTATTTACCATTTGTAGTGTTGGCTTTGAAGAGGGCGTAATACATACGGTGGGGATACCAGTTTAAATTGGGCTCCCTCTCCGTTTGTGTGACTTGAGAAGAATCCGAGCCGTATCAGTGCGGTAGAAGTTCGGTAAGATTTTCATTACCCCGGACTGGCCTGAACAAAACGCACTCATACATATCCTTGGCAAAGTCTCTTTTTCGTCTACAACCATCATGGGTAGGATCCTTATGACAGTATCCTCCATCGATCACAATTCTAATCGATACATTGTCTATATATCACCTTTTGACCATGGATTTTCCTTGATGATTAGCCGTCGGCAAGAACAAGTACGTGAACGCAACTGTACGAGAACAGACATCAGACTAACGCTACTGATAATTTTAGACGTCTCAGCAAAGGAAAGAAGGGCTTGAAGAAGAAGGTGTAAGTGCCAATGTTACTTTTTTGTTCTATTTTTCTCATTCAACATCAGTGTCGATCCTTTCACCCGTAAGGACTGGTATGACATCAAGGCTCCCTCCATGTTCGATGTGCGCCAGGTCGGTAAGACCTTGGTCAACCGTTCGCAGGGTCTCCGTAAGTATAGAAAATAACCGATTGACTTTAATGAAGGGAGCATCGACTGATGTACCACGTGATCGGTGAATAGGCAATGCCAACGATTCTTTGAACGGCCGTGTGGTTGAAGTTTCCCTTGGCGAACTGTCTAAGCAGGAGGATCGCGCATTCCGCAAGATCCAGTTGAAGGTTGACGAAATCCAAGGCAAGAACTGCCTCACCAACTTTTATGGTATGGACATGACCACTGACAAGCTTCGCTCCATGGTCAAGAAGTGGCAAACCCTCATTGAGGCTTTCGTCGATGTCAAGACCACCGATGGTTACCTCGTTCGTCTCTTTGCTATTTCTTTCACTTCTCGTCGTCAGAACCAGATTAAGAAGACTACCTATGCTCAGTCTGCTCAGATCCGCCAGATCCGCAAGAAGATGTTCGAGATCATGACTGAGGAAGCTGTTTCCTGCGACCTCAAGGAGCTCGTTATCAAGCTCACTGGTTCCGCCACCAAGTCTGCTCAGGATGCTATTGCCCTTCGCATTGAGAAGGCTTGCCACGGTATCTATCCTCTGCAGAACACCTACATTCGCAAGGTCAAGATCCTTAAGGCTCCCAAGTTCGATGTCTCTGCCTTGCTGGCTCTTCACGGTGGTGCTGCCGCTGCCGCTGATGAGGTTGGTGCTAAGGTTTCCAAGGACTTCGTCGAACCCCCTGTTCTTGAAAGCGTTTAATTTATAATGATTGAAGAGAAAACAAAGATTTTTTTGTCACATTTTGCCAACCTTGCACACTTTTCCGTTCCCTGCTGTTGCACAAACATGAGTGAGGATTTTATATCCATTTATTGGGTAAACGAATATGGAAGGAATGGTACGATGTTAGAAAAACGGACGTAGAGGGTCATTGCTGCTAGAACTACGCAGCGAAATGAAAAGATTGGCTTAAATTTAGTTTATGGGTCTTTATTACATGCATGGGCGAAATATTCTATTCTTTTGGACTGACAATGCTGAGGTTGACTTTTGGTGGTACGCTGAAACCGAAAGATTTTCCAACGCTTGTGAGATTCAGGTTGTTGATATTAAAAATCTTCTTCAAGCTGAAAGATGCGTAGGCTTGTAGGTAAGATCTAAAGCCATCGCGTGCAGCTTGATTCAAGTAGTAATTCTTTTCTACCAGTTTTTCCAACTATGGAAAGGAGACAATAGGATCAGTATCTCTTAAAAGTCGCTATCCTGATTCGCATACCTGACTTTGCACGTTAGCAATCTTGTTGCTAGGGAACTGGTATTCATTCAAAGGCACTTTGGCATGTTTAAGATATCGCAGGAACCCAAGCTCGCTTGGTAGCAAGAAAAGCAAACTCTTTCCGCGTCCGCCTCCACGAGCTGTTCGTCCAACACGGTGAATATAGTCACGGGGATCATCTGGAGGGTCAAACTGAACAATCCAATCTACGGCAGGAATATCCAATCCACGAGCTGCAACATCCGTGCAAAGCAAGATTCCCTTTTCGGCATTACAAAATTCGAAGAAAGTGGTTGTTCGTTTCTGCTGCTTTTGACGACCCTGCAGTCAAAGAAACAACTCAGTTTCCATGTCCTTTTTCCCTCCCGAAGTTGTACTTACATGAAGTTCAAGTACAGGAACGTCGATGTAATTCATTAGTGCGGCGTGATACTTCACAGAGTTACAACTTGAAAAGAACACGATGACCTTCTTCTTCAGATTTTTTCGTAAGAATGTGAATAAAAGCAAAAACCGTTTGTCTGACTCGCAGACCACATAGCCTTGTTCTAAACCTTCAGCGGTCGATGTGCTCTTCTTTTCATCTACGTTGATATACAATGGTCCCTTCTTCAGAGAGATACGTGCAAGATCAGAAACTTTGGTGGTTTGTGTCGCAGAAAATAGCATGGTTTGACGTTCTTTAGGAAGGATTTTTACGATCTGAGTCATTTCCTCCTCAAAACCAATCTCGAGAATACGGTCGGCTTCGTCAATCACCAAAGCCTTCAAATTTTTAAAGACAAAGCCTCTCGTGTTCTACCACACAGTTGAGAATGCAATCTCCCCCTATGTCAATCCTATTATTTACCTGCAAATGGTCCAGCAATCTTCCGGGGGTGGCAACGAGGAGGTTAACACCCTTTGTAAGCTTATCCGCTTCCGCTCTTCTGTTGGCACCACCAATAACAATACCGAACGTAAGTTGATGGTACTTAAGTAACTCCTTTGCAACACCGAAAATTTGCAAGGCAAGTTCACGAGTGGGAGATACAATGACAACACCGGTACCTGAAATCAAATCAAACGGGATCAGTAAGTTGCGGAACCAGAGAATAGCGGTAAATAGTCAACTATTACCGTTTCTGGGCTTGAACTTAAGTTTATACAAAAGCTCAATAGCAGGGATCAAAAACGCTAATGTCTTTCCGGATCCTGTCTTTGCTGCACCAAGCACATCACGGCCAGCCATTAGAGGAGGGATCGTACGAGCTTGGACATCAGTCATTGAAGTAAAGCCCATGTCTTTGATGGCATTACGAGTCTTCTCGCAGATCTCAAGACTGTCGAAATCTGTACTGACTGCTTGTTCTATCAGGAAAACGCTGAATTCAGTACGGTTATACAGCAGATCAGCATATAAATACCTTCTGAAGGGATCTCCTCGGAGGTTTCTGTCTTTCCTGTTTCCTTAACCTCTTCGGTGGTATCTAGATCTTGCGCTTCTTCTGCGATCTCACTAACTTCTTCCTCAACTTTCTTGGAGACGCCCTTAGCGACCTCCTGCTTCTTCTTTTTGGAAACGTCCGATTTTTGAGCGCGTTTTCGCTTCTTTGTCTCAACTGCGTTGTTGTTGACCATGAGTTTTCAGCTATTGACGGCAGCAGAGAATAGAAGCAGTTCACAAGCCAAAGACTTTTTTGAAGAAAACAGTGGAAAATTTTCCAAAACTCAGGGCTGAGCTATAAACCATACCCAATCATCTTTAGTTACAGGAAACCAGAGATCCTCTTACTGGAAAATGTTGCATTTTACATGCATGCCACGCTTATCAATAGCGGGATATATTCAACACACTAAAAGATCACATTAAATAGAATCTTGATATCTTATTATCTATAGAAGTCCTTGTATAGATTAAGCCCGTTAAACGGTTAGTCGTATCCGGCATCGGAGAAAACAATGCCATGTATATGCCTGTCATATTCTCTATCATTGTGATGGTCTTTTACGTAAATCTGACGCAAAAAACGCTATACTTGCTTCAGAGTTTAACCAAGATATTGCGTCTTGTCGAGAAGTAACTGTTCGCCTTTCAGGAAATAGAAACTGAGAGTTACTCCGAACCTGTATCTTCCAACCCATCTAAATTGGTAAACCGAGTCTTTGTATAAATTACTTTGAGCTACCAATGTTGAAATGCAAAATATGTAAACAACAAACAAAATAATAAAGCGATTGACATTATCAAACCAATGCGGGTATGTTACTGTGATTGGTTACACTATTTATCGTTACCCTTCTAGAGCCAAATCATACGTCTATTCCAACCGTGGAGACCAATTGCTTCTAGTGATAATTAACGTTGCTGGAATCCCATCTCCCAAAAGCTAATCTCCAGTCTGGTGGCCTGCTCAAAAATTTCGCAAAGTTCCTTGAACCTGCGTGGCGAGGTGGACACACTGTGGGCTGCCAAGTCTTCCAAAAGTTCTATATACGATTTATGCAATTGTTATTGCTGTAAAGGAGGATATAAAGGTTGTATCTTACCTTTTCCAGTTCTTACAGCCTCCTGGAACGACTCTTCTGCATAGTTACAAATCCATGTCCAATAAGGATTTCCCTCTAGTTTTTTTCGGTAAGAGCTTCATCATATCAGGGACTATAAGTTACCTCGCTTCGTTTGTGGATCGTTATACAGCTTCAAACCTATCTCGCCATAACCCAACAAACAAGGGGCCATCGCAATTTGGAGGTCTAACTGGTCGCCTGTGGTACCTGGAAGCTGATTTTAGGCACGGTTTAATGATATCAGAGCATACGTACCTTTGTCCAATACATATCGCGTGTACGCGACATTAAACACGCTTTCTGGTGTTGCAAGGATATCTTCCTTGCTAATACCCCACTGCTTACAATACTTGATTTTCGGGTAAATAAATGGCTTCCAGCATTGTTAGTAATCAAACCTTGAGATGCATTTGCATTTCTTGCTGAATATGCATGACAATCTTGGCATTTCTAGCACAGTGATCGATGTCTGAGGCTAAAGAAAAGCATCCCTTTGTTGATAAAAATAATGGTGATACGTAGTTCAATACGTACATTTGTATGCTGCTAATGCTGCGCAACGAGCATAATGTTGCAGGTACAGATAGTCTTGCTTGATGTAGAAGATAAATGCTTCTCGAGCCAAAGTACCATCTGCCATCTGGCGAACAAATGGATGGTCAATGAATTGACTCCAAAGCCCTCCAGGGAGGGAATCGATCAAAGTCTTGACAAACGTTTTCCTGTACTGATTTCAGTCTCATTGCAATAAAGACACAATTATGCTTTACCCAGTGAAAAGCATAGGCCTAAAACTGTGAAAATGATTAACTGGACCTGCCCCATGGCCAATAGATTGTAAAGAGGTCTCAATGGCATTATGGACATAAGATATCGCACTCATTATCGCAGCGATCGCTGTAACTCATTCTTTAGTTTCGAATATTCATATACGGCTCTGTTCTCACCTTTTTTGCCCTTAGCCAGCTCACCTGCAATTGCAGCAGAGAGAGTACAGCCAGTTCCATGGGTATTTGGGGTCGGGATCTGCGGGTGAACGATTTCGTGGAGTTCGCCAGTAAGCGAATCATACAAAACATCGATTATCACTTTTTCTCCTTCACGCTCCAGAGGTAAGTGACCACCCTTCAACAAGACGTATTTGGGTCCTTTTTCGCCTAGTTTCCTTGCTGCCTCGCGCATATCTTCGAGCGACTTGATTGTATGTGGTTCTTGATTCAACAAAACTTCGGCTTCGGGCACGTTTGGCGTAAAAATAAGCGTGATGGGTAACAATTTGTCACGATAAGCTTGAACCGCACTTTCTGCCAGAAGCCTTGAACCGCTCGTGGCTACCATGACGGGATCTACTACCAAGTTCTTTGATGCTTCAGGGTACTTTTTAAGCGTATCTACTACTGCAACGAGAATTTCCGTTGAAGACAGCATGCCTGTTTTGATAGCGTCTGTCCCAATATCACTCAGAACGGCTTCTAGCTGTTTGGCAACAAACTCTGCCGGCAAGTCGAAAATGCCGTCAACACCTAAAGTGTTCTGCGAGGTAATGGAAGCTAGAACTGAAGTTGCGTAGACATTTAACGATGTTAAAGTCTTGATGTCGGCCTGAATTCCAGCACCTCTATGTCAATCGCTTAGAATGCCACGCAGACTGATAAGTATGGAGAGAAACATACCCTCCAGAATCCGAGCCTGCTATAGTCAGTGCTTTGGGTATTATTTCGTTCGTCATGAGCATAAGGTTCTCGTAGATCTTTGTTGAGGCAAGTCCCAAAAGCAGTACGAGGATCCCTGACTTGGGAAAGATCCTGCCGAAATCGGACTGAAACGAGCCGTGCGGTGACCCCACTAGGATGGTTGAGGTTCGTCCCATGCTAACATAGACTTTTGTTTCATTATTAGGAAATAAAAAGTGTGCATTCACCAAGCTAGTGTTTAAATTCTTCAATCCTTCATCATTTCGATGTTCATGGTGACAATTTTTTATATAATGAGTGCATAAGAATGTATTCTCAAACTAGCTTGTTGAGAGACCTCCTTTCCAGGTCAATGTGAACATATATCATGTATTGGCCATTTGTTCCAATACTATATATATGGAGTGTCATCGTCAGAGCCAACGAGTTCGGTGTGAATGGGATAGAACGTCTCCGAGTATTCGGATGGTTACACATTTTCATAACAGCATTTCCTTGTTTGGTTATTCCAGGCCCGCTCTAAGATCGATGAACATACAAGGGTTCTCTTGCGCTTTGTATCTCTAACTGTAAATAGAGGTACATGGTCTTTAACTTGGTCGGCTCGTTATACAGTTTTTACATTCACAGTCTTGCGGTTTCTCATTCAGTCAATTTGGAAAATGAGCCGCAAAGTTGTTTCCATACGAAACAGACCAACAAAATCACGATAATGAGGAGTAGGTGACTTAAAATTGTAATTGATGGCTAGCTTTCAAACGTATATTCTGACAGGCGTAATAAGCGATCGTAATAATAATAATAATAATTGACATGTGCGTTGCATTGAAGCAACAACTGTCCCTGCATACCACATTGCTTAGTTGGCTGTGCTCAAGCATCGTTGATAATTCCAACTATTTTCCCTGAAGAGAAAAATGAGGTCGGTAGCTTCTGTATAAAAGCAAGGTTAAAAATATTGGGCACTACAACCAAACCAGTTATGAAGCCTACTATTGCTATTTCTGCTTTTACTCTTTTTGCTAGTCTCTGCTCTGCCGACTTCCTTCCATGGCTCCAGGGAGCCCCGACAAGCAAAGATGTCAAGGAGCGTATTTCACCACCTGCAGATGCCAAACTATACGATGTATTCTATGCCAAGGGTAACCGTATCTATCAGTGCAACCCTGAGAAAAAAGGATTCCAGCATTGGTACAACGTCCAAACCCATGCTTTTCTATATCCAACCAAGGACAAAGAAATGCCTTTCGACAGACCTGGCGAAGAGATTGGACAACTTTCAGCAGCTCCGCTTAATCCAGCTATGCAGATGTAAGTTCATATAATGATTGCAAACCAATTCATGACTTGTGATTATTAGGGCAAATCCTCCAGACACCTACCCTGTTATGTATTATTACCCTGATGGTTCCTGGGTAGGCACCGGTAGGCCTCTTAGCACTACCACGAAGGAAGAAGGTCGAGCGGAGCGCGGAGACAATGTCCATCTGGACGATCATCTTGAACAGAAGGTGTATGCATCCACTGATGGTTACCTGTCACATGCAACTTATGTTGTTCGATTGAATTCCGTCGATGGCGTGGTTCCACCTGCAGAAACATGCACGACAAAGGGACTTATAGTCAATAAGCCGTTCACAGCCTATTTTATGTTTTACACAAATAGCGAAGGTTTGAAGAGGCTATCAGATGAAAAGATGGAGTGGGATAAAATGGTTAGCGGGCAATTTCCAGAACACTCTCTGTAACTACTCAGTAGCCCTTTGCTTATCTTGTCGTATTTGATAAAAACAGTTGGAATCGCTAAACCATATACGTGTGACGGAATTGCATTTTTGATCGAAGACTGTCCAATTTTGACAATAAGTGATGGTAATGAAAAGATGAAAAAGTGTAAGAAACAGCTCTCTCTAAGCTCGGAACATTCTTGACACGCTTCTTTATCTTGCTTCGGCGTGGTTTTCCTCCCTGTCCTAAGAGGAAGTCTAACTAGCAGGACAAAGAGCGTTTGATATTGACGAGAATAGCAATACGAGTCACAGGGTCGCGTCCTCCGCACGCGCCGCAAGGACGCGTTAATGTTTTTCGTCCACAGCTGAAGGCAAGAGCACTCGACTTTTCAAAGCTATAGAATACTCTTTATCAAAATTAATATGAGCAGTCGTCCACGGAGAGCACGAAAACAGAAAAACACTGTTGTTAGGTAGCCATCACATTTGTCTGGCTGTAGAACATGCAAGACTGATAAACAAAAATTGTAACATCGTAGCAATGCACATTACGTTGGTTACGTCGAAGATGAAGAATCCGTGGAAGCGATTATGAAAAAGTTCGAGGAACTGGAACGAATGCAAAAAGAATTTTCGACCATGGCAGTAAAGGTCGATGAAGACAAAACCGGGGGATCAAACATCAAGTCCGAAACCGATGTCATGTTAATAGATGATTCACAACCACTGACGGAAGAACAGTTGCAAGAAGTCTTTAAACGTACTTCAGCGTTTACCGTTAAGACGGCCATGATTGATTCTACAGATATGGAGGAATTAGATGCCCTGGAGGTTTGGCAAATGGAGAATAGGGACGGAAACACAGATGAAATATACGAAGAGGAGTGCGTAATACAAATACTATGGAGAAGCAAAGAGGTTAATCTGGAGTTGTAGCGACTATATCCACGTCGATGACGACTTCTGGGATCTTGAATTTGGCGAGTCTCCCCGACCAAAGCGCGCTCGTAGAGGTGCAAGTACGAAAGAGATATCGTCAGGGGTTCGGAGAGGGACAGATCGAGAGAGTATTATTGCCAGGTACAAAATCATGCAAGTTCAGGTACAAGATCGGAACGGAAACTATTTCATGGTCAAAAAACGTGTTAGGTAGGTTGGCATTATTGAGGTAATGGGGTATGCTAACCCTCGTTGCAGCGCTATCGATCCAAGCCTGCCGACTTATGTTAAGATTCCTGCAAGACCCATTCCAAGATCATGGGCACATCAAATACTGTCAAAACTATCTATCAAAACAGATATTACTCCCGTAGGGTCAAGGTATCAACTGACTTGACTTAACAATGCAAAGCTGATGTTTCATGTGAAAAGGTTCCATGAAGTACAAGACATATTATCCACAGATCTAAAGCAATTTGGTACGTCATTTAGCGCGGTATATATGGATCCACCTTTGCTCCTTCCAGGGGAGGAACCTTCACCAGGAAAAATCCATATCGATGACCTAGTAAGTACCTTTTACGATTAATGCCACCTTTAAACGGCGAAAATAGGCTGCATTGAATGTCCCTGAAATTGTCCCGGCTGGATTTCTCTTTATTTGGCTCGAGAAAGAATGGCTTCAAAGAATTGTCAACATAGCTAGCAAATGGGGCTTCAAATATGTTGAAAATTTTTGTTGGATCAAAAAGAACATCAACAATCAGATACATAGAAGTGAATATAAGTATTTTAACAAGAGCAAACTGAGTCTGTTAATATTTAGAAAGGTAAATCTTATCTAATTCTTAAGCAATGTAATAACTTGCACAATTTTCATAGGAGGGAGATATCGAACTTCGTCATCAGCGTAACCCAGACTGTGTGTTCGATTATATAAAGCCGCGGTTACCAGGTATTTCATGGGTCAGCAATCCCGCTTCGTTAATCTCATAGGATATATAGATGAAGTGACCGAGAAAAAACCAGCATTTATGTATGACGTGATCGAGACATTACTTCCTACCGCTGTATACCATCCAGATAAAAACCCTAACGGCGAAGGACTCCTAGAGCTGTAAGTAGGATATCATAGCTACGAATAGCCTACTTATTCTCTATAATCAGATGGGCAAAAAAAGGCCAAAGAAGGACCGGCTGGACAACTGTAGTGGAAAAGCATTGATAGCATTCTGTATAATAAACCTTGCATTTCAAAGATATCTGGAATAGCCCATCGTAAGGAGCTGGCCCCAGTCAAGATCCTGAGGCACACATTAGAAGCGAGTCTTTGCAAACATAACGTAAATATGAAGCGAGCATACATTTGGTGGTTATACTTGACATCGAAGATATAAGCTACTTGAATATTAAATCAGTGCAGGTGCAAAAGTGTATGTTTTGAATGTTCAACAGGATAATGCTGCACCATGCAGCGCACTCATGAAATCTTAAAGAACTGTAGTCCTAAACGTTAATACTTTCCAGATAATATTTTTCCTCCCTTCTCCCGAAAGATTTATATTGCTCTCCTAAAGATAGCGTGTGTGGCTTGATAGGGCTGATGAAGAAAAATCTGCATATTAGCGCCATTACCCTACCGCTTTGAGCACTTTAAACGAGATAGATTCCCTTGTAAAGCGTAAACGCTTATAGTATTGTGTTGTGATGTTATAGTAACAATATTATAGTCTTAAAAACCTTTGTGAAGCGGAACCTTTTAACATAGAAACGAGAAGTTTGACGTAACAATTCTGGATCTTTCATCTAGTTTTAACCTTTCTCTTTTATTTTGATCACCAATTTACGAAATAGTCAAAGCAAACTTTTTCAGGTAAGCCCTGTTCTTTTTGTGTGAGTTTCTATACAGAAAGTTACCATTGTATTATCGTAAATATCTTTTCTAACCGGTGTTGTAAACGTCAGTTAGAGCTGGGGAATACGATATGACTAAGGCCTTTGTCAATGTAATACAGGTGAATATGCACTTATAGTTACCATCAAAGGTCGGTTGAGGTTTTACAAGTAGGCAAGTCTTTATTTTTGGCTCAGCTTCGGAGGTCTTGCTAACTGCTTGTAGTGTAAGTCATGTCACCTGCATGGTAAATTAGGCTTCCCAAGGTTCGGATATTTTTGTAGAATGGAAAGAACATGCGTTTTAATGTAGGGAGGAAAAAGGATCATTGCGGAATAAGTCTTGCAAAAGTGGTACGAGGATCCGGGAGATTTATATTTCCGCCACTAGATTACTTCCAATGCAGAAAATGCTAATTATGAGTACTAGGTAGAATGAATGATGTATTACTGCCACTCTTAAAGATGGTACTGGTCTTCGGTTGATGATGACATTCCAACCACCACCTTTCCCTGTTTATATATTAGGGAAGGGGAGGGGAAGCATAGAACGGATAAAGTTGAAGCAGTCTTCTTCCATTGGGACAATCTATATATTATTGTAAGTGAAAAAGATCCCACAGGTAACTGAAGGTACTAAATTTAACCAACATTATGTATCCCGCATTTTGCGAGCTCTGTTATTTTAACTACCTGCATTTAGTGTGACACCTTTGTCATACCATGCAGTAGCTCCGCTTGTCTGCTTGCACGTTGACCGCTCCGATCACTCCGTCGCAAGCTCGGAGCGTCGTAGTTAGAACTCTCTCGTGTGCTAGCGCTTCACAATGAAGCTTTCACCGGAAACCCCCTATTACCATTTATGAAGATATGAATAGCTTGCCATGCATAAATCATCATTGCTTAATAAGAATTTCCTCTTCTTGGATTTGCAAAAGTGCAAATACCAAACTAGGAATGATGTATCTCATACAAAGTGTTAGAGTCGTGCGATTTTGGGATTTGCGGAGCTTCATCCATGCTTATGAAATTTAACGATCATATGACGATGATCGTCGACGCTATTCATTCTGCAACCCATTTGCCTTATCAAAGAAAAATAAATCATTTGCAGCCAAAGCTGCATTTGTAGCAGTGACTAATATAACTCACGAGGAAAGGGTTTGTCATTGTCTTCCATCTTTAGCAGCAAAAACTTTAGCAAAGTGTCTGCCCACTTCGTACCTTAATCTTAACTGATATGCCCTTATTCCATATCTTTTGATTTGCGATATCGGTTCAGATCCCGCCGACTTTAGCGCGGCTTCAGGACCGAATTGATGATCTCTAAAAAAAGCGAGAGCCCCTAAAAGAGAACATTGTGGCTGAAGTTACCAGGAATTCGACCCGTTGTACTATCCAAGATCAAACAATTGGAAACCCTCATCCATTGGTAGATGCTAGTCATCAGTACTTTATAATGTCTGAAATGTTACGAATTCTTAGTTGCAGCCATGTACCCTGTGGTTAAAGAATTAAGAGAAATAAAAAGGACAGAAAAAAAAGTGAAAAAACACTGTATCATACACCGTCGATGGATCATAAAAATAAGCAATAATAGAGAAACAAGACGAATCTACAAATAACATATACGCAAAATATCGCTCGCATAAAAACAAAAAGGAGACCGGCCCATAGCATTGGTAAGATAAAATAAGGAAGAAGAAAAGAAATAAATAAATAAAATGACATAGAATATTACCGGCCACGTCGCCCAGCGGAGGCTTTCTTCCGGGTTTTGAGATTGAGGAGCAAAACACCAGTTCTAGAGGTTGTGTTTGTGGACTGATCTTGCGTTCCTTTGTGATAAGGAGAACTGGAACGACGCAGCTTTGCTCTCAATGCTTCCATGACTTTCCCATGATCTAGCGGTTTGTCCGTGTCGGTAGAGGAAAATGTATCCGATTTTTTCATCTGATGTTGCATTCTACTTGGATCACCTGGAAACGAGAACGACCGTTTAGAAGTTTTCTTTGTTTGAGATGAAGAAGAAGCCTCAGATCGTTGTTGTGCTGCTGATGATGTTTCTGCCATGTTTGGTTCTGGTGATGAAGCAGTAGACAATGACAAATCGGCAAACGGCGTGTCAAATGACATGTAGGGTGATGTAGTGATTCCTGATGCTATTGATGGTGAATTGGATGCCGCGTACTCAGGCCTGGAGGGCGGCACAAAAGGAGACAAGATGACCGGCAAGTTGTTTCCCGTTGAGCAAGAAAACCAATCATCTTCGGTGGAAAGGACACTGGTGGATGAAGGACCTAGCAACAAGCAGAAAAGGAAGAAGATACCTAGTTTAATCCATGATCCCCTCTATCACTCTTAGCAAACGAGTATTTACCATCCAGACGCTCGTGTGTTGTTGCTTCTCCCAGAGATAGTTGTTGACTAGAGCGTTTGTGCTGATTGAGTTGCAGATCAATGTATTTAGAGTGTAGACGCGCTTCTTCTGCTTGACGAATTTCTTCTGCTGCAAGTTTCTATAGAAAGAAAGAAAGAATTATCCGTTAGTTTAGTCCTTCCTAGAAGCAAAATGACTCAAGTGGAATAGGGCTTAAGACTGTACTCTATAATATATACTTTCTTTATCCTCCTGTGCCTTTGCCATTAAAATGTGCTTTAATAGTTCCGTGTCATGCTGATATTTTTCGATGAGATCAGCCACCGAGGATTCTGCAAGGCTTGTTGACTTCGAGACATCATCAATTGATAAAAGGTCGGATGAATCATTGGACCATTTGCTCGAGGAGTCTGTATTCAACGGAAGCATCCTTCTCTGACTCAGAGAAGCATAGAAAACAGAAAGAAAACGAGAGTTTCAAGGCTGTATCGCGTTTAAAAATAAATTTTGCTCGATCGGTAGCTTAATGTCGGTGCCAGCTTACCCCCCGCAACTCTCACACATCATCCGCTTGTGACAGTTTTCTCTCCAGGTAAAATGCCCTCCTGACTTTTTTCTTTTCAATAGAGATAAAGAGGTAAGGAAGCTGGTTTTCTTGTGTTACACTGTTCATCGCGTGTTTTTGATCGATCGTCCATCATTGTTTCCGTGGTTCTGCTGAGAACCCTTTGAATCCTTGGCAACCCTTTTTCTTTAGCTTTTGTGCACAGACAACACCCAAACTGCCGTGTCTATTGTTAGCAAACGCTGAATTGAGAATCTGAAGAATTTTTTATTTGTGTTTCCATATACGTCACGTTGGTGTCACAGTGACACGTCCCTAAAAATAATCTAAGCAAGACTACAACAATGAAGCACGGTCGATTGCCAAATGCATCATATTTTAGAAAACAGGGTCAGAAACGCGTAAATACCGAGATATAATTAGCTTAACTGCTGCTATTAATACTGTTAATGGGAAATTCATGCCTTTGACCTCTCCGGAGCTACTGATGGTCATCTAAATGTAGCATGGCATGATGGTTACGAATTATATCTATTCATCCATAGTTTATTCAGTTCCATTCGGGCAAACGCAGTAGGATTCATGAAGAACAAAGGAAGAAGGAGATCTTTGTCAAGCTCACAAAAAAACCCGAGATAGCATTCGAATAAGCTTTTGTTATGTGATTGGCTGTAATTAAGGTTTTCGTTTCTGTATTGCATGTTGTGCGATGACATGTGTTCCCTTAGTAACCTGTCCCAAAAATAGAGATTCATAGGGTAAGCCCCTCCTTCCTAGCTTCCCGACAAACCCCTTTTTCAATAGCGTTGTCATGACGAACAAATGTAATGATGCTTCCCCGGAAATCACCGCCAAAATCCCTTCGGAGACTCGCTACGAGATCATTAAAGGTATTGAATTGTGCTCCTTTATTTCTTATCGTAATGTCACAGCAAATTCATCCTGCACCGCAGATCGAACTTTATCTTGGATTGTGTTGATTTCTTCGTTTGTAACGTTTCTAATACCGTATTAGATGGTGTATACCTTGCAAAAACTAAGCCTTACCTATCCATGGATCTATACATGATTCTATAGCAAAGACTTCTTTTCTTCGTCTTAGGGTGCGTGAAGTCGTCAATCTATAAAGCCCTATCAGTATCCTGACGGAGGACACTGTTATCAGTTAACTTACCAATGTTACGTTCTCCACGATATCTCCGGCGACGCCGCGAATAAGTTCACAAAAGTTATTTTCATGCCAATCATCTTCTGGAAGCCAGAAGGAAATGTCCTTGATACAAGGAGGATACTTCGAGAATGGGACAAACTTCTGAATCTTTCCCGGAGTGAACTGCTCAATAAATCGACTATCTTGCGACCAGAAAAGTCGGATATCTGGTATACCAAAAAGAACCATAGCTAGACGCTCGAGTCCCATGCCGAAGGCCCAACCAATCTTGTCATGATGGCCTATCTTCAGATGTTGATATTTACTTCGATCTAACGCGTCTGTCCATCTTACCAGCATTGTTAAGCAATTCCTGCCGGACAACACCACAGCCCAAAACCTCAAGCCATTCACCCTTGTAAAGAATCTCAACTTCCCAACTTGGACTAGTGAACGGAAAATAAGCATCGATCCAGCGCACTTCCAGGTTGGGTTCGTCTACGAACAAGCTGCGGATCATTGAGTTAATAGAATGCTTCAAATGGGCAGCAACCAATCTGACATTCTCAGGAGAATGGCAGTCTTGAATAGGATTGGAATCTGTGATGACCGTGTCATCTACCAAACGGATGTTCTCGCCTTTAGCCTTGTAACTATCCAATTCGGCCTGAATCAGTGATGCAGCATGACGCTGATCAAAGTAAGCAAGGCCTTCGATTTGGTGGAATACAGGGTAATGTGAGCTGTCAATTTCATCACGACGATATACGTCGCCACTGATAAGGAACTTGTTAGCTCCCGAGCGCAATCCCTCAAGCTGGTGAGCCGATGTATGAGCACGTAACACGGTGTCTTTGTTGATGTAGTAATTATCAGACTTAGTTCGACTAGGGTGATCAGCGGGAATAAGAAGATCGTCAAAGTTTTGTGCAGTCGAGACTACGGGGTTTAGGTCATTGAATGCCCTGAAATTGCTAAAGTGCGATTCGATCAGCTGTCGGATAATGGAGATAGGATTTGAAGGTTGTAAATGGAGCTGGCGATCCATTTTGGACAATACAGTCGGTGTGACATTAGTCCATTCGTCGCGTTCATAAGTTTGTCCGTTTGCCATGACATGCCTGTCAGTTAGTTCAAATCCTGAAATGGTCGATTAAGCTTTCCCGAGGCCCAAATAAAACTGTGAATTCGAACCTCTGTTACTAGAGTAATAACGCGACTTTCCATAAATGCTGATTGCAGCGTAGACATGGGAAGGTTTCGTGCCTGTGTGAGGCGACCTTAACAAGCTAGTCCACTGCAAGGAATGGCGGAGCATATTTGGGGGCAGGGATTTCAGGAAGGAAAAGGCCAGGGCAGGTTAAAGTTTTTGTAGAAAAGGAAGTCAACGACTTTCCCAATATGGAAATCATACTGAAAAAAGATAGAGATCGGTCTATTTGCTATGTTTGGTTTTCTCCCGGTATAATCGCCCTTGGCATAATCTCGAAGATGATTCCTAAAAGTAGTCGATACAGCCGATATCTGATATAGGCATTATCACTGTTCCCGGCAATGAGTATGGGTTATAGCAAGGTGCCGGTAACCATTCATTAAAATGGAGTATACGCATCTGTTTCCTTCGGTTTGACCATGAGACTATTTCTTATGTATGATCCACGGATGTTCTTGTTGCCGACCGAATAACCCGTTTGCTTCCAAGATCAGTTAGTTACTGCTCTCGTTACTATGTCCCGGCAATCTCGAAGAACTTATTATAGACATTTTCAACTTTGTCCCTCGTTGCACCAAAGTCGTTCCGGATTATTCTAAGAACCAAACCAATAAGATAAGAGATTTTTTCCCACAAAATGAACTACGGCATGTTCAACATATAGAAATAGGACTCCAAAGAATACTATTACCAACTCTCTCACAGATTGTCGAAAAATCCTGTCAAGTATGCGCACTTATGCTTCTGGTTGATGATCTGCATGTGAAACATAGAATATGCTATAAAGCCAGGTAGCCATGAGAGCTAACCGCAAGCTCGCGTTATCCTCTGTCTTCGAGCTGTTTCGGCTTCGAGTGTAAGAAAAACTATTCAACTTTTGAGCAAGATCTTTGAGAAGTCATTTGTTGCCTGAAATACAGTAATTTAGTTTTCTTAAAGTGTTAGTCTTAATCTCTCTAGAGCAAAGATGCGATTACCGAAACGGAAAAGCACAGCTGCCATTTTCGATTCTTTAGCTATACTCCACTACAGGAAAATTATCCTAGAATAAGCCTTGAAAAAGGCCTTTATCAGGGTTTGTTCAAGGACAATTTTCGAAAATTGAAGATGCGCTTTGTTAAAGAATCTAACAAAACTCTACACATATTTGTATTTTTTAAATTTGGTACGCTATCGCAGCTGTAGCGTGACAAAGAACAATGGATCATAACGAAATATGGCTCCAACAGAGTTAACTCTGGCCAATCATATCGAGAACTTCAGTTCTCCGCTTCTGATTGACCAGCAATTACTATATGCTTTTTGTAGTTATCCGCAACTGATTCCATTGTTGCGCTAATGGGGAAAGAGTAACAGAATAACACACCCGTTGTTGCTTTGCCAAAAATTAGATAAGAATTTACAAAATTAACCTTGAATAGTCCTGATAAATGTCGTTTTCAAGACTTATTCAATGATAACTTCTCCCGTCGTGCTCTTCGTGGCCAACTCCTTCCTTGTTCCCGATACCACATAGGATACACTAGTCGTAACCATGCAATCCTATGCCTCAGTGCCATCAACGTCTGGGAATTGGGCCCACTATTGCCGATCCCATCTCGGAAACATTGAACAGACTGCCCAAGACCCCGCCACGCAAAGCCTCCCAACGATGATATTGGACACAACTTTAGCCCAAACTGGATATGCTACTATTGGAACTGGACATTCTTACACATCCCGATGGCGATTTCTCTTCTTCAGGTGATAGACCTCTGCTTCCGCATCAGGACTTTCTCGCCTGGTTATCCTCTTCAAATTCCCTCCCTCCCCAGAATATATTCACTGCCGTTTAGACCCCTTATAAGATTTTTATTTTATTTTTTATTTCTTCTTTCTCTTTTCGTCGCTCTCAACACTGCGCTTCTTCCTACAATAATCTCTACTATATTTCCCATAGATCTCTCTGAACTCCCTCCCCTTTTGTTCCCTTAAATCTTTCCCCTTCTACCTTTTTTTCCTGGTGCCGTGACAGGTTTTTTTCATATCTACTCTTCTTGATGGATCGGACCAGAGCGGACATATTGCAAGAGAGAGCGCTCAATTTCGTCGTTAAATAAATCCAAACTTTCATCCGTAGTACTCTTCCAAATATGTTACCTTAAGGTACGGTACATTCCCTGTTATGAACTTCGTTTTACTATATGACCCTACCAAATCTTTTCTGGCTTCATTTCTTTAAGGGGAAATAACATCAAGCCTTTTACAATTTCAATGTCTGATAGCCCTTTGTCTGACGTTCTGAAGCGCTGCTGCATTCTGCGTTTGTGCAATTCAAAGTCCGGTGATTCCTAGAATAGAAGCTGCTTTTTGGATTCACAACGCGTTTCAAACTTAACACTACTCAATGAGCAAGGTCAACGTTCCTGACAAAAAAAGGAATATATTTAGCTTTGGCGACGATGATGACGACGAAAAACTGATACGTTCGTTAAAACCTCTCCCAGAACAAGTGGTGGAACGCTCTGCCTTCATGGCAGACGACTTCCATCCCGATCAGTTTCTGTGTAGCCGGCGACACCTTGGACTAGAAACTCTGAAATCAGAGCTTAATAGCCATTTGAAGTTCTTAAAGACTGAATTGGTCGAACTCATTAATCGCGACTACCAAGATTTTATCAACCTTTCAACCAATCTCAAAGGTGTTGATAAAGCAATTGACGATTTAAGAAAACCACTTATACAGATTGAATCGCAAGTACAGGCAAGTGGGCATCGACGTGTATATTGCTGCTTCTGATGCTTGTATTCGTAGGATGTCAGGACCCGTTTTCAACAAGTGATTGATACCTTGGAACAACAGCTCCAACGTCGAGCTGAGGTGAGAAAAAAGAAGGTAACCAAACGGCAATTCTGTTCATAACCTGTGTCTAATCAATAAGTTTATAGGCACGCCTAAAGCTCTTGCTCAATATCCACGAATCAGTCACAAAAGTGGAAGATTTACTTGAGATCAATGCAGATGTATCGACCAGCTCATTAACTACCCAAAGCGGAGTAGAACAGGCCGACGATAGGTAAACTTGATGTTATGCAAAGTAAAACCACGTACTTATTATCTAGTCTTGGAAAACAAATCGAGAGAGTGGCGATCGAGTTCAATCAGATGCAGCATCTTGTTGGTAGAGGAAAACAGCTCCCATTTGTTATAGAAAATGAATGGGTAATAAGGGCGATCTTGTACATTCCAGCAGCTGATGTAAAACATAGAGGATATCTCGAATCAAGGAAACACTTCAACATAAACTGTCCAAAGCATTAACTACTGCCTTATCTCGTCTACCGTCCGATGAAAGTAAATCATCTCTTCTCCAATGTCTTCGAACATACGCCTTAATTGATCAGACCAATTTTGCTGAATCTCTGATCCGCGAGAAATTCGTGCGGCCATTCCTTACAAAGGTACTCATATTTCTTTAAAAGAGCAAAGTTTCATTTTAGTTTTGGCAGACAATAACAAGGAAGGCAGTGGAGTCACCGAAAGCGAATACGGCACCGACTACGGATAGTCCATTGACAATGATGTATCAAAAAATTTTGACATTCGTATCCAAGGATATGAGACCGATCCTAGAAGTGACTCAGCGAACATTGAAGGGCACAAACTACGAAATCCTGGTGAACTCGCTCTGGGTAGAAGTAGTGGAAAGAATCAACCAACACTGCACTAGCATATTTGCAGCAGGTCAAACCGACCTTTTTCACAAGGTAAAAGCTGCCAGCATGTTTCCCTCTGCTAACGATGGATCCATAGAATTATTTCGCGTCCATTTCGTTTGTAACCTCGATTGAAGAGCTCTGTTCTTCAAGAAAATCCTTGCTGTACTTTCGCAACCATCTTAGCTATACTGAATTCATGAAACGGTGGCAACTACCGGTGTATTTTCAATTGAGGTATATATTATTATGATCTGGTCACTTTTATTGACATTTCGGTAGGTTTCGGGAAATTGTAAGCGATGGAGAAGAGTTGTTAAATGACAGCAACGCCAGTATTTCTGTGGAGAAACTTCAACCTAGGAATGGTACGACAGAGGTTAACATACATGGGTCTGATATAGTACTGCAGATTTTGTTTTGCCTGGTTCAAAAGCAATATCGGAGGCTATTGAGAAGTGCTGGTCTGACCACGTATTTCTTCACGGACTATCCCATCGGTTCTGGAAGCTGACCTTGCAGGTACTCCTTCGAATATCAATATATACAGTTCAGATGATGAATAACATTAACTAGCTACTCAGGAGATACAATCTTTGGGCCACCAATATGGTAGGCTGCCTTCTCGCTACAGCCTTGGCAGGGGAAAAGGATAAGGTAAATCTAAAAAGCCTGTGGTATTAAGCATTGAAAAAGGAAAGGAAAGACATCTATGTCTTCAAGGCTTCCAACAACTGTCGGCGCTGCCCAGGAACTAGGTACAGCTGAAGAAATGATAGCCTTGAAACAGCTTGTCATTCTGGTACACGACATAGAAACTTTGATAGAAAAGGTATTGCATGAAAGACGTGGAATTTTGGTTTACACGCGCTTTTAAAGACAAAAATACAAGCTGAAACCACTATACTGCCCAAGCTACCAACTAACGTTCATGACTCGCCCTTATTACGAGGTTTGTCAAAGACTGCCATTAATTAACAAGCTAATTAGTTTCCAGAGTGCATGAAAAATATCCTGGACAACTTAGCTGAATCTACCATTCCTGAGGCAAATAGGAAGATTACAGGCATGGTGAATCGACGGTGTATGGAGTCTCTCAAACATGTCCGTAGCATCACTAGTCAATATCGGCATACGAACAAACCCGCGCCGGTTGAGTTCTCCAACTTTATACCCAATCTTTTCCAGCCGTTTCGTAATTTCATGGAACTACACAACGAATGGATTGATGAAAACAGGCGTGAGATATGGGGTCTAATGGTTGCAGAAGCGATTGTTACACGGTAAAGCATATTAGTCAATATCGAGTACTTATTATTGCAAAGATATATGACGATCGTTACCGAGCTTCTTACCAACCTGAAGAAGACAGAAGACTCGCTAAAAAAGCTAAAAAAGGGTAAAAAGAATGCCGTCAAGCCGGTGCTCGGTAGCGGGTCAAGCGAAGTTGCTATGAGCGATGAGGACAAGATTCGACTACAAATATATCTGGATGTTCTTCAAATAGGCGAACAGGTGGGTATACGTATGGGAAGTGTACGCAATATGAATAATTGGTTTCGCAGCTGGCCTTACTGGGTATCGACAAATCTAAATTTGAATGTTACGATAAGCTACGCAGCTTTGTTCAACCGTTTGGTAATTATAAAACTAAGTGCAAGCCGAAGATAACGTTCCAACTTCCTCTGTAGAAAAACTCAGGACGAAGTAACATGTGATAGGAAGATAGACAATACAAAAAAAGAAATAGAAATCCACACTACTTCCACTAGTGATTATATTTTACATTCAATTGAATAATATTCCTTCCGTTTATCATAAGTTGCTTTAAAGCCATGGCATGCGATACCTGCAGTCCTTTAGTATATGGTCTGTACAACGTAAGACCAAATTATAGTGAGTGCAGTCTACTACTTTTACTTCATTACAAGCGAACTTGCAATTCCAGCGCATATGGGCTGGTACCCGCGTGCGTGTCCTATCTGGGGCAGCACGGGGTTGTATATAACAAATCAGCGGCAATGCTAGCCGATTTAAATGAATGCCGGCCCAAAAAGCTGAATAGTAAAAAAAAAAATCTCAGTCAATAAACTGCTTGCTTCAGCTACACTATATTTGTCATTTACAGGCATCATAAACCCGCCTAAGGTATTGTTGGCACTTTAATTTGGGAATAATGATGGGCTCACTTTAAGACCTGGCAGAGAAAGGCTGGGAGGTCAAAAAAGATAATGCCCTCTCACCTTGGCGTCATTTCATATTTCAAATGAGTCAGTAATGATTGCATCGAGAGGATTTTGATACTTATCGGTTTGATATGAGATATTGGAGTAGGAAAAAGTGGAAGCAATCAATGAATCCCTTATGCCATTGATATCATGTACACTCAGCAAGGAAAGGAATACTCATAAACGTGATTTCATCAATGACAAAAGACGTACATGAAAAGTCAGAAAGCCAACTGCAGTCGCGTGCTTTAAAACAAACGCATCGTCAGTACGGAAGTATGAAATAAAATTATCAATCAAACACTTACAGACATCATACCCCATCCCGGATGAACGCACTCCTTTCAGAGACGCTGATGCTCAATGGGACGAGCCGTTGAGGGAAACACGGAAAACCAAAAGAGGAAGTCCAAAGAAGTAAGAGGACTTCTTCCAAACATTATCGGCAGCACAACTTTGTGACACAGAGTTAATCTATGTCCAAAATAGATGGAAGTACTTGACCTGAGGAGAAGATGAGTAATTGAGAAGAAAAATTCTCACGCTCTTTATAAAGGACAACATGATAATGACTTCTATTTTCAAAGGCCCATTCGATGTCGTCAATGAAAAGAAAAGGCGGCGTGGATGGGAGAACAGTAAAAGTAACGCAGCAGATATGACTGTTTCCTGTCTGAATTCACATTACCACCATGGATTTGCGGACCTCATACTTGTCTTTGTGCTTCAACAGCCCCCGCTCAACCTGTAAAGAAGTCTAATAAGTAATAGCTCCAATTTAGCAGTATAATTTATTATGAATGCGAGAAAGGGTAATATCCCTCAACAGGATCTATTGGACAATGATGAAGCTGAATACTTCGAGACGGAAAAGCAACATCATCGTTATACGTCTGGATGTTGGTACTGAATGCTTTCCAGCTTCAGTAACCGCAATGAGCGGTTAACTTGAAGGTTGTGGAGTGGTCATAGAAGAAGTAATTTTATTTAATTCTGCAGACAATAAAGGGTGAAGATAATATTATTAGGTATAGATTTAAAGGACTTTTCCGTAATTGCATGATGGCTAGGTATGTCAATGGTCACTGCTGTCATGTTTATGCATATTAGGGTGGAAGAAGAGGAATTTCTGGACACATTTAACGTACATACAAAACAGAAGAGGGTATATCAACTAAAGAAGAGATATCCTTAGGTTCTGTATGAGAATGAACATTATCATCCTGGTTGGCATCTTCGACCTGGGGAAAAGTAATCCAAATGACAGGCACTTAGTGAAATAGACGTCCATGATTTTGAGACATCATTCACTGGGTTCACCGGAAACAATAGTCTGTTGAGGCGACAATGAGTTATTCCATGCACTATGAACAACATCAGGTATTGTAATAACATGATGTTTGCTATGGTAGACAAAAGATTGCTAGAGCCAAAGGAAAACTAAATAATATTGTAACACGTGCAATGCGGCAGGTTTGTAGTGTTAAGAGTTGCCTTCTATAGATTTTACGATTTGTTCTGCTTTGTATAAAAGATTGATTCACTGTACTAAACTTGTGTTATAACAGTGCAACATATATGTATGGTTAATAAATCAGTTACAAGAAAGCAGGATTTGCTTTATAACCTAGTCTTCATTCGTGGGAACCTTCTTCCAATCTTCCGCTTCCGGCCATCCCCCCTTTTTCCCCGGCCCGATAGACCTACTATGTAAAATCCATTATAAGTCCTGGATGTCAAAGTGACAGGGACATAGAGATATATCTCGTCTTCTTGCCAGCACTGTAATAGTGCGATCATGCCATCTTCTTGTTTCTGTCTCTCATTGCAATTTGTCTAAGGCAGGGTAACGAAAAGAGTGACGAGGGAAATGACTGCAGGAAGGTGCATGAATTTTACACCATGCATATAATTTTTTATAGAATAAGACTCTAATAGGCACTATTTTACAGTTCTACTCTCTTCATCACAGCCGAGCTACTGTTTTTCTTTGCAAGCCATACATACATTTCTCCAATGGATTCTAGGTCGTCGAAGTAGGGTTCGATTAAGTGCTTGGGTAAAGGAATAAATTCGGTAATAAGCTGCTTCTTTACATCGAGTTCCATTTCAAACTCGTCATGCTCAGCTCGCTTGCCGTCAAAGTCCCACGATTTCAACTTGTGCACGATCTTATTATCTGTAGCCTTTTTTCTGTAGTCAACGCCACGGTCATTCATCCATTCCACAGTGTTTTCCCAACCAATAGCAGGTAGCAGGTAAATATCGAGATTCCAATCATCCACAGCACGAAGGAAGATCGATTTCGCATGGTTTAGCGCAATAGCGCGTTTCTGATTCACGTCCATAGATTCGTCTTCGAAAGTGACATCCCATCGACTGGGTGGCCCAAACTCCAATACAGTATGCTCCACCAGACCAGCTTCAAACAATTTGGAAGCGGACTCCAAGGCAGGAAGCTCAAATCCTTCAACATCAATTTTCAGGAAATGGATCGGTTGTCGTAAGAGCAATGCTTCGCTAATCGCTTTGGCATTGGCTACGCCATATTGACTTTCTAGCGCTTCATCGTAAGCTTTACCGAAATCCTCGCTGACCACAAGTGCCTTGTTAGAGCGATGACGGTTGCTGTTGGGGAACAATAGATCGAACGAGGGTATGGAATCCAATCGAATAGTTTGTGTATGGATTGCAGAGTTCTCATTGTTGTAATCTAGACGTCCAATACCACCATCGCCTATATCAAAACTGGACATGGAAATTTTCTTGAATTTATCAAGAACAGCAAAAGGTAAAACACGCACACGGTCTGTAACCTGGTTTGCTCGTGTAGCCAGATTGATAACGCCTAAGTTTCCATGAGGTTAGATCCAAGGGTGTCACAGCCAAACTCATAGTTACTTACTTCTTAAATGGGTCTGGGGCTCGAAAGCAACGGTATAAGCTCCGCTTACGCTTGCCACCATGGAGAATAGACCATGATTCGATCCTATGGGGTCACAAAAGCGAAAAAGGAAAGTCAGTTGATATGATCGTCCCGCTCCGTCACTCAATGCTAACCTGCGTCAACCATAAAAAGTGGTGTTTTCCTGCCAGGGTCTCGGCGATGAACACGAAGAATCCATTTCATCAGTGTGTAAATACGATGTTCGCGGTAATAATGGCCATTGATGTCAGACATATGACCTTGTGATGCAATGAATACATCGGGTTTGGTATTGATCTACAATCAGTAGTATTAAGATCATAGCTGTTCTTCTTCTTCTTCGACTATATTTGCGTACCACACCGATCTCCCAGTTTTCATCAGGCTTCACGAAGGCAAGCCCTTGCGGAGTAAGGTGAATAGTGGCGCTTTCACCAGTGGGTGCAATGGTTTCCAAGTCCTTAGCTGACTGAGCATGGGTATCTATAACAACCGTGGAAAATCAGGAATCATTCTCATACTTTCCTTTCTGTTTACGCTTTACTTTCTGATCTTTACTTACCAGGAATGTAAGTCTCGGGTTGCTTTACGGGATGATTTTGGAAGACATAACAAGGGTCAAGATTTGCTTCGGCTAGCTTAGGCTTGGCAGGTGGCGGCGGCGGTGGAGGAGGAGGAGGGGGAGGAGGAGGGGGTAGATTTTCGGGAGAAAACTGGTTGGTGTTCTGAGATGATGGAGGTTCTGGTCTTAACCGATCCTTATTCTATTTAAACCTCATGTGAGTATAAATGAAATGTATCGTTGGATTTTCAATCTTACCATCACAGGGCAATCCTCGCCTTCTTTACATGTATATCTTGGGTGTTTGGCCCAAAACCATAGATTTCCAAGGAAGAACAGAAAAACAATGGCCAGAAGCCAGTTTTTCGTCCAAAACCAGCCTTTCATTCTAAAGGACGAAAAAGAATCGAAGAAAGAAAAGAAGAAGGCCTGGAGTGCCTGGACTGCCATTTTATTGCAATGTATTTTTGGATGTAAATTCAGCTCATACCGCAGCTGCTAGCCTTAAATAAGTAAGTGATTAGCCTTTCTCACAGCAATCCATCCCCTTTAGCCTAACACAGTCTTGCTTTTTTGTTTTCTTCTCTTTAGTTATGGATACTGTACGTCTTTGCCTGTACCTTGCTTCTTGGACCATAAAAGAATAACCGCACCTTGAAACACAACCAGTGGAATGGGAAACTGAGATTTAACCATTACCCGTTCCCGTTCGTCACTGTACATATACCCAAAATCCGAGAATTTTGCTCTGCAGCACTGATCCAAAGAAAAAGAATATGTCATTTATGGTGGGCTATCTTGTAATAGGTTGCACAGTGTTGATCGCCCTAAACATAGCAGCTCGGGGTAAGTTCGGTTCGGGCATGTAGGACGATCCGAACTGGTGAGTAAATCATACTATAGGTGCCGTCCTGAAGTATACAGACGATGACAGCCATCATCTCCTGTTGGACATTACTGCGGGATTCGCTTGTGGATTGTCCGCTGAAAGTTCCTGTTTCCTTATTGGTACGGAGTGTCACCGCTGGATTCATTGTTACACAAATTTAATATGGTGCTCGACAACGATATATTTAGTGTCAGCTCGAGTGTTCCGGCGTATCACAGGACGAAACTGCGATTAATGGTCCAAATTGTTACACTCAACGTTGGTCACTGGATGAAAAACGGATGTGGGGCGGGTTCGTCATCCGAATAAATAGCAAGAACCGGGGTATTGCGAACCGAAGAAGTTGTCGTTCTCATATAAGCCTCTTTGGAAGCAGGCGCAAAGAGATCATGGATTAAGTAGCGACTAAGCTCGGACTTTTGTCGGCGGCATTTTACATTACCTTCTGTTGCTTTTTTAAGTACCACATTGGTATGGCTTGGAAGAAAATCATGGACTCTTCTGAAAAGCAACTTTGTCCCAACGAGAAAGGATATCGCATGCTCAAAACACAAGTCCACTCAATGGATAAAATTGAACCCTTCGCAGCGAATATCGTGCGCTTCTCTTTTACAGAACCCAACAGGTCAAAGAACGAAAGCAACTTCAAGTGTCTATAAGATGCCTTTTGACCTTACAAACAAGGACAATAGCGTATCTAATATTCTTAACAATCTGTGGTCCCTAATTCCGAGGCGCACTGCAAGTTGCGAGAATACCCCAATTGTGAGAAGATAGGTAACTTTTCCTCGCAACGTCTCTGCTAGAGCAGGAAATTCTCTCGCCTAAGCGTATTCGTTCTATTTTATGTCTATCAACCTACTTGTGCATAACCAGAGGCAGCAGGGAAGATGTTCCGTATTTATTCACACATTTAACTGGCTTCCAAAGCAGCTGAGTCTAAAAGGAAGTTTGTAGCTTTTGTTAAATCATTATCGTTCTTCTCCAATGCTTCCATGGCTTGAGGGCGCGAAAAACCCATGTTTACCAACTCATGAACCAGTTCATCCTTAGGTACACTAGTGGGGGGCAATGGTGGTAATGGTGGTGGTATAGTCGGTGAAGCCGTGCCGGACGGCAAGGCGCTTTCAGTCTTGCGATAGTCCGAAGGTGGCGGTGGGGGTGTAGACGGCTGAGATAGAGTAGAGGCACGGACCCTCGGAGATGTATGGGCGGAGGAAGTGGATTCAAGGAATAGCTTTGGTGGAAGGGCAGGAGCGACAGGTGCAGACGTGTGTCTAGTAGTAGGTTGCGAAGAATAACTGGATTTCAACGGTGTTGAGCTGTTTTTGTACCAGTAGCCTATATGAATAATTTTTCCAATCGATTAGTTTCAACAGTATTCTTTGACTCTGTTACTCACCATCTGGGGGATATTGTGGTGTTATGTTCCGGACATAGGAAGAAGAATACTGAGGCGGCATCACATTAGTATGTGTGCCGACTGCTTTTTTACTTGCAGCATGGTGAACTTGTCTCGGATTCGCTTTAGTATCTAGGTCTCCTAAAATGGATCGCAATGCTACTAGATCATTCTCTGGTGTATCCCACGGATCTGGTGGAGACAATCCTTGCTCAAACTTGAGATAATCAATAAATGTCTAACATGCTGAATTAATATCCCGCTTTTGTCTTCCAGCCTATAGTATTATACCCCTTTATCCTGCTCAACAGACGTTTTTTCGCCAGGATTGGACGCTGATCGCGAACGTCGGGGCTGTCGCTGAAGTGTGACCCATCCTTCTTCATCAAGTGCTTCTTGCTCTTCTCCCTTTGTAGTATCCTTTTTTTCTGCGGGCAGCCTTTGTGGCCCATAGAGTGGTTCAGGTTTAAGTATGCGAGTGTCCGTATCGAGGAATCCCGGAGCAATCTTGCGCGCTGCAACCTTTTGCTTCTTAATTTTTTCCTCTTCAAACTCCTTCTTTCTCCTTGCAAATTCCTCATCAGCTTCTTTTTGCGCATTGCGAACAGCGGCGATTTCTGCAAGAGCTTCCCGTTCCGCCGCAAAGGTGTACGTCCCCTAAAACAGGCCATTCGTAAAAAGATACCCGGCAAAAGTAGAAGTTTACCCATTGTGACAAATCATCTGGTATCGCAAGCAATTCTGATATCACATGTATCTACACAAACAGTCTTTTTATTAGTGCAACGATTCAAATGACACATTTCGCTTGCTCACACCTGCTTTGGTAGCTTGTAATGAGGAGACACCATCACAGGAACATCCTGTAGCACAGAATAAACGGAGCCTTTACACCAGCAACACAATCAGCATCGCATACCTAGCTAATTGCTGTTATTACCTTGATCAACCATTGGCTTTCAATGTGCACCTTCCAATGCACAACTCCGAGTCTCGCTCATTGAGTCTCGTTATCACGCCGCAAGTCACGCAGACAGTCTGAGTTAGAAATCTCATCAAGGTGATGTCGTGCATTAACATGTGCGCATGGAACCTTGCTTCTTTCTGGCACATTTGATCTAAGGCAACACTAACAATCAAACAGATAGGTAGACCAGACATAAGTTATATATGTAACACGCTATGTGTCCCATTCAATGAAAAATGATATTGGGAGATGCACGTCGTACAGGTTTAAACAAATGGAACAGAACTAGTTTGAAATTTTCCCTCTCCAGTTACATGGAGGTGTGTGATAATGCGGTTAGTGTCCATATGAATATATAGGAATTCTAAGATATTATATGAAAAAAGAGTGGTGCATAACCATTCCTTGTCTCTTAGCTCTAAATATGCTGGCAAATGAGTGCGTTAGGTGTGAATTCAAGACGAGTATTCCACAAAACAGTATGTATAAGCTAATATATTAGATGTGCGCGTATGGTTTGCTTTTAATGAGTAATCAAATCTACGTTGACATGTGTGTAACTTATGCTCATGAGTTTTCTCCTTCTTGGTCTTTCTGGTCTTGTTGATACATCTCAGTATCCTTTTCTTCGGCAAGGGATGCTAATCTCCGCATCCGGTCTGCACTGGCTAGTCGCTTGCTCCCACTCCTAGACCGAGGTAGAGGAGGTGCATCTTCTTCACTCTGGATATATTTTAGTAAATCTTCTGCCTTAACAACGACTGATTCGCTGCGAGTCTTGCGTCTTTCTCGGATGGACAAGCGACGACTCCTTCGCTTAGCTGTTGTTGACATTTCTCCGGTACGTAACCGTTGAAGCAAGTTATCCATGATATCCTTATCTTCTTGGTTTTCAGCTTGACCTGTTTAAATACAGCAAAATGAACTTAATCAACATTGTGTACTTGGTTTACTTACCATCACCTATATCCACTCCTGTTCGGTGGACCTTGATTCGTGCCTTGCGTTGCTCTTCGAAAAGTCGCGCTTTCTCAAGTTGCTCCTTCTTCTTCTCTTGAGCTACCAAGTCGCTCTTTGCGCGCTGCAGCATCGGTATAAGTGACAAATTTCAACAGTCGAGTGATTGACTTACTTCCCAACTCGATGTAAACGTTTTGAAGATGCCAAAGAATTCATCTGGCTTCATGTCACCGGGATCTTCGCCAAAATAGGTTACGACATCCTTGTAGGCAATATCCATCGCCGTATATCGTACTGCAAGTTGATCGAACTTCTCGACAGCTATTTCACGGAAATCAACCATGACCGATGCGAATTGATCACCTTCTGGGGCTTCATAGTCAGCGCTGTAGTGTCTGTCAAGCTCATGGATTAGATTTTCCAGACCAACGCGGAGTTCGTTATAGTCTTTGATCAGATCCTGGATGGTCACTAGAATAGGCAGAATGGTTATGATTTGATAATATGGAAACGTAGCTCTCACCTCGACAGGCTTCTCCACACAACTTAAGATCTTCGAGCAAAGTCTCACTTATCTGCGGAAACTTTTGTTCGATCATGCGTATAAGGAAATGCAACAAAGTTGTGTCATTGGTCGAAGCTTTTGTATCGACGAGCTAAAACCCCACTGTTAAATACAAGCTGGATGCAAAACCGAGTGTCATACCTTATTTATACTGGCAATCCGAATACCATATGCACCTCCTTGAAAATTTGTGCCGTTCAAAAAGTTTCCAACCATCAGAATCAGCTAAGCTAATAATCAGTATTTCACATAGCAAATGAAGAGACATTTACGTTTAACAACTCTTTGAAAGCTTGTGATTCTTTTAAGGAATTTGACGCCTCCATAACGTTTTCCATATTCTAGTTCTCTTGTCAATTCTGCTAGATTCGAAATTGCGGCGCTTACCCTGTTGAGTTGTGTGATTCTTTCTGGGAAAGTCACTTTGAACAGCATATTGTCGATGCGTTCTTTGAAACGGTCAATAGACATGATCTAAACTTAAGATGAGCCTAGGTCTATCGCTTTTCTGTCTTACCTCTGCACAAAAAGCATCTGCTCGAGAGAGATTTTGAAGCTCTTCCTCTGATGCTGTCTTGATAAATACCGACAGCTTACCCATTTCCTCAGGCGTTGGAGCATTTGCATGTAAATTACGTAAAAGAATTTCGGTACAAAACTTTTCATCTACGGCTAATATTCTAGTTTTGAAATCTGCAAACGAGATATTTTTCGATTTGGCCAGAATGGCAATATCTGAGCGATTGGAAGTTAATATCAGTGCAACTATATCCATACAAAACGTACTAATATTGTATGCTTTTCGTGAATCCAGAATGCATATTTCTTGCTTTTTCTCTTTCGAAAATTTCTTGGCGCTAGCAATCATCTTCTGGGCAAATAGCTCCTCCATCATGTTAAAGATACCCTCAGTATCAAGACGATTTTCGAGCTCTTCATCATTCATCTCAGAGCCCCAAATAGTGGATTTGATATGGTTCATATTCAGTTTTTGCCATTGTAGTGCTCGCATTTTGACGCTAGGAAGGTGATTCATTGCTTTGCGTGGTAAAGAATTCAACGGTGGCGGTGGCGGTTTCGGTAACCCAGGAATTGGAGGTGGGGGTGGTGGAGGAGGCGCGGCCGAACCCTCTGCTGAAGCGGAAGTTGCTGGTGGTGGTGGCGGTGCCGGTGGGGCTGGTGACGGTATTAGTGCATCTGGATCCGAAGAGTTAGTTTTAACGGGTGCAGATATACTTCCCGGCGGTGGCGGTGGCGGTGGCGGAGGTGGTGGTGGTGGTGGAGGAGGTGCAGGCGGGGCTGATGAGTGTGATAATGCTGATGATGACAAATCGTCTGGTATCAATGGGGAACCATGGGTATTATCAGCGCCTGTATCGTTCATGAATACTGATTCCGAATGGGATGGTTGCTCTTGATCAACATTCTTGTGCAAGCTGGAAAGCGGCTGAGGATGCGAAGCAGAAGATCCATCAATGTTCGATAATGAAGCATCTAGATCGCTATTCTCTCTTCGGGATATACTAGGTCTTGACAGCGAGGTTACTAAGATTCTAATGCGACCCATCAGCGTTTTACCTTTGAGCTCCAACTACATTATTAATATCCGCAAGGAAATTTTCGTCTACTAAGGCATTCACAGATGGCCCATCATCTTTACGGTTACTCTCTCGGCGAGCCTGTAGTTGTCGACGCCGTGTTCCTGATCGACGACTTGCGGACCCCATCAATGACATGGCGCCGGGAACAACGAAATCACCCAGTCCGCTACTTGAACCAAATTGCATGGCCAATTGATTCTTAAACTCCTCCGATAGACTCATCGCGAGAGACTTGTATTTCTCGGTTTCTGATTCTATAGTCTCTTCAGACTATACAATATGTAACCATTAATGTTCTTGCAGTTTAATGGAAGTGCTACCTACCTCTCCGTTTTTCGAGTCTGCATCTTTGCCACGACCTTCCAGGCTTTCCTGGGCTTTTATCCTACCCATTGCTTTCGCGAAATCTTGCTTCTTAATCACTATATCGCCATTATCCGTCTCATTTTCATCACTTGTGTCGTTGACAGCTTTATAAAACGTCTCCAACTGTCTCTCTAGTGACTCCAGATTCTTCTCATAGTCATGTTGTAAATCGCGCAGTTTGGCCTGAAGAGTAGATATGGTGTGTCGTGACATACGGAGCAAATCTTCTAACGAAGTTGTCTTTTCTCTCAGCTGCATAAGAGCAAGTCCATCTAAACGATATCAGAGACGATCTTGGAAACCATATAAATATTTACCTCCTCGCTCAGTAAGTTGCTGTCGAAGCTCATCTCGTTCTTGCAGTAAGTCATCGTACATTTCTTGCAAATTCCGGATGTCTTCAAGAGTCGCTTGTAACTGATCTTGATCGGCAAATTTATCTACAAGATGGCGGACCGATGTTCCATACGAACTAGAAAAATCCTCAACCAGGCCTTTGTGATCCAGCACTACTTGCGTGATGAGGTTGTCGATGACCTGAAAATATCTTGCTTTCATATTTCCTTCTTCATGAATCAACAATAAATGTTGTAGGCAACTTAAGAAAAAGTCATAACCTCGAGTGCCTTCAACGCTGGCTAAAACACATTCAAAAACATCGCGTGGATCGTTCAGGTCCTGCAGTACACGTTCATGATACATTTCCATAATTTCGTCATGATCATTTTCTGCAAGTGTTCTAAACTCCATGATTTGCCGATCTACATGTTCACAATTAAGTTCCATCATACGTTCCATTATTTGTTCCAGTCCTGAGGCGTTCAGTTGGTTTCGCAGGTGAATTCTGACATCAGGATCATCGACGACGTTGATAATGGCATTGACTAGAATCATGTTGCAAAGCTGAAATTCTTGATAAGTCGAACCATTCAGATAGTTTATCTTACCGCGTATTCACTCAATTGGTTATCTGGTGCACCATGTACCGCAAGGCGCTTAAAATCGTTACTTGCGCCAACCATGCTTCCCATTCGGCCTCGTCCACCAAGTGCACCTTGCCATTCCCGAAGCCATGCATCAAATCTACCGTAACCTTTGCGTGTAGCACGAAGTTGATCCATAGCCTTGAGGACAAGTTCTTGGCCTGTGGGTACGGCGAAATAACACAAGAAGCCGAGTACTTCACAAACCAGTCTCCGAGTATTCATAGCTGGAGATACAATGCAGTATACAATCTGCTGAATACACTGGGGATTCTTTATAGCTTCCTTAGCGCCTACCTACATCATTTTAAATATCTCCAGTGTAATTAACATATTCACTCACTCTATTATTCAGCAACGCTTTGAAACATTTCAAAACCTCTCCTTCCGTTTGGATATCGGATTCCCGTCTGTAGACATACGTAAGACGAGACATTCACTCATTCAGCAACTTACTTTATTTTCATTTTGTGCAATGTTCCAAGCACGTCCGTGATAATAAGTAAGCCATTCATGTCAATGAACTGACGTACCCAGCTGGTCCAATCAAACAGTCAGTTTCGTTGCGCCATTGTAGGTATGGATTACCTCAACGGCATGGTACGAAGACCCACAGCAAGATGCGCTATCACTTTACCATTGATGCCTTTCGCGCTTGTATCAGACAATTTCCTGACATAATATTCAGGGCTATTGGTTTCATGGTCTTTACGATCGACAGCTCGTCTGGACGGAGTTGATCCTTGACCTGTCTCCGCTTGGATGTCTTGAGCAACCATGAGCCGTTTCTTCTCCATAGGGAACGCGAGCATGACAGCGCGTGAACTAGCGTCGTGAATACCTCGGCGGGACTGGATTTACGTCAATTGATCATTCGCATATCAACAAGAGAAGCCAAAGCGCTTACAAGCATTTTTTCAAACAGATCCTCAATCTCGGAATCCGGTAGATTATCTGGATTTCCACAAGCATCGCCGTCAGTGCTAGGTATGGAATATGTATTAGACGAGCGAGAGCTTCTTATCGATGAGCCTTCACCATGACCTCGAGGAATATAAGCATTAAAGTTGGTTGAATGCAAAGAATATACGTTACCAGAGAAGTAATCTTCTGCAGACGTACTGGATGTCATGGATGTATAAGTACTGGGAAGAGGGTGATGAGATGGGCTATTCGGTGAATGCCCTGAGGGTGAAGTTGGTCCATTGGTATAAGATCGCAGTGATCCTGCTGCTAATGGTGCAGGTGGATCGGGTCGTCGTTTTCCTTTTGTCTTGCCTAGACCAAACATGTCCGTATGACAGGCGAAGACAAAAGAAAGTATTAGAAGGTCAAAAGCAACGCTTTTTAAGGGAAAGATAAAGCAAGAAAAAGGAACGTAAGAGTTAAAGCAAAGAGGGAAAGAAAAGGATTGGTGTGTTAACAAAAAAGAAGCCGAGAGGGGTTCACTGTCTCCGCAATCCATTTAAAGCTGTGCTCCAAAAAACTTAAGGATTTGAATCCCCTCCTCAATTGGTGATGATCAAATAACTGCCACGTTGAACCTGTCTTCCTCTGCCCATCATCCATGTAGAGCTATGCATCGTTGCCTTCAATTGATAGATACACTACTAGGCTTAGAGAATGGATAACGTAAACTTATCAAATCAAGTTTTACGTAGCATGTCTCCTTGTTACAAGATAAAGTTACCACGTTTCCATGTCTATCGAGATGGATAACATCCAAATGCCTCAGTCAATGTCTTGGAATATGGCTGTACAGGCATTTATAGCGTATTTCATACCTCCTGCAAACTTACATAGGCGAAACTTCCTTTCAGGGCATGCTAGGATATGCCTTTAACATGTCTGTGCGTAAAAAACTACCGGATACAACTTCCCCCATTCCATTTTTAATTGTAATTAGGACGATAATTTTATAGTCTGTCTCACTGAGACATTTCATGACATGTCAGTTACGGAAACTTAAAGGCTACAGGAGTCTAGTCTATCGAACATAAAGCTTTCCATCAAATAACCCCACCTGGCATTACGAAATCAACTGCTGCAGTATTGACTGGGTCCACACACGCCAATTCGTTAAGTGAGAGCCATGTCGAGGTGTTATGTATCTTAACGGAAGATATACTAAACCCAGGGGCAAGATTGTCCAGGCTATTGTTGTAAAACGCTTTTTCTAATAACTTCTATCGTCCCTTCAACAACATATCTGTATCATAGGTTTAGAAAGCTGTGTCCCTTTTATTTACTTTTCCTCATTCATGCTTTTTGCTCCTGCTGTTGTTGCTGTATTTTCTCTTGCATGACGTTAATGATGGCTACAAAACGAAATTAGGATATAAGGATATTCCGAAAACGGAAATTACCCCTCAGGCTGCTCTGTTTGCTTGTTACAGTTTCTTGCAATGTTTCAAGGTTTTTCTTCACATAGTCTACTTTGTCTCTATAAAATTTGGATGCATCCGCCGTCGACTGAAATAACGCGTGAGATAAAGATCGACAACGTGAGCAGTTACCTTTTCCACATAATAGCCGGTGCCAACATCTACAATCACTTTTTCAACATTGCTTAATTTGCCTGGAACATAAAGGTATTTCATTAAGTCAAGGTCAATAGTTCCTAAGAATCAAGATTCCAAGAAAAAAAAAAAGAAAAGGATATTGATGATGTCAATGGTACGAGGATCGTCTTGTCTATGGAAAAGCGCTCATCAGATTTCGTGTCTACCACTTTTCATCGAGTTTGTCTCTCCGTCTAACTTACCTTCTGCTTTTTCGCTTTTCAAGGTATCCACGCTTTCAGCGCAATCGGCAAATCGCGCTTGTGCATTCTTTAACTTGGCGTAAGATTGTGTCAAATGAGATATTTCCTACCGCTCGATTAGTGAGGGTGACACGATTTTCATGAGTACCTCTTCTAGCTGTGTTTTAACGTGTTGCAATGAACCAAGGTCGAGATCGGAGATGTTGATCTGTTGAGGTTGGCCCATAGCGAGTAAGTCTCTTGTAGGAAAAGGAAACTGTGCCCTGATGTTAAGGGAACCGCGTTACAATATCTCTAAAATTAACAGGTGACTGCCTACCTGATGGCTTCAGCAGAAACCTCGTGCATAATATTACGAGTCGAAATTATGCGAATATCGAAAACATGAAACATCCTACAACACTCAAAATTACATACAATTATTGTGGAGCTAAATATTTGATATCGATCCTGTACACCAGAAAATGAACTGTAGGCTTGCTTTGGCTCTGTTGGCTTCCACTCTTTGTCAGTTGGCTTCTGTCCACCAAATGCCAGGCAGTATCCAGACTGATATGCCACAGTATATATATATCAGTACTCAAGTTTATCAAAGATTAATCAGCACGTTGTCAGTATGCGCCTTTACTGCTGATTGCTTAGCTTGAAATGAGAGACACGGGTCCAGGTTCTCGACCAAAATACGCTTTTTATCTTCCTAAGATGTCACATTGACTGCCTTCCGAGTTCGGCAGGAGCCTCATCTATACTATTTGCTGACTAAAAGTGAAGATGGAAAAGCTATTGGGTTAAAAAAAGGCAAATACACAGAAACGGTTTCTATGACTTTGAGGAATATTTTCCATTACTGGAACACGTTGCTCAAAAGGCCGCGCCCCGGTGTGCAGCAAGTATCACTCTTATCGCAATGCCATAAGAGCTGAGCCCAATAATTGGTACCTACCTATGATTATTGGAAGGAAGGACAACCGAAACGTCCGTTTTGCTGAGCTATTAAACCAAAGGTCTTGATGAAAAAACCATACATGCAAGGATTCACAGGACGTAATATATTCTAAAGCATTAAGAGTTGTATACGATTAGTGAGATTCCTGCTTTATTATGGATCACTTAATCATACGATAACGTTCCCTCGGGGTGAATTAAGGCAGGCAGTTGATATATCTGAACTGCTTCCTGATTTTAGTCATGGCAAAACAGCACAGGGCTCATGTTAACCAGCTACGGCCTGATAAGCGGTGACTCAAACTTGGTCAATGCATTATGCTTTATTTGTAACCTAGCTTTTCAAGTTAGTCTCTGCTATGGTACATGGCTCATTCGTGAAAAACTTATGTCCCGTATTCGACACAGAAATAGCCATTGACGAACTGACCTGTCAGGTCCTCTATGTTCTGCGCGTTGATCTTTCATCTTCAGGTACTGACCGTCTTTTGTTTACATTATGCCGTTTCTCGGATAAATACACCTTCACAAAACAGTTAATCAAAGGGACTCCTTAAAAGTTCAGGTAGAACATATGCATAAATTTCAACTCTACCTGGTAACATGTACAGTGGGTTTCCGGGGGGAGCGTTCCGTTGGCGGAGAGGTATAGAAACAAAGAAGAGGGAAATCGTCACGGGTCAAGCAAATCGATACCAGTGTTACACCCTTCAGCGAGTGACTAGGTAAAAAATGGCGGTCCATCTCTGAAGAGTGTGGACAGATTTTCCATCATTTCTTGGTATCTTCAATGCAAGATGGACAAGCATAAAAGGCGCAAAGACCTACTGCAGAGGAAAATGATGACTTTGAGCCGCCTACCGTCGTTCAAAGCAAACCACATTCAGGTACGCAGTAATGCTTTCATGAGCTTGGCGTATTCATAGCTAATGGTGGTCTGACTAAAGTTGGACTCTCTAACAAAGAGAACACAAGAAAAAGAAAAGATGATCGATTCACTCGACGTTACACAGAGGTATGCTGATGAGACATAGAGCTCTCAAAAACACTGAAGCATCCCTGAAGCAAGTACTAACCTTCTTTCACGCTTCCTGCATGTCGCTTAGAAGTTGTCCAAGGTCTATAATTCATAGAATAGTCGAAGGTCCTGACAATGCTAAAAAGCATATGAAAAGAGAAGCGCAAAATATGAAGCAAAAGTAGAGTTACAGCAAGCAATCGTGCAGGAAAAGTTGTTAACCGGCAGGCCCCACTTGCGGAGAGACTGATTATCAGAGAAGTACAAGCGAATTGTGCAAAGATCCGGCGCAAAAAGGAAGCTTCCGATAAAGTTTAAACAAACGCTAGTAATCAAGGCTCGCTGGAAAAAAAAAGCTGCTGGAGCACAAGCTTCGTTGATCATGTCAAAGAATGTATAAAACATATGTGCGACGTAATATATGTTGGATCTCTCTTTGCCAACTTTTATTTCAAAAGATAATTTCCGAATTAAAAGAAATTGCACCGACAATCCACCATGTATGCTACAAACTTTTCGCATTAGTTGCAGACGAAGGTCATAATGCCGATGAAAGCCAGAAAATGCGTTTGCCACTTTCCAGCAGACCTTGGAAAGTTTCAATAAAGCAGGTTATCTCGAAAGGATTTATGACAGTAAATTTCAAGCGCGGTCAAAGCATACGAAGAGTTAATTGACATTCATATGTGTGCAAAATTAGAAAAAAGACAGCACAGTACCCGTTGGTTTGCATGTCTCTTAAGAACGATGAAGCCTTCTGAAAGTCGTTCATAGTGAAAGATCGTAACTCTACGGCGGAATACATTTACAATAAGATACGCTGCGTCGATTGTCAGTGACCTATATTAGTTGGGGAAAACCAAGGAGTTATTGATATATCCGAATCACTGGTGAAATCGGGTACCTCTACTCTTGGTGCAGTTGACCAGAATAGAGTATGCAATGAGAGATATCTCTAGTATGATGTTCAAGATCTATTGTCTTAAATGAGGTTAAATGGCTGCAAAATAATAATTACATTCAATCTTGTCGTACCTTAGTTTCATCCAATGCCTTTCTCTAAAGTTGCCTTGTGTATACTTTTTATTCAAGGTTGTGTGCATTTCTTGGGAGAGATAATGCTAACAAACAAGAATTATTGTAGTAATAGGAAAATCACGTTACTTAGAATCCAGCACGTCATTCCATAGTTATCCGATTTCATACTCTAAAGATTGATTTACTACTCTGGAATCATGCGGTTAGATAAACCTTCTAATGTTTGTGCGTTTTGACTGGCAAGGTGCTTTTGTCATACGTTAGAGTGATGAATGTACCATTATGCTATATAATTGAAAGTGCAGTCCGGGATAAACCCAAAAGAAAGGATGAATGAGGATAACACGTCGTCCTATTAATGGAGGGACGCGTCATGGTATGTCACGTTAATGTCCTGGTAGGCGCGCAGATAGGGAAATTCTTATCGATGGATGTCATGAAACAAGCTGCCGCAAAGAATCTAAGAGTGGCTGAAAGCAGAGTATAAAAACCACGGCCGTGTCCAAGGATAACACCACCTATCGATAGAATGGTTATATTTTTGAATTTGAGAAGTGTTACACGCATGGACTGAATAGTATTTTTGGTAAATCGAAAGCTTATGTCTTTTTCACTTGTTATCTATTCATATTACCATAGTAAGTCATCATCCACCAGCTTAAGTATCGTCCTTAACTGAACTTCCTACAGTCAGTGTAAATTGCAAGAATACAGTAACATGGATGAATTGATCGGTTGTTCTCGTTCTATTCCATTTTTCATGTTTTGAATGGACATTATCATAAAATAGCAAAAGCATGCTACCTCATTGTTATCTTTATCTTGGATCTTTGCAAGGTTTGGACTATGTCCACTAAATGTGAGGCTCGTTTTTTTGACCTTTGAGCACTCTGCTACGGCACTAGGTCAGCTCCAAATTTATTTCCCATCAGCGTAAACCCATTTTATAAGTGGCGCAAAAACCACTAAGTGCCACGTGGATACATTGATACATTTGACCTCCGCTTGTTTAGTATGGTTTTTATGCATTGAAAACCTTGAGAAACTTTGATTTTTACAATGGCTCTGCTACTGTTACTAACACCCGAGCTCATCATGGCTGCTTAAGGACACTTAGCGGGGCAAGCAATCGATCTATAGTTAACCAAACAGGAAAAAGGATGTTCAAATTGCTCTATGACTATACCACACGTGGAATCAAGGTAGCTTGTCATAGAAAGGATTTTGATTCTATAAGTTGTCGTGCTGGCGGTCTTGAAACAACTACTCTAACTCATTCATATCTTTTTCGTTGGTTTGTTTATAATTGATGACTTAGGCTGCAGCGTTGAACTAATGAAAAAGTCAAACATCGAAAATCACCATTGCTTGTAATCTAGTAAACAAAACTGCCGTTTTTTTTTATTATCGAAATAAGTAGAAAGATTTAAACGTAGCCAGTGCCCTTGTAGTCTTCGGAAGAGATACCGTTGACAGGGTTGGAGTTCTGGCTCTTGAGGTACTCGTTGGTGGCTTCGCGCCATTCCTTGGACAAGGTAGCAGGCTTTTCTCCACCTGTGGAAAAAGTAAATTCAGTTAATCCCCGTCCTGCTCATTCCCAGCAATCATAACAAACTTACCACCAAGACGGATTGCATAGAAGAGAGCACCAGAAGCGGCGAGAACACCAACAACACCGCCAAGGACCTTCATTCCATGGTTAGGACCTGTCAAAGGCTCACGGGGTCCGTGGGGTCCAAAAGCAATGTAGTCTTCAGTGTGAATCAGTATCCGTTCCAAATGCGTAGATTGATTAAAAATAAAGCAACTTACAAGCAGCCTTCTTTTCGTCTGCAGAAAGGACCTTCCAGTCAGCCTTTTGGGCTTCCTCAAGCTGCTTGGCAATGGTGTTTTGTTCGGCAGTGGAGAGAGTCTTCCAGCGTGATTCCAAGTTCTGAACGGCGACGTTAGTGGAGGCATTACGGCGTCCAATGACACGGGCAGCGCCAAGTTGAACACGGGAAGCGGCAGTACGGAGCATTGCTAACGATTAAAGAGAGCGGGGAGAAAAGAAGAGGATCCTAAAAGAAAATAAAAATACCGTGTTTTTCTAGATTCAGGTATGGGTTGAAAAATGGTTCGGGGCCGGCAATTCGGGGACCGTCTATTCGCGCCGATTACGTCATCATTCACAACGGCGCTATGAATGGCAAGGCCCGGTTACCGGACTCCAGGCAATGTAGTCGATGCTAAGGCAATGGCTATGAGTAAAGAGGATAAAAGAATAACTTATTCTGACTATGGATTTCATCATCAATATATGCCTCCATCTTTGCCGTAATAGTATTTGTCGCTATTCTTGTATACGTATTGTCCTACTATTTGCGAAATGATCCTAAGCAGGTTAAAAGTTTGTCTAGCTCGCACACGTGTGCGACAAGCGATAGCTGACGATACAGATAAAGTTGAAGCACAATTGGGACCAATCAAAGGCCTGATGACTAAAGGGTCTGAAGCCCAAGTACAGAACGTGGCAAATGTCCAAGTGTGTATAAAACAAGCTGAAGCCGGGCATGGAATTTTTGAGGACCACGGGAAGCATTTGACAGAGGTTTAGGATATGGGCCGCTTATATTAGGGACGAGATAAGAACAGATGGCGTGAATGTGTAATTCATATTCATACGTCCTAAAGGAAATTCTTTGTAAAATTACTCACTCCAGCGGACTTGAAAGATATGGCGAAAGATGCACTGATTTGGGGAATTGATCTTGGAGTCAAAAGCACCTTTGTTGCGACGGATTGGTATGGAGAAGATGCGCACAGAATGATACGAACTAGCATAGTTGAATATTATGGTATCTGCGGCTATAATAATGCCACAAAAACCAGAAAGAAATATATGCATCAGGATACCGAGACGAAAAAGATGATTGATAATATCCCAAATGTAAAAACCTCCAATGTGAATATGTCACTTGATGCCTTCCGGTACTGTTTCCAACGTCGTACCAGCATTATTAGGTTCTACGCCAAGGATTTTCGGTAATTCTGTTCAAGAGTAGCGATTACTCCATGGAGCAACAAGTACCGAAGTTCTGACGCAAAAGCATGAAATTCTTTTATCAACTAAATAACCCAAAGTAAAAAAGTATGGAAAGCCTCGACAACTATGACCAGAAAACCGACTCCCAACGACCAGTTTTTGTTGCTTTTGGAAACGGAGTCTAGCACTCATCGATGAGGGACACGCTGCCGTACTCAGCCGGCACAATAAGGAACAGACTATATCAAGTGGCCAGACAAAGAAAGGTAAAAATATTGATCAAAAGAATCTATTCATGTAATAACGGGGACTATAGCCAATGACAGGAGTTGTTATAATGGCATGAATTTCAATTTCCCAGATCTGCCCGCTTACAAGAAAAGTGAATTGGAAAAGGACATCGAATAAAAAGGACTAAACAACAATCAATTCAGCGCTGTACGCCGTCCTTAAATGTAGTAGTTGCGATGTGCGGTTTAAACGAGATGTGCTCGTGGCCAAGAATATCAGACATTCTTTCATACACATATCAGCCACAGCAATGAGCGATCTGCGGAGCTGCGACGCCCAAATCACACATCTTAAATGTATATTATATTATCCAATCATTTAACGTACCTTAACAGCCGCATTCTGCAGCTTGTTAAGTATATAGTATTAATCTGGATTCTGTGGTAGAGATACATCTTCAATAACTCTAAACTTATGTTTTTAACTTCTTCACATTGACATGCATTCTATGCCATTAAGTCTGTACAAATTTTGATACTGATCAAGCTACAATGCAAAAAAAAAAAATAGGAGTATAATTGTATCAGAGGCAGTCTACTTGGACTCAGTTGCCTTTGGGTCCTCATAATCTTCGACTTTCATATCATTCAGACCCAATGACTCGTTCGTCTCCCAGTCACGTTCATACTCTTCGATAGTCATTTCTGGGTCGTCGTCAGGTGCATATAAATTCTATAGGAAGGTTTTAGCTAATGAAACAATTTTTCCTCTTGGTATCCTTGCCTGAAGATAAGAGTTGGAGAGAGGATCGTCCACAATCAAGGTAACAGGAAGGCGTTTTCCTTCGGCAACTTCGTTCAAATCATTCAAGAATTTGATCCATCGCTGTCTGCTCTCTTCTGTCGCAGAGTCACCATGCGAGAAAGCACGTTCCTCTAACTCTTGATGGACCTGTCGAATAAGGCCTTCCACAGTGGTGAAACGACCACCAAGTGTACCTGGCGTCAATTCCAGGTTGATTTCTGGAATAGACAGACCACAGGTTTCGGACTTGTATGACATGTTAAGATAGTTTGTCATCAATCATTTCACCTTACCTTGAGAATATCTCTTGACAAGTCTTCAGCATCCGTCATGTTCAAAGTGATCTTTTTGCCTTTAGGCGAAATGGCACCACCAGCTTTTACTTCGTTGCTCTTGTAACCGCAATGTTCACAGTTAGTAGCCATGATAACCACTTCCTTAAAATGAGGAATTTCCAAGACGTGCATATTCGTCTCACTTGGTCGGTGACAGTGAGAGCAGTTGGCAGGGAAAGACATAACCTCTGGTGCTTCGCCATCCTCTTCCTGAACAGCAGCAGCAGCAGCCTCAGCAGGAGTTTGGTCGGACTGCAAGCCCAATGCAGCATTCTGCTCCGGTGTTCGCACATACCATCGCAGCTTAAGCTGTGGGTCTTGGGCAGGCAAGCACCGGTTTTCAATATAGGAATTGCCCGAAGGATCATCGATAGTCATCGTAAATGGTTCCTTTCCTTCCTTGTATGCTTCCAGCTTCGCCACAATGGCTTCGATTTTGTTGTAAAGTTCCTCATCAGCATATCTTCGCACTGGCTGACCCTGAGATAGATCATCCACTGCATTACCAAGCAATCCTTCCACAGTGGTGAGTAAGCCACGGCGGTTATTAGCTGGAATTTCCATATCTAATTCCTCAAATTTTACAGAAGCAAAATCGGACTTAACAAGCTGTCGATCCAGGTCCTGGAATAATGTCAAACAAGGTATTAACAACAGAGAGTGAATTCAAAGGCAAAAGAAGGAAGTGACTAGATTACCTGCTTTCCCAATACTTGGCAAGTGACGGTATGTCCTTTCTCGTTAAAGACGCCAGCACTTTGTAGCTCGTTGTTACGGAAGCCACAGTGAGGGCATTCAAACGCCATAAGAATAATTTCTCTATAATACCAGTGTTAGTCATCAAAAGGGCATACTCTTCTATTTCTTACTTAAAGTGAGGAATCTTGGTGAACAGCAATCGGGTGGTGCCCTAGGCAACGGTGTTCGCGGAGACCGTCCATGCAAGTTAAAGTCTACTTACATTCTCACCACATTTCATACACAAACTCTCTATTTCCGAGGGTTTGCTATTGTCGTGGAGATCAACGAAAATGGGTTCTGAATCGGCCATCGTGGTAAAGTTTCGAGGTTGGGACAGTTGGGATTTTTTTTTCTTTTCAATTCTTCCACATTCCCGTGTGACTGGCTTACCTTGATTAAAGCAAAAAAGAAAAAAATTGAGGAGTTTTTTTTTCTCTTTGCAATCGAAGTAAAACGATGGGTGGATTGGGCAACATCAATAAGAGTAAGGGAACATGAGCATTAACGCGATGAGATATTGAAGTTACCTCTTCTTAGTCAAAGGACCTACAAAAGAGAAACTGGGTCGTATCATCAAGAGCAAAAAACGAGCAGGACAGCCTGCCGCTCAAGTGCTTACCGTCAAAGTCATGTCCAAAAAGAAACAAAAGCAATTAGAGAAGGCTATTCGACATGTAAAAATTTTCTCGTTGCTAGTTTTATATACTTAAAGAATATGATAGGAGAAACGGAACTTAGCCAGCAGAGGTATTATCGAGATGGAAGAAGAAATGAAAGGTAACCAGTTCATCAATGCTTAAAATCATGTATGGTATTTAAAGATTCGGCGTAGATGTTGAGACCGCATCACTGGAGAAGCAACGAGTAATTGTAGAGATTGCCCCTGAGCTTTTGGAAGCATCGGCTGCCGGTCCGGGTACGACGCTAGGCGCTCCGCAATAGTAGTTCTTCCGATGTCCATACAACCCATAGATTTATTTTGTATATAATGTTTTTGAACGTCCCATTTGCGTTTGCTTCAAATTGTCTTGCGCCGATACATTGGATAAATTTACATTGGCTAGATATGCATTTCACGTCAATGAGATATAGGATATACGTGGGATAGCAATTATCACTGTTATGGATGACGTTGGTTTCAATATCAATTTGCAATAGGATCTTAAGAGATTATGTTATTCCGCTGCCATCTATATATGCCTCTGACAGAAGTCATTCGCTTAAACAAAAGATTCACTGCCATTCGACAATAATATCAATAGTACATCAAGACCTATGCTTTTAGAGATGGGAAAACTAGCTACTCTCACTGTCTGGGGCCATTCTTCAAAAACACACCTCTACATGCGTTCAGTCTAACGTTAACATACGGGATTATCCACTTCAAGACAATATTTTAGCCTGCATGCGATTACTTCCGAACCATGCTGGTTGTGTGATTAATGTCACTGCGTTCAGGTGGTTTAGAATAACGTAGAAATCCATTGGACAAACAGTGCATTACGATTTCTACCGCTCAATTCGTGGAGTGCCCCAAGAGATCTAACGAGAATTATTCTGAGCAAAGGTATCGCACTCTTTTACCGGAGAACTTAACTGCGTGTGCTTCGTCTGCCTTTCAGGGGTCGGATGATGATGGTGCTGCTTATAAGATCAGGAACACAAATTTGACGATTTACGTAGCTACTATAGGATTGAAAATTGCTAGAAAAAAATTAGTGTTTGAGCCACAATATCAAGGGCATGCAGCACTAGACATTCGGTTAGATACACTCCATTTTGGATATCAATCCAAGTGTTTACGATTCATACGTTAGTTATCAATGTTCAATCTATCATGTATACATTCTTGTACTACATTTGCTATGTGTCCTTACCGTTGGAATCAATACCGTACGTTGTGCGGTAACAGATATCGCTTATGGCATCACACTCTTTATGACACATGCAGCCAATCCCAGTGGTCCACAAGTATATTGTTTAATCTCCGCTATACAGCAAGAACACAGAGGCTTTTTGCACCCACTTTGTCTCGTTCAGAACAACCTAGCTTTGCGCTGTTGCTTCTTGAAAGTCAATGTAAGTCTGCTGATCAGTAGTGCCGAAGTTCATGGACAGTATAGATTCAGCACCTCCTATAACTATGGCTTCTACCGGGGCATCTGACGGCCCTATCCCGTTTGACAACTCCTCGAAAAGTGAGAAGGATGATCCATTTGATAACATCACAAAGACAAACGCGCCAGTCCCAGAGCCGAAAGATTCAACACAAAGTACAACTACTGAGAAAATCGCAGGCGATGCAAGCGCGCTATTTGGCGCCACTGGGAACAACCAGAACACTGATTCTTTGTTCGGTAATGTGGCTAACAGCGCCGCGTCCTTCTTTGACCAGCATGTCTCGAGCTATGATCAGCAGAAAGGTTCCCAAACAGCTTCTTTTTTTGACCAAGTGGTACCAACCACTCAAGGTTTAGAAAAGGAGCATACCGAAACAGTTCAAAGTGTGAACGCCGCTGCTCCCAATAGCGCAACAGATCCGGCCGCGATACAATACGATCCTGGGGCCGAGAATTATTATGCACAATATCAGGCCTTTGACCCCAATATCCACTACTATTACGATGAGCAAGGACAACTTCATTACTATGACCCCAATACGAACCAGGAGTACGATTACAGCTATGAGCAATACGCACAATATTATACACAGCAAGGTTATGACACCCAAGGATATGGGGTCCAGACTCAGGAAACTCAATACTACGCGTATGGGACTGATCAGCAAACTTACGATACCAGTCAAGCGTATCATGCGCAAGAACCACAGCAGCAGTATGACCCTAACTCACAATATACTACACAGCAAGCTGATCAGACAATTGGTCTAACAACACCCGCAAATAGCAACATTGGTGTGTTGTACAGTGAACATAGCAAAGACGAAAGTCATCCTGTAGAACGTAAATCCTCGATTGCTACATATGCCGACGCTACAGTCACTGCTATCGCACATCAGGAACAGCAGCAGTCAGCTCATATTGAACCGCAACAAGTGGAGGACATTGTCGAAACTGAATACGATCCACACTACTACGCACAGTCTCAACAAGCCGAACATTATACGTATGGCCAAGAACATGCAGTATATGATGCGACACAATCATATGATACGCAACAAAGACCATTTTACGAACACGCCCTACATCAGTCTGAACAACAGTCGTTAATGCATGAATCCATTTCCACGCTGGAAGTTAATGGATTAATTGATCAACAGGCAAATTCATCCTACAAGCAACCATCACCACCACAAAACGACCTCAGCTCGCAATATATGCTCATTGAGACCTCGACAACAACAGAGAGAGGAACAGTGGCAGAGCAAGGAAAGGAATCGATTGGAGAATCTCAAGAGCGAGCTCAGTATGGATCTTGGGTTATAGAAGCCTCCACAACCGCAGATCACCACTCTGACCAATCTCACGTCGCATCGGGGCAACAACACCCATATGTGCCTGATACACAGGGTATGGAGCCAAACGAATCTATCCTTACAAGGCAGTCCAATGCAGAAATAAGCGATAGCGGGGAATTACCTCTTAAACCTCAGAATGAGAAGATAGACGATCATACAGATGACCGTCAATTCGAGCCTGTTGCCGAATTTGGTGTACAACAACACCATGCTAACACTGAGTATACAATAAGCAATCATGCCGTTTCCCAGCAACCTGGGTATGCTGTAACAACTCAACAACCGGCTACAATATCAGTGATCGATCAGGAAGAGGCGAACCATAAAGCCGAATATGGCTCGCAATTGGATACGTACGATCCTGGTTTTGAACAGCCTGCAATGATCCCAGTCGTTGATGTTAATACGCAAGAGGAAAATGACGTTTCAGTGGCTGGATATCATCCGTCAACGCATTCCTATGATCCATTTAGTCAACATACAGCTACTATACCCACTGAAGAAGCTGATCTACAACAAGCACAGGATATATCAATAACTCAATATGGTTGGGAAGAAAATGTGTACGACCGAACCAATCAGGTCGCAACATCTTCAGGAGTTAGTTCATATGATGCATATTACGCGAAGGATCAAAGCACCGAGATCACATCTGTTAGTGGACATAAAGAAGAAGAATCACCATACACCGTGTCAGACACTCAGTATGCTCCAAATCAGCAGTTTTCTGGTCATGGATACGACAGAAGATTGTCAACACCGGACAATCAGCAGTACCTTACACATACTATGTTGGAGCGCTCCTCAACAGTTCCACCGCCAGCGATTGCTCGATTGGCCTCACCGCAACCGGATGCTTTGGTTCCTTGCCCTGATCCAAACTGTGAAGGAGAGAATAAACCCAAGGCAAAGTTCTGCTGTGAATGTGGCCGGCCGTTGGCAGGTATTTCACGATCAACAACACCTGCTGCTAGATATTCGGATTCAGTGTCTTCAACTACTATACCATATCATTTACCTCCTATGAAATCGATCATATATGCCCCCACTCCGCCTGATGCATATGCTCCCACAGCTGAATATGGACAGACCAACGCCTATGGGACAATAGAACCTTTGGAAACCACAGGAAGCTATACCGAAGAAATTGCTCAAGTACAGCAAGAACTTCCACCAGACCCACTGAATCGATCCAAAGGATGTCCATTGGTAACATTTGGATTTGGTGGCAAGATTTGTCTTATGTACCCGCAAACAGTTCAGCGTTTCACTGCCAGCAGTGGTGCGCCAATCACGAAAACCATGCCCAGTGTTATTCAAATCAAGTCTCTGCGAAGTGTACTTGGTGAGCAGAGCAGTAACGTTTCGAATCTGTCACAATTTGTGGGCCCAGTGTTAATGGATAGCAAGGCTGGTGTAAAAAGCAAAAAGAAAGATGTATTAGCATACATGGAAAAGAGAATTACGGAGTTCAAGTCATCTTTACATGAAGGTTCATCATATTACGACCGTACGCAGGCCAAAATCTTGCTATGGGAAGTTGTTTACACTCTTATACAAAAAGAAGGCACCATTGGTGATGGGTAAATATGATGAAACTGCTTCTTCAGGACTTAATTATTGCCTAGGGATAAAATGGACAACGCTATTCGTGCATTATTACAGCCACCAGCAGTAGCAGAAGAGGAGGGCAAATTCAGCGTTCCTGCTTATAGTCAAGAATCGACTGATGATAGCTTCGAGACGGATAGATCGAAGATTGTCCTCGCTAAAGTACAAAAGCATCTCTTGGCTGGGGAACGGGAAGCGGCGGTTCAGTATGCCATGCAAGAAGATATGTGGGCACATGCTTTGATCATAAGCAGCTGTGTGAACAAAGATCTCTGGAAAAAAGTGATCAATGGGTTCATTGAACGTGAGCTTTGTGCCACGGACGAAGATAAGCGAAATCGCGTATATCATAGTGCAACAGGAGATGATCAATCTTTAAGAGTACTTTATTCTTTATTCTCCGGTTCTGGCGCTGCTGCAAGTAAGGAAAAAGGATCGGCATAACAATCTTGAAGCTGACATTGAATAGTGAATGAATTCCTGAAAACGTCCAAACCGCGCCCTGGTGTACCTTACGGAAACGTACTTTCTTCTCCGCAGGCGGATGAAACCCAACTGTCTAAATGGCGAGAAACGCTAACCCTGATATTGGCAAACCGAACTTCTAGAGATACGGAGGCTATCACTGCGCTAGGTGATATTCTCAAAAGCAATGGGTGGATCGAAGCTGCCCATATATGGTAATGCTATATGCCGATGGACGAAACTAATGTACATTGAAGTTATATTCTCTCTCCACAGTCATCTCTACATTCCGGGGCTGATACCCCTCATGCCCGCCTGACGTTCGTTGGGAGTGACAACTTCTTGGATTTGGATACCCTGTATCTCACTGAGTTATTTGAGTTTGCTTCCTCCATTAAGCATTCGAGCGCTACGCCACTGCCGTTTTTGCAAGGCTATAAGCTAGTACATGCTTGGTGGCTCGCTGATCTTGGTCTTTTACCAGAAGCGCAGCGATATTGCGAGTCTATTGCCGATGCAATCAAGGCGTATACAAAACCGAGTCCTTACTTGCATCGTCATCTTCTCGAAAGACTTAAGGAATTCGCCGAATTATGTGGAAATGCAAGCGGCCATGGGTAACTATAAAGCGACCACGGGAAATCCATATTTATCAAGCTTACGACCTAGAACCGATGCTGGATCTTGGATCAAGACGAAATTTTCTAAAGGATCGTTGGATTCATTGTGGGGTTCGTTAGAAGGAAAGTTCAACAAGTTTGTCAGTGGTGATGATACTATAGCCGAAGAGCCGCAATCGAGACAATCTATGGAAATCATGGCACGAAGCGTGTCATCAGCAGTAGAAAGTGTTGAGGAGAATAGACGGCGGGCAGGTACACCATTAACGAACGATACCTACGGCGTGAGATCTGCTTCACCCTACGCTGCTTCTCACATGACTACCTCGAGCTACGAGCATGCTGCCGATGGTGTAGGCATGGATGCACAGCAAGTTGGATATGGACATGCATATGGCTACGGTTATGGTTATGGTCAGGCTATGCCTAGGGGTACACATTCGCCGTTTCAACATGGATCAACTACTGTACAGCCCGCGTACGGTAATGGCAATGCTAACTGGTGGGGAGGAGTAGAAAAAGATAATCAGTCAACTCCAGTACCGACACCTATGCCATCCCAAACGGCATCTGTACCGCAACAACCTCAAAATTATAAACCCGATAATACTAGAAATCCGGCAGCAGCGTCTTGGAATGATGATGATGACCTAGGATTTGGCAACTCAGCTTTAAATAAATCGAAGCCACCGTCGACTGACACACCAGAAGACAGTACGCGAATGGCACAAACAGATGAACCAGCAGTCAAAGAAGAAACAAAGACAGAGACTCAAGGTATTTTCAGGAATGCGTTATTAGGGCTACTAATATGAACATTGTACCAGCCAAAGGTTGGGGTATCTTTTCGTTGTTCACACGGACAAGTACACCTGTGAATAAGGATGAAAAGAAAGCAATCAAAGCCAACCTTGGTGAGGAAAATGCGTTTTACTATGACGAAAAGGAAAAACGCTGGGTAAACAAAAATGTAAGATTTGTGCTCCTGTGTCAACATAAGGATACATGTGTTAAATCTTTGTCCGTGACTTAGGCTGCCTCCACGCCAGCTCCTGCACCCCTTCCACCTCCACCAAAAGCAGCAGCTGCACCGAAGCCGGCTGGTTTAGCGTCAGCCCCGCCAACAACAGGCCCACCATCCTCCGCCCCTGAACGTGTCAACTCTGCACCTAATCCGATCACTTCACCACCCAGCGCTCCTCCACCCGCGTTCAACACACCGCCACCGCCTCCCAGTGGTGTTAAGAGAGCTGGTGCCAGTGGCCGAAAGCCCATGCGATCGCGCTATGTAGATGTATTTAACCAAAACCCTAGCTAGATCAGGGATGTTTTTTTATGCAAAATCTTAATAAATTGAATCTACTATCTAAACAGAGAGTTCAACCTTGGTTCTCTCCTTCAACACATCAGCATAAGGTGCCAATGCTGGTTCAACATGCTTAGTGATAAATGAGTCGACTTGTTCCGGTGCACGACCAATGAAAGTGGAGGGGTCCAACAAGGTAGGAAGCTGCAAAAAATGTGAGATACGTGACAAGAATAAAATGTGCAATCTGTTTTCTTACCTCGTCCCAGATAGGCCTGAAATATTCTGTCTTCTTTATACGTTCGATCAAATCGTTTTCACCACCCTCCATCTTGACGACGTGACCAGCCTGGTGAGATAGGACACGAATTTCTTCGTGACATTCCTGGCGATCACCACCCTTCTTCACCATTGCCATAATGATATTTTCAGTAGCCATGAAGGGAAGTTCTTGACTGATACGGCGCGCGATGACCTTGGGGTAGACAACCATTCCTTCAAAGATGTTTTGCATGGTGCTTAGCAAGATATCGGCAGTAAGGAAGGCTTCTGGAAGAGAAATACGGCGGATAGCACTGTCATCCAAAGTACGTTCGAACCATTGGACAGCACTGGTCTGCAAAGCATCGTTGACAAGAACCATAAGATGACGCGAAAGAGAACAAACGCGTTCACAGCGCATGGGATTGCGCTTGTAGGCCATGGCAGAGCTTCCAATCTGATCTTTCTCGAAGGGCTCCTCGATTTCCTTCAAGTTGGCTAAAAGACGGATATCGGTGGCAATCTTGTGAGCAGTAGCACCAAAACCAGACAGAGGGTGCAGCACATCAATATCGATCTTGCGAGAATAAGTCTGACCGCAGACGGGGTAGGCATCAGTGAAGCCGGAGAGTTCAGTCACCAATTGATCAAGCTTTTCAATCTTTTCATGGTCACCGTCGAACAGGGCCATGAAGGAGGCCTGGGTGCCCGTGGTACCCTTGACACCGCGGAATTTCAGATCGTTACGCGCACGCTCAAAGTTACGCAAATCCCACAAGAGTTCCTGGATCCACAATGTAGCACGCTTACCAACCGTCACCAGCTGAGCAGGTTGAAAATGAGTGAAACCCAAAGTGGGCATGGCACGGTAGGTCTTAGCAAACTGGGTCAAGATATCGATGACATGAACCAACTTCTTGATCACGATATCGTAGGCATCACGCAAAATCATAAGATCACCATTGTCTAATACAGTAAAGCATTGGCAAATCATGAATAAATGGAAAAGGTGGTATGTTTTTTTTTCTCTCTTACCGGTGACATAGCAAGACGTAGCACCCAAATGGATGATACCAGCTGCACTGGGAGCAACTTTACCAAACGTATGAACATGAGCCATGACATCGTGGCGACGCTTCTTTTCCTCGGCAGCAGCAACTTCATAGTCAATGTCATAAATGTGGGCGCGCATTTGTTCAATGGCCTCGTCTGTAATGTCAGTCAGACCGAGTCGTTGCTCTGCTATGGCCAAGTTCAACCAGAGTTTACGCCAGGTAGAGTATCGCTTATCCTCGGAAAAGTTATAGGCCATTTCCTTGGAAGCATATCGCGAGGTCAAAGGGCTGGCATACTTGTCGTGGGCCATGGTTTCGTGAAGTGCGAGAAAAAGAGTAGAGGTAAACCGAGAAAAAAAGGTCGGATCATGAAATTTCTAGTGAAATGCACTTGCATGGTGATTGTGTGGCTTGTCGGTCCATCTCTATGAATTGCCAAAATGTAGTTCAATGACGACAGCTGGCATAAAGAGATCAAAGGATTTGTTTATTTGAGAATCAACACTGGAAGCTTAGCTTGCATGCATAATTAAAACGCGCTTACACAAGCTCAAAAACACGGGGATCACTGGCAAGTCATTGAGATGAGTCATATCACTGCAAAATTCCAACATGTCGGAATCGAATTGTTTCAAATCCGGACAATTGAGTTTAACTTGCCCAGCCTCTTGGCACAGCTACAGCTACCCACCTCTTTCATAATAAAGGACACAATTAAAAATGCTTGTCCCGATCACTTAGAAAATTTTCCGGAAAGACTTTTGACTCATTCGGAAGAACAGCTTGACAACCGCTGAAAACACCTTTGTATACATATATATATATATATCTGCTCGCACTTACTCTGATCTGCCTCATTATCTCTTTCTCTATCTCTTCTGCTTATCGCTCTTTCTCTCAAACTTATACTGAATATGACGTTCAATAAACCTGTTCTTATTATTGGTGCTGGCATGTCTGGCCTGTCTTTGGCTCAGGCTTTAAAGCAACACGGTATTCCCTATCGTATCTTTGAACGTGATGAACGGCCAGATCATCGTAGCCAAGGCTGGTCTATGTCACTTCATTTCTGTCTGGAGCCGCTCAAGCAATCAATTGATCCAAGTCTCTATGAAACATTACCGATAAAAGCCTCTGTCAACCCGAGAAACCACGAGACAGAGTTTGGTCTGGTGAATGGTCAAACCTCGGAACTCATACTCCTTGTTGATTCAAACATGTTACGCCTTGCAAATTATACCACCTATCGCATCAACCGCGCACGCTTTCGGCAATGGCTACTAAACGAGATTGACGTGGAGTGGAACCAACGGCTCAAATGCTATGCTGCGGATGAAAATGGTGTAACGATCACGATGGAAGATGGAACACAGATCGAAGGAAGCATTCTGATTGGCGCAGACGGTGTGAACTCGGTCGTAGCCAAGCAACTGATCGGTCCCGAGAAGTTTTCCAGCACAACAACAGTGAACCCAGTTCGCGTTCTGGCTATGCTACGATGGGTTGACAAGGAAACCTATGAGGTCTACAAACGTTTCTCATCCACGCAGTTTATGGCCTTTGGCCGCTTGGAAAATAATGAAACAGTGGCCATGTTCGTAACTGTAAACGATATCTCGGAAGATGGTGAACGCTACCAGATGTTGTATTCTCTTTCGCGGTATGATCCTCAAGGATTGCTTTCGCTCGAAGACACGAACGAAGACTTGCTGAAACAAGCAAAGGAATGGAGCAAAGGTTTTGAAGGTGTCTTACGCCAGCTCGTCATGGATAGCCCGCCCGACACTATCGTAACAGATCTCAAGGTACGCGAGCGTTCACCAAGTGAAGAAATAAGGTCCAATTCAGTCAATGGTCGAGTAACGTTGGTTGGTGATGCTGCCCATACAATGACAATGTTCCGTGGAGAAGGTTTGTGTAAATGTGGCTGAATACCTTTGTACATCTTTCAAACTCGATATCCTCTTATAGGAGGAAACCATGCTATCCTGGATTCAATGCTTCTATTCAAACAAATCCTTGAAGTACATCAAGGCAAAAAGTCGCTATCTGATGCTTTGAACGCTTATCTTGACGAGATGATTCCACGAGGCTCAAAGGCTGTATTTGAGTCCCATCAAGCGTGTGAAAATACTCATCGATCACCGGAGATGATGGTCAATTTAATGAAGGCATTAGTCGAAAGAGCAGGCGTTAAATTGGACGATAAATAAATTTCCCCATCTCATGTCTTTTTTTACTATTTGACTTGCATTCCATCAAGCTCTTCTTGATATGCGGAATATTGATCTTTAGAACGTGACACGTATAGTCAATTTATATTCTATGGCTACTACTACTTATTGACCGGTATTTAAGTTACTATATTACTTCTGTAAGTAGTGTACTTTATTTCCAAAAATTAAAGTCGCATGTAGCAAATTCGCTTGGCGCATTTTGGAAACTGGGCTTGACGCTAACAAATTACATTAATTGTCGTGTTATAAGAGTCGGAATTGACCAATTTTCACATATCTATCGTAAAACTGACAACGCCATACCCGTCTTCCCGCCAAGTGAATGCCTAATGCATATATAAATTTCAGTTGGTGAGTAATAGAAGATTCCACTGGAATGCGACTTTGATTTTCCTAGTTTGCGAAATTGTTTTTGGGATATACTGTATAGGTCCGCCCAATAAGGTCGGCATGACGGTAGATGGAAACGTTTTTGTCGGTTTTGGGAGAAGACTTATAATTTAGTGTTGAGCACTAAAGTATTTATTCTTTTAACATAACTAAACTCTGCCATGCGGTCACTCGCCAGGGCGCTAGCATGATGGACTTCTGAGCGTAGCGCTCAGCTATATCTGGGTTTTGCGAGTTAGCCTGCGCTGCATGTTGATATGCTTGAGCTAAATCGCTAGGATCTTTGGCACCTGCCATTATCGCTACTGCAGCGGAGGAAACAGATACGCCTGTTACAGGATCCTTACATAACTCCTTTCCTAAACGTGCCCAGAGCGATGCTAACCAAGGATGTTGATGTACGCTCGACGCAAGCGAGCGAATGGCTTTCACCGGCATGTTCTGTATCCATCATTGTTAAAGTCGTACAGTCCGAGATACCACGTACCTGTAACTTATATGCTTGCCAGAATAGCCATGCAATGCGCTGATCTTGATCGGAATCATCTATAATAGGTTCATAAGTATATATAGCCATTATACATCCTTTTAAAATTACATGCTACATCTGCAGGGATTTTAGCTAATTGCTGAAGAGCTTCGTTTGCTAAACTTGCGTCATCCTCTATTAGGCCCATTACGCATAATGAAAATATGGCTGGTAAATAGTTTGAATTCTCTGAAATGCTATGTCTATATGAGTAATGCAATTTCCTTAGTATCATTAGCTCTACCTTTCGTTCAATTTTTCTTTGGCAACCAAGCGTTGCTCTTCGCCGCCAAGAGCCCATAAAACTTTGCTCAGTAGAACAACCACATCTTGACGCAGATCAGATCCAGAAGGTGTCTCGTTCAATGCCATTTCAAACATAGTGAGAGATTCTTCTAACTGATCCTCGAAGTAATAGGCAATTCCCGCTCCCAATTGACAGTATATGCGCCCAGATCCTTCTATCTTTGCCAATGCATCATGATAGTTGGTGATGGCAGCTTGGAAGTCACCGCTTGCGCACAAAGCACGACCCAGATTTGCATACACTTTGGTTAGCCTGTCTTCAAATTCTTCTAGAGTTATCTGCCCTTGCTCATTCTGAGCTTCGAGAGCAAGGACTGCCCCTGCAAATGCTTCCGAAGCGCGCTCATAATGGCCGATTCGCTCTAAGGTCAGACCTAATAAATTCAGCGCCAACGCATTGTGTAGCTTCTGCTCAGTCAGTTTTTGCAGGGCAAAAGCCGGAGATATAACGCTAGCTCCATCTTTTGTCCTAGAGAACACCGACTCCGCAAAACCGTAACTTGCTTCAAGCTATATCCATAAAAGAACCTCGGTAAATGCATAGTGTATATCACATTCTAAACTTACCGCTGTGCCGTTGCTTGCTTCGAACGCATGCTGGAAGAGTGCCAACGCATTGGTTCCCCAAAGTGATGCAACATACGCCTGACCCACCCAAGCTGAGATCCATTCAGGATCCAACGCGTGAGCAGTTTCAAACGCTTGATTTGCTAACTCATAGTCTTTACGCGATAAGCAGAGAAAACCGTAGTTAGTCCAAGGGACAGCGCTCTATTCAAAAGCATTAAATCCACAATTATCGTTTGATGACTGTTGGTATATTACGCGGTTGTTGTATTCCATGGCCTTGACCAATGCATACTGACTAACTTTAGGGTTTTCCCGCATCGCAATGACGCCTAGAGCATTCCAATACAGATATTCGGTTGGCTGCAGTTTCAGTGCAATACGGATACATCTTATTGCTACGTTGTAGATTTCCTGTGCAGGATTATTTTCAGCCAAACGATGGTACACGAGAGCAAGGTCATGCCAGTATGCGGGTGCGATGACGCTGTTACTTCTGCAGAGAACCAACGCTTGTTTATACATGTAACTTCCGCACGAGTACAGGACATTGAGAGCCACCTTAGGAGGCAGATAAAAGCTCTCCTCTGATACATCTAGTTCCAAAAACTCTTTCACCAGTTGCGAACAAGTATCTTCTTCAAACCCTAGCTTTGTATGGGGACACTCGTCAAATAACGATAATAACTTCTGTAACGAGGCATAATCGCACAGATGCACATAACTTGGAACCAGTTGATACATGATACAGGCGTCGCCTACGAGTTTCCAAAGACCCAACAGAGTCTTATCGTTTCCCAATCCCGATAAAGCAGTATGAATGGCCTTTCCGTAACCGGTTGCAGCACGGCCAAAAAATCCTAGCTGAAAATCTTCCTTCGCTCTTTCGAGATAAGTATCAGCGAGTCCCGCTATGGTAGGCAAATCATTTTTAACTCCTTGCTCTTCCGCCAGCAATAATGTCTTCTGAAATCCTGCGATAGCGTCCTCTAACATGCCAATCTTTTTATTCACCAGTGCTTTCTCGCGATTGGCGTGAACCGAAGTCGGGTCTAGGTCAATTGCACGTCCGAACGCTTTAAGTGCAGCAACATAACGCCCTTCGTGAGCGTAAGCTTCAGCCAAGCCCTCCCAGCAACGCACATCACTTGTATCACAGCGAAGAGCCTTTTGGAAACAAGTGATGGCTTCATCATACAGATTACCGTCCTAAAAAAAAGTTGTAGCTTCTTTAAATGCAGTTTGATCTTCCTTATTTTACCATATTTGCGTACCCGAGCCGTCTCCAAGCCCAACCAACCTTAGGGCACAGCTCAGTTACTTGGCGGAATACAGCAATGGCTTCTTCTGGTTCGTTGTCGGTAACATAGCAATCGCTTAATGGTAGTGCTGCCTCAGCATCCATCGGATTTAAGAGGAATGCTTTCTGATAACATTTTTTGGCTCGAACGTGGTCATACTGTATAGTCCTGTAATAGTGCCCTAAAAACGTGAAACCTCCAGCAAATTGCGGATCGGTCTTTATGGCTTGCATAAAGCACCTGAAAGCGTAAGCTGGGTTATTCTGGTATTCGCCTAACGATAACTGTGTTTAACGAAAAGCACTTATGAAAGACGTTCATACCTCCCATAGCCCAGTATACTCGACCCAGTCGATAGTGATATTCTGCTACGTCTTCACCAGCTTTTTCGATAGCGTCAGAAATTAATTCGATCGCCTTTTCATAATTTTGCTTTTCGCAATAGATCCATCCAATCTCGGCTAACGCAATGTGTCTTGAGGTATCCAAAGCATAAACCTTTTCAAAATATACAAGCGCTTGGTCGTACTTCTTGTCTGCTGATAAAATCAATCCGATGCCCTACGAAATAGTTAGATTTTGGTGATACATAAGGAAACATATACCTCTAAAGCTCCAATCTCCTCAGGGGAACGATCGAGGACTGTTCTGTAAAGAGCTACTGAATCTGGATAGTATTTAGGGTCCAATTCTCGGTAACAATGTGCCATGCATAGATTTAGTGAAGACAGTACTCTATGTCGATGGATGTCGGTAAACGCTGTTACGAATATCTGTCGTACCTGTCGGATAACTTTCCGGTATCTTTTTGTAATTTTCGTACAAGATCGCAGCCTTTTGTGGCATATTCTAATCCAGTCTCGAACTCTTTAGATTCGTAGTATATCCAACTTAAACATAGATAGCTAAAGACGCTTTCTGGATAAAGATCTATTCCTTCCTGTCTTTACGAATTAGTTTGCCGAAGCTATGTACCAATTAGTTCGTACCGCAAAAAGATCGAATGCCTCATCAACATCGCCTTGCTGATATAGACAAAAACCACGCACAAGCTTGCCTAGTCCAGTCTCCGGAAACTTTTTCGATATCTCGTCGAGAAACTGAGAGTCGTATTGCTCTTTATTTCACGGTTAATAGACTATAACTTTGGTGGTGTACTTACCAACACGCTCGACATTAGCTATTTCAATCAATATTTCATACGGTAGCGGGTCAGCGGCGTTTTGCTCTCTTAGTGTATTTGCTAGTTTCACCATTTTATCGTAAAGCTTGATGAAATTTAGCATCCTTAGCCTAACGCTCCTTTCAGTTACCTCTCCTTTATCTGACACACCAGGTAAACGCTTCCAGTAGAAACGGAGTAGTTTGGTTTGTAGTGGTTGGTTCGAGCCCAGTTCCAGGATCGTTTCGTACATCTCACCCAAGTTGGATCGACCGTAAACCTCAGCCTCGACTTCGGCTCTAACTTGATTAAGAGGACCTGCATTGACTCTAAACCTACGCGACTGAATCCGGCTTTCGATCATTTGGGCTTCTTCCGATTCGGTGATCTCCACAATCTTTGAATAGATTTCAGCAGGCTGAGGGATATTGCTGGAATTTTTGATCAGGTCGTAATATCGGCTTCCAGGTAGTAACAGACGTAAAGTTTCAATGTACTATTCCAACATTTCAGATAACATGTAAGTAATGCAGACAGGATTGTTACCTTTGTCTCGTCTTTCTGCTTGTTTTCATAGATATCAACGAGCTTACACAAATAATCTGCGAGCTTATTGCCGTCTCCACTTCTCCATGGTCAATATACAGATCAACTTTCAGCTGGGTGCCTCTACCTTTCAACAATTTGCGGTAAGATTTGTTCGATCGTGCCTAGAAGTTGGTTGTATCGTGATCGTTTCTCGTAGAAACTAATTAAACCCTGCCATGCTAGCATAGAAGTGGAGTTGATTTCGATTGCGCGTTTATATGCTTCTTCCGCTTCTTCATCTTCTTCGAGTCCAGTATGAGCGACACCGAGAAACACCCACCTGGTAAAAATCGTCAATTCGAGGTAGTTGTTTTTGGACTGTTATACGCTTACGCGTTGTAATTCCCGGACTCCCACATGAGAACACGTTTGCATGCTTTGACAGCATCGGCGAACTTTTTGCCACCAATCGCCTCTCTAGCAGCCTTTAAGTCAGCCTTGGTATTCATAATGTATGCCAAAAAGCAGCTGCTGGCTTCTTTACGGCGAACTGCACGTCACGATGAAAAAGATATGGCTCGAATTTATGAAACCCATTGGTCAATAGGCGGTTGCCTTACCATGGTACGCCAATCAAGGAATAGTTTGCTGTAGGGATAAGGGAAGCGTTGAACCATCGGTATCAGCATATCCGAACGGGACAGGATATGCCTCTGTCTAACTGACACTTCCTAACTATACTATAACCTGAAAATCACTGATTAAGCAGGGCCAGCATTCGACCTCGCAAGCCTTACAGATGACGCGCTGTTTTTTTTATTATTTCGACAAAATATACCCCTGATATTTATCCCATAGTTGCCGATCGCACGGCGACAAAGCTATAAGTCATATAGCGAGGTAGGTTCAGGGCCGGCAGAGATTGGTATCCGCAATCTGTTATATTGAAACCTAGAACTAGATGCGTGTTTAACTAAGATCATTGTTTTTTTATGTTAGACCATCATTCTATGACACTAAATATACCAACTTTAGTACATGTGTACTTCTTTTTTTACCGTTAACATGTAGTAATAAAGACGTTCCAAGGAACTTTAAAATAGACTATCGGAACTCAAAGTTACTCGTCTACTTGACTACAACTGCATTAAAGCTGTGCGACTGCAAGCTGCTTCGCATGAAATCATAGGGACTTATCGACAACTGGTGGGGCATACCGTCAATTCTTCCTTTGATATGGGTTATTTTGCCGACATCGCCAACAAATAGAGGATGATGTTGCCACAGGACATATAGAAAATTTTTTTGGCCAAGTCTTTGGAGTTTGTTTTCCTCGCTGCGTGAAAGATTTAAAAGGAGTTAACAGAATGTACGATCTGAATGGTTTTTGTCTTTGATTTGGAATGTCGTTATAGCATGGTATGAACACTTGCAGGTAGGCAAAACATGAAGCACCAATTTGTGCTTTTATCAGTGAACTCTTGGATATGTCTAACACAATACAGATAGCGAACTACACTCGCAAGTTCAATGACATCAAAGCGATTTGGATATGGGATCCGTTTATGTCCCTACTTCACGATAGGATAGTGCGATTGCATACAAGCGGCAAGACCGTTTCTTTCTCGGCTGTACGTTCGGTAAGCTTTCGTCTGCTGTCCGTCTTCCCGATCACCTTTCCGGATCAGTCTCCATATAAATCATTCCAAAGCGTCTGTCGTACGCCGTCTCCTTGATTTCCTTAACATGGTTTTTGACAAACCGGTAATTATTATTGGAGCTGGTGTAGCAGGGCTTTCACTTGCACAGGTATTACAGCACAAAGGAGTACCTTTCAAGGTATTTGAACGCGACCCAGGGTCAGATTACCGTTCTCAGGGCAGATCGATGAGCCTTCATTTTTGCTTGCAAGCACTGAAGCAAGCCATTGGGGCTGATTACTACGAATCAATGCCAGGAAAGTCATCGGTGAACACGTACCGTCCGAGAGATTACGGGTTCGCTCTGATCGATGGAAAGACACAACGCACTATAATTCGAGTAGATCATGACGCGATGAAGGCTATGGACTTGGAAGCATATCGCATTAATAGAGTACGATTTCGGAAATGGTTACTAGAGGGTATCAATATAGAATGGGCCAAACGATTCAGTAGTTTCAAAGTGATCGATAATGGTGTCCAGGTGAAGTTTACTGATGGAACTATTGTGGACGGCAGTATCCTCGTTGGCGCCGACGGTGTAAATTCGGCGGTCTGTCAACAACTAATGGGATCCGACAAATTTACATCTATTACCAAACTAAACCCGTTATATACCCTAATTGGGATGCGATGGGTCGACGAAGACACCAGAAAGCAATTTGCCAAATTATCACCAACTCAATTTTATGCGTACGGTCGGATGAATAGCGGTGAGATGGTAGGGATGTTTGTCTCCCTTAATGACGTCGATCCAAGTCGTCAAGATGATTATCAGATGATGTGGTGTATCTCTCGTTATGACGAACGCGACTTGATCCCGAAGCCAGAATCGGATAGTGAAAGACTCGACCAGGCCAAAGCATGGGCATCTGAAGCGTTTGAGGGATTAATTAGATCTCTCGTATGCGATACACCTCCTGGAACATTTGTGAGCCGGCTAAAAATCCGTGAACGTGAACCACATGCTATCATGAATTCAGATATCCTGGGTGGTCGGGTTACCTTGATTGGCGATGCTGCCCATCCTATGACCAATTTTCGTGGAGAAGGTAAAAGGTTTGCTAGACGAGGAGGTCTATTGACTCTGGCTACAGGTGGAAACCATGCTATCCTTGACGCTATACTCCTTGCAAATGCTTTATCTGATGTCCATAAGGGTAAGAACTCCCTAGCCCAAGCAGTCAGAACGTATCAAGAGGAGATGGTTCCTAGAGGTCGTAGTGCGGTTATAGAATCGGACAATGCGGTCAAACTGATGCATACGTCCCCAAATGGTATGCTTGAAGCTATGAAGGCTCTCTATGTGCATCCAGCTTGTAAAAACCAATAAAAAGCATACAAATCCCATATATTCCCCTATTATGGTTCCAAACGACTTTTATGAACCAATATCCTCTTGCTGCTGCTTACTGCACAAGCTGCCTATACTTTATTAAACATACTTTCTAAGATTATCAGACAAACCGTAATACGGTTTTAGTCAAGATATCAAGTAGACACTGGCTTCTGAGAATGTCTGTTCTTGCAGCCGAAGTGCAAAAATCAAAAAGCTGTCATACAACTGTTAGCGGACACTTAAGATCGCTTTGGGTGAGATTATGGTTACACAGCAGAAGCATTCTTTTAATTTATTTTTTCCAGGCTTTGTGGAGCAGATGAACCGATTGTTGCACAATTGCCTCTCCAATGCTTGTCAACTTTGGCATGTTAAAAAAACCGTGCAATGCACCAAAGATTCGTACCGCGACTACATCCACACCTGCTTCGATCAACCGCGCAGCATAAGCTTCTCCTTCATCACGTAATACATCGGCCTCAACTGTTACCACGTAAGCTGGAGGAAGGCCTTTGAGATCTTCTAACGGCGCCTTGAGAGGACAAGCTAAAATAGAACTACGTTCCTCAACCGGTATATACAGATTCCAAAAATATTTCATCAAGTCCTTCGTGAGAAAGTAGCCTTTCGCCAAATCACAATAAGATGGCGTTTCAAAGTCATCGTTGGTTACAGGGTAATACAAAATTTGGAACTTGATGGCAGATAGCTCTCGCTTTTTGGCCAATACTGAGTCATATTAACGAGGAGAATTCTCAGACATCCAACAGAAACAAGACAAAAAGAGAGAGGACTTACAGGTAACGGCAGCAACAAGGTTACCACCAGCAGAATCCCCAGCAACGGCAATCTTGTTCGCATCAACCGAAAGCGATGCCGCGTTTTCCCTGTTTGCCAGCCAGGCCACAGTGGCATAGCATTGTTCAATGGCTACAGGAAATTTAACTTCCGGACTTCTATCATAGTTGACAAACACAACAGCGACGCGTGCCTCAATAGCAAGCTACAGGACTCATTTACTACTGTATACACAAAGAAATGGGTATCAGCTTTATCTATACCTCACGCTGAATCAAAGCATGACTGTGTTTGGATCCCTGTACCCATCCGCCACCATGACTACGGATAATAAATTTAGCCATATTGCCTTTTTGCTCGAGGATCAAGTCTTACAAATAGGCAATGACTGGTAAAGTTTCATTCTCTGTTCCTAACGGCCGCGTAACCGTGAGGATGATCTCACCGTAATCTGTATCAATAGTTCTTTCTTTGACCGATGCATCGCGAAGGACTGTGCCTGGAGGTACATCATCGAACAAGCTTCTGAGTTCTTCTAAGGGCAAAGCGGTGGGATCCAGGTTTGGGTCCAATCCCGCAAGAAATTGTTTAAACATAGGTTCCAGGATATAATCGGGCATCAGATAAAAACTTTAAGAAAGAGAAACAGCGGATTAGTTTTCTGAGAAACAGTCCGGTTAAATAAAGCTCCAAGCTCAACCGAAGCTGGATGTTCCACATGATGACGCAAGTCCCATTCCGACCTAAACGTTGTTCATTGGCAACTATGTTCTTAGCGAATTATTGCGGATACTCCAATTCCCCAATTCTGCGCGCTTTCCAAAAATAAAGGTGACGATAATTACTATAAAAAGTTGAGTGTAGTACCGAAATAGCGGAGTGCTGTAGATTGGAGTGTCCCCAAGTACAGGATCTCGTAAACAAAATCTGCCTACATAGCAAATATTAGCTATGATAAGCTATTAAAATGAATGAACGAGAAACCGTTCGGGCAATGGCTAAGGAAAAAGAGGAACTGCTCATAAGAAACTGTTAGACATGTAATCAAGTATTGGGGCTGACAAAAGAATTCTGTAATATAGCAAATAAAGTTGTATATAGCTAGCTAATATCAATAACAGAATCAGTGCTTTGTTCGACATCCTTTTCAATATCAACATATCTCCATAAAGTTTTCTGGTCATTATACCTATAGCCTAACTTAGAGCACGCTTGTTTGATATATCTTTCTATATGCGTCCACTTCAATGTGATACCGCGTTTCATGTTCAACGTTATCCAGTGATTCCCGCCGATATGGTGCAAGACAACTCGGAGTAGTTTCTGGCGTGGTAGTGGCCCACGCACAGGGAGATAGAGTAACGGTGGGTATATCAAATCCCCATTTGCATCAGTCGTCATGTCGTCAGAGTAAACAGCGATAGGAACACGGTATGTGTCTGCTGCTAATTGAAAACATCCAGGAGCAGTAAACCAATACTCCGTATTCGTGCAGGACAAATGTTCACTACTTACTGACAGAGAAACATCAGTTCCATGGCTAATAACCTCCTGTAGCTTATCAACCGGACCTATTGAAGGAAAACAATGGCGATAAATATCTGGATTTTCGGCTAAGCAGCTAAACCTATCTCGTTTAACCTGCAGGAACTTATTCTCGTCGTTTTTAAAAAGGTGTGCAAGCACACGGAAGCCACACCATCCGTCAGCTTTGACGTCAATTACATTTATAAAGCTGCTTCGTGGTATATCAGTGTTGATATGGAAGTCGGTGGTCTCATTGAGAGCACGTTTGGCCCTAAAATTAAATTAGCCTCGGTGGCACCTATTTTACATTCTATAGTTTTTGTTTTCGATGCTCTCTAGGAACTTGTCTCCATGATCTCGCTTGCCAGGCAGAATATAGACATTGCTGTCAATGGAGTAATTCTCTTACATGCAGTGGTACACGTCGCTGTCGTAGTGTGACTTCCTAGTACTTGTGTTCCATGAACAGGATGATCGGAATTAACGTGTTTCCATTTACAGTGAACTTCTCTAGTTTGGAACACCGACTGCACCTCTTCTCTAAATCAGAGATCTATCACCGAGGATGAAGACAAGGTGACACTGCTCTACCGCAGTTATTACACTTAGCTAAATCATACACCTATCGCCGAGAAGAACGTTCACTAATTACAAATCCCGCATAAGATCAAATAATTATAAATAGGCAGACAAGTTGAACGAAACAAAGATATCCAACAGTCTCCAAGGAATCTATCCATCCCTATTCTATCTACATATAACACACATGCTGTCCAAGCTGGCATTATCCTTTTGAGAAATTTTGCGGATTTGTTTCTCCTCAGTTTCCAAGCTAGACTCGATCCGTCTCCCACTGGTTGTTTTTGAGCGTCCTTTCTTTTTTGTCATATGAGGAAGTTTCACCTCTTCTAAGGGTATTCCTTTTAAGGAGTCGAGCGCATTACTGATTGTTTCTATTATTTCTCTCTTGTTGAAATTGTTTGTTCGCGTTCCCAACTGCGTCATGTATACGTTGCAACAGAGTTAACGTGTTTGTTTGGATTTCCCCAGCAATGGGTGATATATTTGGCAGAGAAATAATCTACGTTATATCGTGATGCGCAAAACAACGATAATAAAGCTCGTTACCAACTTCAAAAGTTACCTCCCGCATAGCTAAGGTACCAATGCTGGGAAATCAAGTGGATATCAGTTGTACCATTTCTGACAAACGTAAATGTGCTGGCAGTGGAGCTTATGATTAACCTTTGACTTGCAGTTACAGCTACTCTTCTTTTCTGCTACGGCGTTTCCTGCATTTTTTCCAAGCTCTTTTTTAATTGCTTTCGAACCATGCTAATGGTGAAAAAGGATACTGTGCCAAAAAGTTCTGTAATGGCAGTATGCTCATTATCATCAAAAATTGGTCGTTTACATAGCTCAATAAAGAAGTATTACGTATTGATTAGTATTAGTAACCAGTACGTTTCTATCTAATATTTCTGAGAGAAACGGACTTACTGTTCTTCTAATTACCTCATCAATGGAGTTGACAGTTCGCATCAAGCTTCCAGTTGTTTTGCATTTGTCCTTAGTATGCCAATGAGTACCCTCAACTCGTTAGGTGGTACTGTATACCAAGAGTATGGTGACTGCCTGCATAGGGTCCTGCTCATTTTTCTTTGGACTTTAAGGTGCTTTTAAAGTAGTTATAAATAGAGTTAATAATAATACGTTTGCAACTGTATTTTATGTAATACTTACTTGTCAATATAGTCAAGAATTCCTGTCTTCATCCTATTAGTAGTTGCATTTTCTTCTGCTTTCTTCGTCTTGTTTTGGTCTTTTCTCTGCTGCGCTTCATTCACAGTAGTCTTCGCTTTTTTTTATTTGCTCGCATAGGCATTTGCTGGTTTTGCCGCTAATTCACGGCATTTAGCCTCAGCCTCATCAAATGCTGCGTTGTTGCGGTTATATACAAGTGTTTGGACTATTTTTTCCACCTTGATGTTATCCTCGCTATTTTGCTCAAAGCAGCCTCCCGCCTTTGATTTTTAAGTGTTGCAAAATATGCCACCCACAAAGAATATGTACAGACTGCGGGAATACATTTTGGCCAGTTCCAACTAAAGCTTTGTCGTTGTCAGTATTAAATAATCCAACCTGATCTTGGGACCAGATAAGGGATCGCATGGTCGACTGAAGCTATTCATACGTTTCGCGCTTTTCGTTAACAAGGGATGCAGATACGATCAAAAAATCACGCCACTGAGTATTTGCTACATTGCTAACATCAACAATATTGGTCATTGGCAGTTTAATAATCTGCGTACTGTATGTTGCGTCAATCACAACAACTTCAGGAAATGCACGGGCTTTCTGGATTGCTGCCTCATGGCTGAAGAAAAGTATGTCCAGCTGCTTGTTATCATTTATATTTGTGACAACCTCATACTTTCTGGCTTGCAAAAATTCCAGGAGATCGTCGAAATCGCTTTTTTGCCGATCGTGCGGCAATTGCATAAGACTTTACAAACCTTTTCTTGTCATAATAAGTTGTCCAGCATCATCCCTCAATTTTACATGTATTTTGCCGGCTTGTTCTATTGCTCGTCATGGATATCATGCGCTCAATTCTCTTCATTGCTGGCTTACATTTGCTGACGATAGAGCATAAGATCAGCATCAGGTTGATGATTGTACTTGCTTAAAGCAGAAACGTGAACCGATTGTCCACTTATTTGCTTCTGCTTTCACAGAGGCGCATAGAAACCACCGACAGTCTGTTTTCTTTGTTGTGCTCGCGCGCTGACAATCCTCGCTAGACAATTCATGCGTGTTTCTGTAATTGCCAGCATGAACACATTGGATATACACGTTTCTGTCATTACTACGTTTAGCACCTATAGCATATCTAAGCTCTTCAGCTTTGGCTTGAGTGATTTGATTTTCAAGGCTTCTTTCTTTGAGTCGTAAGTTGTACTTAAATAGGTCAAGCATTGTTGGTTTGTTAAAAAAAATAACATAAAAGTTTGGAGATTAAAGAATATAAACAGATGTTTTTAATATTTGAGTCACTTCTAATATATGGTTTTATTGGTTTGCCATTACTTTATGATATTTTCTACCCTCCCAAATTGGTTGCAATATGTATACAGACAGCGGAGGAACACGTACTCGTAAGAAACTCCACTACTAGAATTCCACTACGGCACACTCCACCTGTTTATAGAAAGCGCTCAGAATTTAGGGGATTGAGTGTCCCCGTTGGAGTGTCCACATTAATTCCTATATTCATAATCTGGAGGCGATTCAGGCCACTGCAGAAAATAAACTTACATACTAGAGATAGGTTCCTCTACACGATGTTGCATTAATCTTTTAAATAATACATGTGGAAAACTATAGCTAGTTTCGTTGGCCTTCTCTGTTGATAGTTTTAAATAGGGCTTGAAATGGGCCGGGTCAATGTGGGTTGAACCTTTTGTCTCACCTAGACACCGTTGGACCCTCTTATTTGGGCCTTGGTTGTGACCTAATACCCGTGAGCTAACTCAAGTTAGGCCGGCCTTTAGGTCGTTCTGGTCTAGTTTTAAGTATTTTTTATAATTTCGAACGGTTCCAAAGTAAGAAGTAAATATTTACGAACTGAAGATCCCGAATGAAAGCAATAGTATAACGATACATACCCTGGAATGAAAGCATTGGAAGACATTCTATTCCAAAACATCCACTCTTTTGGACTTCTAGCGTTTTTGACTAATTGGACTGGTCTGTCATCGTGGTTCCCTTGCAAGCCGTAATATGTGTAAAATGCGTGTATGGACTCGTTGGCATTCTGTCCTATTGCAAGTGCTGTAGAATATTTTGCGGTGGCGTACAATGCGAACGGCAGGTCCTGAATAGCGAAGAACATCTTTTTCTATGTACATAACGGCCATATCACTTTGTATCCATTAAAGAAAGTTGATCATGTTGACGATTATTCGATGATTTTCTTTTTATTATTCCTATTTCTTTGTTCTCATAAAGTTACAGCTCGCTGATATTAAACTTAATAAACCGTTGGCTGGCACACAGTGAATACGTCGACTGGGAAAGAAATACGAATTAAGCTGGACATTTTTCATATATTTAAAGGTGGTTAGAAGTTCCTGTCAAGCTGCATGACAACATTATCTGCAATAACAGCCAATAAGAATATTCTGATAGTCTCTTTCCAATTAAAGAAAAATCGAGATTTCCGGGTCAAACATGCAGCAAGGTAAATTAGGCTACCGAACTTCAGTGACAACGGTTTGAAATGTCTAGTTTTATGAAAGTATGCAATCAGTAATAAACATATTAATTTACTGTTTGTCCGTTTACGGTCGTATTGACCTTGTTGTTTCGATGTGAAAGGCAAAAGGTCGAAGAGGCAAAGCTGATCATGCCGCTCAAAGGAGATGTTGAACCAACAGTCCGATGTGTATTGAAACACCGATGAGAGAAAGCCTGTCCCCTGTTCAAAGTCCCGAAACTGCTGGAAGTTTCTGTTGCGGGGCAAACGCTTAAAAATGGCGTGAATCTTAGATTGAACTGTGAAAAATATATACATTTCTCTATTTCTTTATCTTCTCACACTTCTTTTTTTCCTTTTCTCTCTTTTTTTAATATCTCTCTCTCTCTACATATATATCTCTGTCTTTTTTCCATTCCCTGTCTTTCTTTCAGTCGTGCAAATGGGTAAAGATTATTATGCTATTCTCGGAGTTCCGAAAGACGCCGACGACGAAGCCATCAAGAAAGCATACCGAAAGCAAGGTAAGAACTTATCTGGGTGAAAATCATACATGAACAGTCTTAACCGATTTGACCTGTAGCTTTGAAATGGCACCCGGATCGCAATAAGGATAATGCTGAACAAGCCAAGATAAAGTTTCAAGAGATCGGTGAAGCGTTCGAAGTATTAAGCGATAAAAACAAACGGGCCGTGTATGATCAATATGGTGAAGAAGGACTTAAAGGTGGTCCGCCGCCATCAAGTGGAGGAGCCGGCGGATTCCCGGGTGGATTCAACTTTGGCGGTGCACCAGGTGGTACTACGTTTACGTTTACCTCTGGACCTGGTGGTGCGGGATTCAAACCATTTAGACCATCCGATGCGGATGATATTTTCAAGCATTTCTTCTCTTCATTTGGAGGAGGATCCATGGATGAAGATGACCTCGGTGGCATGGGTGGTATACCGGGTGGTTTCTTCAGCAGTAGTGGTATGCCTAGGTCGGGGTTTAGAACTCAACGCCAACCGCAGAAACCGCCGGCGATCAAGCGAGCTCTTCCGATATCACTGGAGGATCTCTACAAAGGCACGACCAAACGCCTAAAAGTGACGCGAAAACTTCGAGATGGCGCGACGGGGAAATTAATCACCACTGATAAGATCTTGACCATCAATGTCAAGGCAGGATGGAAAGCTGGTACGAAGATTCGATTCCCGGGTGAAGGTGATGAATTGGAAACAGGCGAAGCTCAAGACATAGAGTTCGTTGTCGAAGAAAAGCCACATCCAGTGTTTGAACGGGATGGCGACGACTTGAAAATGACCATTCAGCTTACTTTGGCAGAGGCGCTCACTGGTTTTTCTAAACCTATCAAGACTCTGGATGATCGATCCTTGAATGTCAGTAACAGCCATTCCATCATTCAACCCGGTCAGATATCGCGTGTCAACGGTGAGGGCATGCCCAACTCCAAAACTGGCAAGAAAGGCGATTTGATTTTAAAGTACGAAATCAAGTTCCCGTCACAGCTGACACAAACACAAAAAGAAGCCATAAAGAACATCTTGGGTTAAATTAGTTTAGCTAAATACTCTGTTTGTTGCTCTGTACATATATATATATCTTTCTCCTGTAAATTTTCCTACTTCAAATGCATCATATAGACGAATCCTGATGTTATGGAGACGTAAAAAAGGCCAAAAAAAGAAAGAAAGAAAAACGCTCCGTTTACAATCTCAACGTCTTTTTTAAGCCTTGCATGACATGATATGCAATTGTATCCTGTTTAGACCATACATCTAAAAAACCACAAATAGAAGGATGCGCGACTGCTTGATCATAGATACGAGTTGCACCAGCTCAATGTCTGTCCGGTCTGGCTGCTACTTGGTCGAAGAAAAAAAAAAGATCAGCATGAGTGTCCAATCATAAATTTTTCACTCATTAAGAAGCAATCGTTTTTGAAGAGAAGCGTAATATACGTCTTTGCGCCTTTGATTTAACAAAAGCTTGCATTGTCAACTAGTCCTATTGGATTTTACCTTGCTCCGATTTATCTTCGAAATAATCTACCCTACCATTAGCAACCTAATCATAACATCTACTCACCTTTTCAATTAGCTGCAATCGCCGATACGCTGCCGCTTAATGCTAGGTTATTGTCATTGTACGTGACGTCTCTCCTTATCGCAAATCTGGTAATGATAAAGAAAGGTTCGCTGGGTTCCTCAGGCATATGGTATTTCTTTTACATATGGTCCAATCTTCTGCGAGGACTATAAGATGTTTCTTTACTTCGTTTGTTTTCAGTATTAGGAAGGATTGTACGAATGTTAGTACGCTCTTGCCGTTGCGCACTTTATTCGCTGGGGGACCGAGCTTCAAACAGATGGTTAGTTTCGCAAGCCAACAGAGAGTGACACAAGGTAATGGGACGTTTCTCAAAGGTTATTCAAATATTTGGGCAAGTGGAAGGGTAAGTAAGATGTAACGGAAATAGGTGACTAATGGCCTTTCTTTGGAAGACCATAATGTATGCTCATTTTTTTCTATCGCTATGGTCTCCGTCGGTTTTTGTGAACCGAAAAGCATTTTCAATCATGCGCCTCGTGCCGTCTCTGACAAGAAGAAATGCGTCTCCTCGTTTTGCACCTTCCCAAAATCGGGCAAAGAATGTAGTCTGTGATCCATTTTTCCAGGATTCCATGTATTGCGCAGTGAGCTCTTGAAGGGGTGTGAATGTCTTTACGATTAGCTGTTTAGCTGTGAAGAAGGAATAGAAAAGATGAGTAAAGAAAATCGGGGTACGATGCCTACCATCTTCTCCTGATTGTTCAAAGTATTCTCCGAGATGAATGACACGATAATCTGGCCTAATCAAACTAAAAGTCAATGCTCAAGCATATTAGCTCATCAATTACATGTCTTTCTTGACGATCTCTTTTGCTAAAGTTATCATTTCCTTTATGTAAGATTTCTTTGCAATGTACAATAGCTTTTTACCCTCAATGTGTTCTAAACATCTTGTCCTTGAGGAGGCAAAAACAATCCAGCTGCCGTAAAAGGGGCTCCAATTAACAGCAGTAGCCGAGTTATCGACTTTGTTCTTGCGCATTTGCTTTTCTTGTCGAAGGAAGCAGATCATACTACACTCTTCACCGAACTGATGCTTTAGTGCGTTGCTCTTCGGCTTGCCTTCCCGTTTTGTAAGTAGTAAGCAGTTTTCTTTCCATGCTTGTTTCTTTTGACCAGAGACTTGGGCATTTGCTACCTCCTGTGTTGCACTTGTTCGGGAAAAATTGAAAATGCTGTAGATGCCTTTTTTCTTTAGAGGTCGGGCGGACGGAGGTTCTTCCGCCCACCATGGCGACAGCAACTTGGAGATGTCTTCCTTCTGCGGTGGTGGTGTCACAGGATGTGGAGGAGGTAATGATGAGAACTTCCTACGACCGTTGTCCTGAGATTTTTTGTTCTCATTTTGTGATTGTGTCTTGTCGTTATTGGGAGAATCCATCTGAATGTTTAGGAAGTTGAAGACGGGGCGCTTTGTCCAAGGGAGAGAAAGAGGACCTTTTCTGCGGAGGTAGAATCTTGTGTCACGTACATCTTGTCCATGACGACATCTCTTCCAAACGAGTTCTCAATGTTTCCCATTCATAGGTCGCAGAATTAGCGGGATTTCTTTTTGTTCCATTAGAGAAGACCATGAGAAGCAGAATGAGGCTTTTTCCCTTTAAACGCTACCCATATGAGGAATAGAAGGCTGAGAGTAATTTGTAGCGGGGGGTAACCGTCACCTTGTTGACCTCACAGAATTTTCAGCCTTTCTGATTCTGCATGAATTCCTGAACTTTCCCAAAAATAGATATTCCCTTTTCAACAAAGCCGATTTTTACACAGCTTGATGGATATCACGTCTTTACCCGCTCAACTTGGAATGATACAAAACGTCATTTAATGGTAGGTTTGTTGTCGGAACGATATCCTCTCTGACTGGAAGCAGTGGAAGTGGATGGTAACGTCGCGTTACTTGGGTAAAATTACCGACGTATTGTAAAAGTCCCATCCACATGATCAGAGAAAACACTTTGCCTTTTCGAAAACTTTTTTTTCGTCTACACATCAAATCTGCTTCAATACATTATTATGTCTTCTATCACTGTAGACCCATCCCGTAATAATACTCGAAACATCTGCAACTTCTCAGTCTATCTGAAAAGCTTAAATTATAAATTAAAACTGAAAAAATGAAAACTCGCCTGACAGCTTATAGCACATATACAACGTATATACTGTTTTTTCTGCAAAAACACATTTCTGGATATCATGAATAGGAACTGATATTCATGCTTTCGCTTTCCTTGGTTGATGGCGCTCCGTCCTTACAGTTACAGTTCTTCAAAAAACGACGCTGTTTTGCGGCAGTCCATAGTCGCGCTGTCAACGCCATTGGACCGTCTTTGATCGTTCCGTATTGTATCAGGATATCTTAAGTTACGACTTGATAGATGGATTAATTTGCCTCTGCCTGCTTATCTTTTCGTTCCATGGGTCCTCGGCAATATTTCGTGCTGTGAATTGACCAATTTTGACAAGTCAAATCACTGCTCTTGCAATGATGGTCGTATCAAATCCAAGTTCCTTTGGTTTGGTTCCATTTCTGATGTTTCTGTACAGACCATCATTCTTTGTATTTGGCCAGAAAACTCCCGCCGGTTATCGGCCAAATATTTGTGCATTTCAGACACTGTGAAGCGATGCATAAACGATTTGGGCCACTAATTGCAGATATGAGGTAGCATTTCGCAGCACAACCGTGATTGCGCATGAGACAGACTATGTAAGTTAAAGCATAGAGACAAAGGATATGCTAGGGTATGTATACTGTGTTGGATCGGGCTTTGTCCTGACTTCTTTCAGGGAGAACATACTCAAAGAACAAACTAATTTCCCCGGCCGTAAAGGTCCTCGTTAACAGTGAAGTCCAAACAACCATAGTCTTAATGATGTATACCTGTTTTCTTAAATGGACCTCTTGGTAGGTCAAGATATATGCATATACAATAAGTAAAAGCGGCACTATTTGTATTACATCAATAGATGGCTATAATATGTCAAACTTTAGAAGGTTATCCTTTTGACTAGTAGGTCTTATAAACGGATGCACTTATGCATTGTCGGTCCACGTAAACGTTTCCAATTCGGCAGCGCGAAATGATTGCTTCAATGTAAATCGTCATGCCAAAAAAATGCCCACGATTTTGGTATGCATCATCGTAGATGACTGTCCAAAACTGGATTCAGCTTCCCGTAGCCGTGCCGATCCGGCTCTGCTCCGCTTAGTCGGCGCTTCTTCACCATGCTTAAACCGGAGTTGTCTGCCGATAAAATATCTGCATCTGGGCTTTCTACAAATAGCGCGGCATACAAATGACACTGGGAGAAACATAATGCGTTCTATTGCTGCACTCTGCTCCGACTTAAGGTGCCTAAATCCCGGATTTCATACAGCGTTAACAGAGCAACACTTCCTACAATGCGAGGTCAGTTTCTAGCAGGACATAGCATACCCTTGTTAAGGTCTTAATGCTCAAAGATGAACTGACTGTTAAAGCGTTTCAGAAACAGAAGGTTTAACATACCGCAGCCAAGACGTGTACTTATTTGGCAACACTTGTGCTGACAGGAAGGTCGAGTTAAATTGGATTGAATAGGTGTTTCGTGTCATTTCAAGGATGAAAGCATTGCATTGCATAGCAATGCGTGCTAGTCTAAAGGGTGCTTCTTCCTGATTCACTTAAAAGGTGCCATCCATTTATACACCGTCTATTGTATCTGTGAATGTATCTTACTATATAGCCATTTCTTCATGCTAACCTTATTTGCTTGTTGCCTTCACCTGTGTGTTGATGTACGACAAAGTATCCATCGCTTTTCTATCAATGGCTAAGGTTTTGGTTGGTGAATAGCTCCCTACCTAACACTCGGTAACTGGGAGACTTTGTCCCTCTATATATGTGGTGTTATTCATCTCTGTTAACGTTATAGTTCCTGTCAGGTGCTGCAAACCTTCAAGCCTTCTGCGGATGTCAAAAAGACCTTTCCAGCAAAGGGAAAACGTACAGACAACAAGAAACGCCTAAAAAGCGAACATACGTAAAGAAAGCAAAAAGGAGAGAGGAACAAGAGCAAGCAGCGAACTAGGAAGAGGAGAGAGAACAAACAGGTACCTACACAAGGGAGGGAAAAGCTGCGAGCCACAGTAAGAAATTGGTGTGCATAGTGCAAACGTAAGGTGGGTGCTGAAAGATGTGTTTGGGCGTGTAACACAAATGATAGATGGAAACAAAAAGATTAACGGAGAAGTCAAGCGGTTTACAAATCCATCTATAATGACACACCAAGGCACAAATCAAGACAAACAACTTAGGGTACAAATGATGGCTATTAGCTGTACTCAATACTACACAGACATCGCTTCAATTTTTCTCAGGGGTTTTGCCATTTAAAGAGAGATTACACGATCCTTAAGCAAAATGGCTTTTTGTGTATACATGCAGCAGCGAGCTAACGGAGTACCCTCAGTCACTTTCACACGATTTGATGGTTAGATGGTTTGGTTACCGGTCTGAAAAGGCAAGCTCCATACGGTTTCTTGAATTTTTGTTTCAACTTTCCTCGACATAGTCAGACTGAAAACTCATAGAATGAAATACCGTAAATGTCATAATTGTTGCTTTTTAATTTTTATTAGCCATATTAGCCTTTTGCACTGTACTATCACACCTGTTACGCAAAGGTGATCCGCCAATTTCAACTATAATTAAGTGGGTTCTCCTTGCTCATCTTCTTTACTTAGTGCTGTGGAAATACTGTATGGCATCAATAGCGAGCGCATGTTGTTCGGGACGCAAGTTGTACCAGACATTAACCCTCCGAAATCTCGGTAAAAATGATATCAAACCCGCTTGGTTATATGTATTAACGAGGAAGACTTCATCAAGTATTAATATTTTGTTCTCTGCGAAAGGAACAAGGTTACTCCAGTTATGTATATAAACCAAAGTATTTATTCTTCTTTTAAACGTTGCTTATTACTCTATATGCCTATTTACACTGCACTTTACGCAGTAACAACGGCATTATGTCACAGGAAGGCACAGCCATGACTGGTCGACGCAATATGAAATTGGTCCTTTAGTAAAATGACCCAAACCCATTAGTGCGCATAGTAGTTCCCTGTTTTTTTTTCCTTCATTATCCCTCAGGAGCGGAAATCGTCTGATAAGCCGGTTAATTTTGAATCCAGATGTGACCACCGGGTTCGACTATATCACTCCACTTTAACCGATACGGTAAGATGCACATTTGGGTATTGATATATATATAAGAATATAATGTGGTCAATAATGATACTATAATGGCTTCAACCCTTGAATAACTTTGCGCGTGTTTTTTCTTTGATCTGCGAACCTTGTTTGCTGCAGTTGCACAACAGTCGGTGTCATATTGTGGTTTGTTTCGTAGCATGAGTTGAGTTTAAATCATGGTTGTGGCACATCGATCAATAACGCTTTTATACCAATTCCGCGAAAACAAACTAGATAGAACAATTGTATCCATAAAAAATTGTTCCATGCGTCTCCCGCTGGTGTTTGTTGAGTTTTATTCTTTTTGCACTACATAGATGGATTTCGTATTCCAATACGAGTAATAATGTTTCTTCTTTGGTTTCCATTACTACTTTTCGTACAACGGTAAAAACATGCTGCTGTTAAGAATTGGTGTCAAATTACTTATTGCTTGCCCTTCATCACTCTCTTCTTTCTGCTTCCCATTCCATCCTTTCCTTTTCCACCATCAATTCTCTGTTTGCTTTATTTGATTTGATAGCAAACAGATAATGACCCTTAAACCCTTCCTTTTACTTTGCCTTTTCTTTTTGGCTACCGTTTCTGCGACTTACAATGTCGATAACAACTACATCGTCCAATTGAAACAAACTGCCTGTATCAAAGACTGTAAGCTTTTTAATTCATCGTAGAATTGCCTGAATAATTCGTACTGCTAGTTATTCCTAAGCTTGTTGATGGCGCCGCCGACTTCATTGAAAGTCTTTTGGGCGATGCCGTACAAATCTTGGAAGAGCGCCCTTCAAGACACGTTAAACGTTGCAATCTAAAAAAACATAACCATGTTGATGTGATGGATACGTACAACATTGGCGACACATTTAAAGCTCTTAGTGTTAATATCGAGAATCATTCGCTCGTCAAACATTTGGTGGGACTTTTTGATGAGGTGGTGTCGATTGTTCCAGACGACAAGATCCAATTCAATTTGGGTCACCCTGCTGATATGGAGAAACGCTACTATATTGTAAGCTAATATGGATTTGGAATGAATACCACGTGCTTACTTTTAATTAGCGCCATGTCCGTCTCCACAACTCGAGTAACACAGAGCCTGAAAATGGCAATATCGAACGAAAGAAGAAGATTACCAGTCTACATCAGTTGGAGCACGACAAAAACTGTCCTAATTACAAGAAGCCTGTAGTAACTTCTTTCGAATCGAAAAAGAAATCCGAGACAAAAAAGAAGATCGCTTCCAAAAAAGGAAAATCCACAAGTACGAAAACCAAGGCTGCTAAGGCCACGAACACAACTTCTTCCAAAGGCGTCAGTTACATCAAGCAGAAGAACGCTCAATGGAATCTTGTCCGCATATCCGAGCGCAAACCCGATTATTCGAAGCCTTACATCTACAACTCTCGTGCAGGGTAATTCAACCACAAATTTTCCAGTCAAAATTGTCCACTAATTTAGATCTAGTTCTGGCGTTCGTGTTTATGTTGTGGACGACGGAATCGACATTAAGCACGAAGATCTGCAAGGTCGTGCGCAATGGGGATTCTCGGCTCTAGGTGACGACGCTGACAAGAATGGCGGAGGCCACGGCACTCATGTTGCTGGCATCATCGCTGGAAAGACGTATGGTGTAGCCAAAAAAGCGAATGTGGTGTCCGTTCAAGTTTTGGACGAAAGTGGCATGGGCACTGTCTCTATGCTTCTCGGAGGCATTCAATGGGCTACGAAGGATGCAGCCAAGTACAAGAAGCGTGCGCTTATCAATATGTCACTTGGTGTCTCCGATACAAATAGAGCTTCAGAAACACTGGACAAAGGTAGCTAGCACCGCTACCATTATGCAGGGATTCACGTAACACATCTTTCCTTTTCTTTTCTTAGCCGTTACAGCTGCTGTGAAGGCTGGTATTCCGGTCATTGTTGCCTCCGGTAACGACAAAGTGTACGTATCTGGGTTATTTACCTACTCCAATGGTACTTGAGAAACTAACTTGATTCCTAGTGATGCTTGCACTGTTGTGCCAGCCCGCAACCCTAATGTCTGGACCGTCTCTGCCACGGACAAAGCAGATGTTGTTGACGTTGACAGTAACTACGGCAAGTGTATTCAAATTTTGGCCCCAGGTAACATTATAATAGCATAACCAACAGATGGCTAAACTTTTTATTAGGTGTAGACGTGAAAAGTATCTATGTTGGGTCTCCGAATGCCACCCATGTCTTGAGCGGTTCTTCCCAGGCTGCTCCCCATGTGAGCGGTGTGGCTGCCCTATTGATACCTGATCTGAAGGATCCATCACCGAAGAACGTGTACAAGGCTCTTGATCAGTTCGCGACAAAGAATGTCGCAAAGAAGATACAGAATAAGACGCCAAACAAGTTATTATTTAACGGCCAAACAACTTCCAATAAATAATTCGTTTAAAATTTTGTTATTTTTTGTTTACCGTCCTTATTTGAACACATCGTCTGTATCATACCTATTTTGTTCGAGACAGCTCAAAAACGAAAAAGCATAGAATAAAAACCCTGTAGATGAGACAGGGAAAAGGTCGGAAGAATAGGGTAAAAATAGAAAGGGACAAAGAGAAAAGAATGTAGTGAAATGGAAAGAAAATGGAAAAGGAAGAAGAAGGAAGAAAGGGTGTCGGCCTTGACGTGCCTAGCCTGGTTCAGGAGGGAGAGCGTCGAGCCATTGCAGTAGGTCGTTTCCCGGACCTGGGTCATGATATTATCTTAAATCCAATCGCGGATGTTGGTGAGCATCGAGTTCGGCAATAATTGCACATACTATCGGCCATATTGTGCGGATCTGTTGGTGATGGCGGGTGTATCTGGGGTCGAGTGTGGGAGAAGATTGAGACAGAAGGACATTGCATCGTCAGTTTCTTGACGGGTGATGTCTAGTCGGCCATGCATACGGAGGCAGTGGCCGCCGAACTATTGGAGAATTGGCACGACTCGATCAATCCAATTGGTATGTTCATACTTCAGCTGATGAAACGCGTTGCTATGAAATTTCCTGCAAAAGTCGGTTAAAATGAATTCAATGCATTTGACCGGGGTTGCGTCGCGGACCATAATGTCATCAGGCTGTACAAACGTCCAGAGAAAATAAGGCAAGTTCGGCAATTCCGCATTCCAAGGCTTGCTTTAGCATGCTATATGCTATTGGGTATTGTTTCAATGACACCATGTTCGCTTGATCTATGATTTGCTGTATAAATGCACATTGTAAGGATTGATGATGGTTGCAACAGGGGACAACGTAAAAATATTCTTGCCAGCGATCTTGGGCCGCTTGGTGAATGCAAGGATGAAGACGCATGGCGAAAGAGATAAGTATCTTTCTTGGCTTTAATGGAGATGCTAGGAATATTGTGTTGTAGTGTTTCGTAAGTTGATATATGGTTCTTCATCCATTCGAAATCAAATCAGTTAGTCCAACAAGAAGGACAGGTACAATGCAGGACAGTACCTTGCTTATCAAGATGCCCAATGACCGCTCCTACTGATGAGTAACATGCTCTCCCCCTCACATTATGATGAAACAATATTTCGCACCAATAACAAGTTATAACTGCAACTACCTGGGTTTTTTTACCAGTTGTCAAGAAGGAATCTTCCAAATGAATAGATTCTTTTTGGCTCACAATAAGCCTATTGATTTTACTTCCTTATTGTTGATAAATTATTATCAGTTTAATGATCTCTTTCTTCGTTTAGACACCATTGAAAGAATAATGGTGAATGTCTAATCCAACCCTCGCAGTCTTTTCGTTTTACTTTTCCAACTGTTTGACAAATACAATCCGTCAGTCGATCATCACCTCTTAATGGCATTTTTCTAACATCCGCATTCACTCTTGGCCAAAAATTCCTTGATTGGGTTTAAAAAGGTGAATAGGGTGGTAAATATAGGTATTTGTTGTCTCTTTCTTCAATCACTCTTCTAATCACTTTCGGCTTATGAATAGGTGCATTATTCATAACAATATAACGGTATGAAAGGCCGTTTTATCCATGACGCTGAATAAGTAAGATATACAATGGTCAATTCTGGTTCCAACTTTACCATTTACCTTTACTTTCTTACACAACAACATTTCTTTTCTTCGCTGAGATTGCTTCTGGTTTTTTAGCTAATATGTCTATGATGCCAGCTTGATATATTGCACCTAAAACTGTAAACGTGACATCTTTACCTTTAGATATTACACCTTTTGCAGATTTACCTTTTAATGAACGTCTGAAGTTTCTCTGAGTATGCAGGTTAAAACCGGCTTCATCAACGAAACACAATTTTTTGCAAAATCCAACTCTTCCATACTCTGGAATTGCTCAATAATAGCTTTACACAAAGCAATTCTCCCGTCAGAACTTCTTGCTACTGTAATATTTTCGAGCTTTTCAAGCTAAAATGACAATTATTCACCCAATGCCTATGTATAGCCGAAATTCAGATTTTCAAAGCTTCAAACTGCTCACAAACCTTAACTTTTGGTTCCTCTAATGTAACGGTAGGATTCTTTTCGATACGGTCTAGAAGAAACTTCGAATGCTCGTCAATTAGCTTACTACGAGGTCTCCCACAAGGCTTATTATATGTGCCTGGAAGTCGTCTCTGTATATCATTGTTGTATATTTTGATATACTTTTGAGCTGTACGAACATTTATCCCAGTCAGTAAAGCTGCGTCCTTGGCTGTATAATTCTCCTCAATGACTAAATCAAAAACCTTCTCAATTTGCTCTGGAGTGTACTTTCGGTAAGAATCTCTCATCTTAGCTTTTGGATATTTGTGCTTTTTTCTCAGTGACATTGATTCTGCGAAAAGAAGAGCTTCTCGGGTTGTGTGTATTGCTTCAGATGGATCAACGTCCATAAAGTTACGTACGCATAATACATTTTCATTGCTTTACCGTTTTCCTTATTTGTGGTTTCACGGCCTTACTTTCCGCTTTGTCCGAATAAGCTACACCAGATACGGTTTTAATAAAATAAATAGCAAGTAGCGTGTAACGCTCGCTGACCTGTCAATGTTAAAAGCAGGAGGGACTCGAACCTACAACACGATAATAACAATATGATAATATATATTGGAAAACATTAGGAGAATTGCAAAATCACTTTAATTGAAAACCTATTTTTTTTTAATAGCGTATGGATAAAGTTATGTAAGCAAGTCTAAAATTGTATGTCGGATGCAACGAAAACTGTCCCTTTTCTTCAGTAATTATGATGTTTAATTTTTGTGACATACTACTTAGATTGTAGGCCAAACTCTCGGAAATCAAAGGTATGAACTTTTATTTTACGTATACACTCAAGGATATCGTAATGTTTAGACGAGTTTAAACACCCTTTTTGCCTTCTATAGGTTGGCCGTTTGCTAGTTGCTCCAGTGCATTACGCTCATCCGCTAATCGGTTGTATTCTACTTGTTGCTGGGCCGCTTGCTTCTTTAAGACTTCATAGTCCTGTTCCTGTCTCTTCAACTCGCTCACTGCTTTGGTTAGCTCCTCAATTTCTTTTTTATAGGATGATTCCATTTCGGCTAGACGTTGCTGATCCTTTGCCGCCGAAGTGTTCTATAGTAAAACATAAGTACACATTTTCGACAAACAAAATAATACCTCTTTTTTCACGTGTTCAAGTGCTTCTTCATGCTTAAGGACCTGAATGATTAGCGTGCTCGTCCTCTCCAGGATGCTAAACACGACTATAATTAGTTCGAATGTCCTCAATCTTATGATTAGCTTACAGTGACAAGAACAAGGTAAATCCAGTCAGGTACAGGTTTCTCTGGGCATAAAATTTTTTAACTTTAAGGCTTGTTTCATAGCTGTAGTCATGATGATGTGCCTGTTCTTCTTGTGCTTCGATTTCGATGCGCTGCAACCGATTGATCGTATCTAACGTCTTACAGTTAGTATACGAACACGAGCTTATGCAAACACGTACCAATGAATAAAACAAAGATAAAGCTTTAGAAAAAGAAAAGTCAATACAGCTCATTGTGAAAAGCTATTCTGTTTTCTTACGCGAAAATGATTTTCAAAATATGCAACGCTCTCGCGACCTAACAAGAGATTGCAAACTTCAATCACCAGTCTTGGTTGGATCCTCGGAAGACTTACCACTGGGGAATTGGAGATGAACTTCAGCATGGCTCGACGCCAGTGTGAGGGAAGTGGCAACTAAATGTAACGGTTGAGTGTCGGCTACGTTCCGCTTGTCGTTAAAACTCACAACGAGAATGCCAAACACCAGCATCTATGCGAGCGCGCTCCGTCAGTTCCCTGCATACGAGTCCTTGCCTGTATTTACCTCGGTAACCAACAGGAAAAAGGTCAATCTGTAGTAAATCATGATTGGCACCACAGTTGGACGAAGAAATGGGGACCACAAGGACAACAAGCTTGAGTGTTCCCCGGAAGTCCCACTTCCGACATAGCGTGATCAATAATACGATTGGATCACGCTTTCACCGCCACTGCAAACATTAACGACAGGGCGCTTTGTAACTTCTTTCTTTCTGCTCGTTCGAATCCATTAACGAAGGTGAATGTTCATCTTCTCGCTGCATAGCATTATTCATAAATATGTGCTATAGCTACAATATATCATTAAACATCGTTCGGATTTGGTTGAGCGCGTAAACGTTTCAAAAGCTCCCAAGCGTACAAGTCAAGGCAAGGAGGTTCGCCTGCCAAAGTGTGGTCAAACCGTTATCTCGCGTTATGCCTCCGAAGTGTGAGATAAGCTCTATTGTAACATGGTCATTGCAAACGTTTCTCATAGATTGCTCGTCTAAGAAAAAGAGTGCTGCGGATAAACATTGTACTACATTGGATTCTCAATAGCAAGTCAAACTTACCTGTCATAGTGAAGGTAGTGAAGGTTGTTATATTCTTAGACAAGGCAATGATAAAATGAATCATCCGGTCATTCACACGCAAAGCTTATGTAATTGACAGTGCTTAATTCCCTCTAATCTACGAAGAGCCATATGTCTAGCAATCAATAGGCGGGAATTTCTTTCTTGCCAAAAGCACTGGTGGATATGGCACCATTGCGTAAAGGTGGTATAAACGCAGCAAATGAATGTTTAGCAGTATATATCTTTACTTGTCATTTCTCCATGGATCTATGGCAATAGCTGTGATCCACCATCAACTGTTACAAAATGAGTATCCTTCTAAACTTTCGTCATCTTAAACACGCAGTTGGCATACGGCTATTCCGTAATACGGTAACCATAAGCCTTGTGGTATTTTGTATATGAAGTCAACACTTCTATTTCCTTGAACTCAACGTCGATTTTGCCTTTTGGTTCCCTATCTCTTCCTCAGACTCACTGCTGTATTCCTCATCATCTTCATCCTCCTCGTCTTCGTCTTCGTCTTCCTCTTCGTCTTCGCCGTTATCATCATCATCGGAAAATTCTTCCTCTTCCTCACTAGTATCACCTTCTGATGAAGAATACTCGTCCTCTTCTTCTGTTGATTCTTCATAAAATGCGTCCAAATCGTAGTTTCCGTCTTTCTTCTTTGCGACAGCTGAATGTATGCTACTGATTCCAGAAGCTTCAACACCAGAAAGTGCCGTAGATGCACCAGAGAAACCACGTTCCCCTCGATAGCGGCTATCAAAGCTATCGCTACCAAAACCATGTTCCAATACTACAGTTTGGCTACCACTCCATCCTTCCAGTTCTTCTACATCACGTACGGAAGGATCCGGTTGTTCTTCTGGGAAATCTGGTAGCTGCTCGTAACCAGGCAGAGGCTGATTCGCCAGCATAGACAATGAGCCAATGGTGCATTCAGTATCATCTACTATACTGTTAATAACGTTTAAAGTGCATACAACCGCAATTACATTGAGTAACAGTTTCCGTAGCAGGAGGTTCTTTATCGCTAATCAAAATCTGTTTCAGTTGCTGTTTCAACGTCTCCACACCTGGCTTCTGCTGATCGTTATTCGGCAACGTTAAGACACGAAGGAATCTCGCTCGATCTCGCACGTCGTAGTTTAGATCGTATCGAGCAAGGTTCAACACGTATTGATTGAGCTGGTCCAGTGTAGGATGCGATGGGTTCAGACATACAAGTTTCGCTGACAAAGTTAAAATTTGTAGCTTCGTTGCCCGGTTCTAAGTAGTCATTTAGCTCATTCGTTCTTTAAACTTGTACATACTTCATTCGTAAAATTCTTCACCGCCTGACGCAGTGCATCTGGACCAACTTTAGGTAAACTCTCGGCATGTTGTCCAATTAACCAGATGATATTAGCCCTTGCCATGGGGACTTTGATCGTTTCCAATAGCTTGGCAAGAGAAATCACGGATCGTGCCTTTTCTTCCGAAGGAACTTGCAATAGGCGAGTCAGAACAAGCACTGATTCGGCCACTACCAACTCTATTATAGAGTCAGTCTTTCCACTTTCAAGAAGCTAAATTTCCTACCGTTGCTGCTACGAAGTAGTTTCATCAAAAGACGTAGACATCGTTCAGATCCCGTAGAAATATTTGCTGCACAACGTGCAATCGCTTGGATCGCTGCTGCCACAAAGTCTTTGTTTGAACTTTTGACATATTGCTACCATAAATTTATCAGAATACATCCGTATCATCATATCTGTTTACCTGAAGTTCATTTAATAACATATGGATATTAGATTCAGTTACGATATTTGTTAGGATGTCTAATTTGGTATCGCGAATAAAAGCAGGCTCCGAGGATTGAACATAAAATTGTTGTAAGAACGGTTCGAAAAGATACTAATGACTGAATCATTAAGACATCCTTGTAATGACAGAAACTTACGGGTCGCTTTTTTGACATGACAGAAATATTGGCCAAGACAACGTATTGTAACTCTCGGTGATTCCGTAATAGACGAACTAAAGGTTTTGCAATCTTTTGAGCTTCGTACGCCGGCGCCAGATAATAAAATAACTTCGCCACCTCCAAAACAACCTATGTGATATGAGTTTAGATCGGTTTTTCCACAAAGAGGGTCAGGAGCTTACGCCACTGTTTCGGCTTTGCAAAAGGGGTATACAACTTTTCAGCAATAGCTCATGATCTTCATCTATCTCTACAATATCCTCTACGCTTTTGCCATCTCCGTCATCTTCGTCAGATGAGTCAGAATAAAACGCTCTGTTTCTCACAGTAGTTGAAGCTTTAGGTGCTGTTCGATATTGATCCTCGCCCTGAGATAGATTTCCGTAATTAGTTGATCATAAGATTAAATCAAAACAGTTACCTTTGGATTCGGATTCAGAAATTGAGTCCTATAATATTCCCGCTTTAACGAACTCCTTACAATATCGGTAATCCTCTTATTATATCGCTCACCTTCCATAGCGCAGTAAAAGGTCAAGAATGGCCATTTGACCCCATTCGTCGCAGTCCGCCAACACACCACACAACTTTCGAAAACATGGGTGAATCAGATCAAAACGTGATGGGCATAGTTCATTAAAGGCCATGATCGTACTGCCAATAGTAATGTTAGATCGATCCTTCAGTAAAGTGGCAACTATCTCGATCAAAGCATCTTTTTGCGATTCATCCAAGCTATTCATTTGGCGTTAGTCGCATTTATACCTCTTCATGCCATTCCCAACCTATAACACTTTGGTATCGCATGCGCAGCTGTCTTACGAACGTATGGGCTTGAATCTGTCGTGCACTTCTTGATGCCTAACAAGACGATAGGACTGATCACAGGGACCCGGATACCACTCATTACCCGCAGTGCCATGGCCCGAATAATTTGGTTCTTATCGCTTAGATCCTTTTGGAATGAGTTGATCGACAGCAAAGCTAGATCGGGTTCCTGCTCAGCATAGCGCAACAAATATATATACACCAGCTTCCGAATCTCAATATTTTGTGATACAACATTTTTCACCACGTCTGGAAAAAATTCAGAAACATCTCTTCCTTTAGAAATCATCTAGTAGAGCACATGAGCTGTAAGCAGAAAGATTCGTTGACATTACTGCTATCAAGCGTTTAAGTCCATCAAGCTTTTCTCTGTCATTCTTCGCATCCAGCTGCCGCCTGATATTCCGCATCTTTTCTTCTGAGGTATCAAAGTACTGTGCTCCGGAGTCACCTCCAGGAAACCCTAGCTCACGCGCATTATCAACAAGGCCTTGTGACATTTTCTGTGATAATTTGGCGGCATTTTCAGCAAAGGTCATGGCCTTGCTGATATAATCAGACACTTCCATTATGTATGATTTGAAACTTGTGCGTTCCGGGTCGACGTGGGGGATAACGAGAAGGTAAAGGAAGGAGAGAGGAGGCGTATGTGTACAGCCTGGCTTGCTGCGTTTGAAAACTGAAAGCAACAGGTCCGTTCGTGTTTCGAACTGAAGAGGTTGACTGTACCAAATTTGGAAAAGGACAAGTCACTGTCAGTGCTTGTCTGGGAACTGCATCAACCAATTTTTCGGGATCGAATTCAGTAAGAATGATGCAGCCGAATTATGGCTGTTTGTTAAAGAAGTAGCAGGGAATAAATAATCTGAAACATACGAGAACAAATATATTAAAACGTATGTATATATATCGATGGCGATTATAGCTGAATACCTTCACAGTATCTCCCAAAAATAATTTCGCAAACTACGAAAATCGAAAGTCGCAGTCCAGTGGAATTAAATGTGGCAACAAATGAAAAAAAAAAAAAAATTTCAATGCCGTCCTTTTTCTGCTTAGCTTTCGCTTTACCTCGTTTTAAAAGTGCATCCACATCCTTGAGCTCTCCCCATGCCCACTGTTAAACAGTCAAAAGCAGAACTCGCTGCTGCCAAGGCTGAAATTAGTAGGCTCAAACAACACAACGCTTCACTTCTTGAGATGATAGACTCTAATTTCCCTATGGAAAAATATCGGGGAAGGGCGTGAGTATCAAAAAAGCCTTTTTGCAAGGAAGAAGCGGGCGACAGCAGGCCGGACAGGGGCCCTGATGCGATGGATACGTTTTGCGGAGATATCGATATGTATTAGGCATGTGGATTGAATGGACGGTTTGTATTAGAGGAAATAGAAAACCGCTAATGGAAATCATGTCACCCACTTGTTTATTTTCCTTCACATGTCATTTTCGTTCTTTTCCCGTCATTTTCTGTAAGCATGACATAATTTTGAATCAAGATAGACATTGAGGTATTATTGATGGGAACAGTAGACCGAGTTACAAACTGTATCTACACGTGTAATATTTATGTAACATTCCATGCAAATCCGTTGTACAATGAAAAGGAAATGACATAAACTATGTAAACTTTGTTCGGATGCACCCAAAGATGATGCGACTTTTACGTATTCTATTCTAAAACATACCAAGATAGTCTTTTACCGGGAATGATGCAGAGGAACTTTCAAATCATATGAAAGAAGAAGACTATAGAAGACTTTAGCAGACAATATGTATTCTATAAAAATTAAGAGAACATGAAACAATAAAAAAAAAGTAAAAAAAATTATTTAGCCCAGCTATTCAGCGTAGCTCTTCTAGAGCAGCCTCGTCTACAGATATTGGCTGCCCTTGTTGTTGCTGTTGCTGTTGCTGTTGATGTTGGCGCTTATGGCGCCGCACCCATTGAGGGGGACGGCGTCCCTATGTAAAAATCAGGTTTAGTATCTGTTTCTTTGTTAACATACATGCCAAGTATAATAACTTACGGCACGACCAGCACGACCATTTTGGGAAGTAAAAGCACGGCCACCGTTAGCTTCAGTACAATAGAAATTTGCAACGGAATTGATATGGATTGCGCGACACATGATATTGATATTTTTGGAGATTTTTATGGTCATCTTATCCTGTTTTTATATCTTTATTCAGAATAATCGATCTTAACTCCTCACTACTTTCATTGTAGTAGATGAGTGTGTTCTTTGCCGTATCCACAGCTACTATGGATACTTTCTACCCTCCTTATGTCTAAATAGAGGAATATGGACTTATAATTATGGACTTGCATAACACAGGATCAAGCAATGCTAACTGACTCCCTCGATACAACGAATAATGCCAACCTTCTATGATTTGCTGCGGAAAAAATTCTCCATTATAGAAAGCAATTCCAAATCACTTACTACAGAGCACAGTCCTCGATTACACTCCTGTCAATCTAGACCAACGGACATTTTGGTATAAAAGACTAATGCTTTTATTCAAATAAACATTATCCTACATTGAGTTTCACTATGAGAAGTGGTTCCTGATGTACTATTTTCCATTAAGTAAAAAATAGTACATTAGGAACCAAGGTTTACGGGTCTGCTGCAGAAAGTAAACATTGGCTCTCAATGGACTATTTTTTACTTTATAGAAAGTAGTATATCAGGAACCAGAAATAGCAAAATAGGCACTGATGGAGACCAGAAGAAACCCATATTTTCTATAGTGTCTCGCATATATTGCTTGTCTCTTTCCATTCTCAGTTATGACCCTGAACTCTTGTTTTTTCTCACTGCATATAAATTATACTAATAATAGATTGTCTGAATCAGTTGTAGGCAGAAATTATATTCTCTATCTTACCTTCTTTGTGTTCTCTTTTCTTTTACAATATTGTTGCAAACATATCATAACGGGAAATTGTATGACTAGAAATCTATAGGTTTTGACCGGGTATCTCCATGACTAGACATCCGTCAGTTATTACAGTCAACTTTTCCTTTTAACAAAGAATAATCAGTCGCGGTAGATGTTGTTGATAATGATCATTATATATATAGCAAACAAAGAAGAGACTCCTTTTAGAACTTTGGTTTTATTTAGGCTCCAGCCTTTTTCCACTCGGGTTAGACAGGATCTTCATAAATCCGATAGATTGACACCTTAAACCTTATTTTAGTGTCTTTGTTGGAAGGGATTTACCTCGGGTGCTCCCCTCTGACACTCCTCCCCCAAATTATTTGAGCGCCGTTATCATAAACTAGACGCCGTTTGTCATATTGGCCAGTAACAATAACAAGAAAAGAGCGGAGGAACAAACTATAGGTAGCATCTCAGCAACTGATGGAGCGCCCGAGAGCTCATTTGGTTATACAAAATGCAAATGCTAAGGATCATGATGGAATAACAAACAAAAAGTCTTATTGAATTAATAACATTGCATCAAAGAAATGACAATGGTACACATGGAAAGTACAGGTAGAAATGATAACGAAGGTACCTTCAGGGGCACTCCCTCTGCGATCAGTTGCTGTGACGCTACTTGCGTTTTATTCTTGCACTTCTCTCCTAGTATTCTCACCGAATAACACGTCAAAGATGTTTTATTTTATCATAACGGCGCTGAAATATGTTGGGGAGTAATGCCCGAGGTAATTACCTTGTTCGAATCCTGTTCTACTCATGTTTAATTGAATCTAACCACCTCTTCTTTCTACTCCAAAAGCCTACAAGATATATTTTATATAGATGACCTGGAAAAGGAGGAAAACCTAACAACCTCTGCGACCCAAGTTTTGTTGTAGAATGTTGGATATGACATTAATATAATAAAAGCTTTTTTACACACCTTCCGAATTGGAGACAAAGAAAGCAGCATATGACTGACAACCTGTGACTTAGCGTCTCCTTTTTTTCTGATTAATGCTAACGACAAAGAATAAAAGGGAGCAGCCGTGTCAAACAAACGTATATACTTCTTTTTCACTTCATGTTTACTTTTATCGAAGTATTCACTCTATACAAAATTTACTTATCTATTTCACTCTACATTTTTTCACTGTAAGTTTATCCTGATCGCATGGATTAACTCGTCACTAACAGTTGTTTTGTTCATAGTACAAGCATTAACAAGATTTATCATTTTTCTTTTTCTTTTTCTTTATCTTTTACACCGGTAAGTACCATAGTCAAACACTTGTATGTTTCGTATGGATACTGATAGTCTGGCTAGAGAAAGTGCGGAAACATCTCATTCAGAACAAAGCAAAGTTGTGAGTATCCCACAACTAATTTTTATATTATAAATATTACGATTCAATTCTTTGTAGCACCATGGGTCTAAAGGGATTCCAGGCGTATCTGCGCCAGGCAGGAGCGACAACCACGACAAACATACCCGGCCATCTGCGGCAACAACACGTCGGGATCGTTTATGTCGATTTCTGCTGCGACTTTTTTTGGCTCCTTCAAGACTTCGCAGTGGACTTTCTGACCGCCACTGGTGATCGACAACAACGAGAACAGCAGCAATCAATATGCTGAGGTCGCCAGGCGTTTCGTAGACTGTACGATGAACGAACTTAATGCGTTCGCCGACAACAGTGATGTCCCAAAAATCTGTCTGGTCTTCGATGGCGACCGACTATCCGCCAAGAGAGTCACCCACGCCGCAAGACAAGCCAAGAAGAACCTGGCTTGGAGGAAGGCTCGAAGACAGACCGGAGACCCCCGCGGACTATACTTTGCGGCGAGGGAGCGTCTCCGTAGAAAATACGCCAAGCAGTGGGTCAGCTTTACTCCAGCGATCAAAGGCGCAATCATTCACGAGTTGAACACAAGACAAGACACCCGGCCTTATGATCACAATTTCGCTAACGAGCCAGTGAGAATATTCATTCACGAGGCTCCATTCGATGCTGATCCGGAAGTCGTCTATTTATGCGACTCGCTCGGAGAAGCCATTATGTCTCGAGATGGCGACCTATTCGCTTATCAAGGTGCTCTGGACGTTCCAGTAAATGAATAAGTCTACCCTCTTTCTCCAATACGCATACGCTAATCCATGTTATCTATGCTTTCTAGCGCATAACCAAGATGAACTGGCGACACGGGCCCCAACGATACAATGGGACAGTATCAACCAAGCGGAGTCTTTTAACAGCTTTCATGGGGCTGCAAACTGCGATCACAGACGGACAAGCTATCAATGTAAGTATTCATATGCTGCTACTTAAGATCACAGTTATTAATATATCGCACAGTAGGCTCAAATCCGTTTTTGTCGCCTTGGCAGCCACATGTGGAAATGATTATGCGAAAAATCTACGAGGCAAATCATTCAAAAGGGTCAAGGCAGCACTAGAACAAGTCCCACAAGCCGATGAAGCAGACACTTTGCTGCAGACCTTGATGAACAACATCAGTGTCTTTGTATCAGATTCTGAAATGCACTGGTTCAGGGTTGCACTCCACCAGTTTTGCAGGCCACGAGTTTCTGGAGTTCATTCTGATGAGCAACCTATTCATTACGGCGATATCCGTTTACGAAACGCCGATACCAACATTATTGAAAGTCTCGCTCGTTCGGCTATGGCAGGGACAACTCCGGTGCGACACAACCAGCGTCCCAATTATGGAAGCCGATACAGGTTGCTCGAGCCGACACCCGAACTTAACGAAGGTGTGATCGAAGAGGAAGACACCGGACCGCATGCTCCAAAAACTAGTAAGAAGCAGACCAGACCCGCCAAGAAGGGTCGCGCGGGACCGTCGAGACGGCAGGCACAATTTATCAGGGACGCCGCAAGTGGTGAAATCAGGGACTCCTTCCCGGAAAAAATCACTTACACCGAGGAGGACACCGGCCATCATATTACGCTTTATCAAAGTTCCAGATATGTTGCTACTGCGGATGCTGGTCTTTATTCGTCTGTACTCGCAGCTGCTGTTCATCGAGCACGAAGAAGAAATAGGCCAGATCGGGAAGGCATAGACGAAGCTTCACTCATCGAAAAGGTTATGGACAAGATCATCGATGATATGTCTTATGTCCGTTACGTTGGTTATCATATTGCCAACATTGCCATACGCGAAGCATACAACTTGGACAACGATGCAATGCTGAGCTTTTATGAACTCTTCTTCCGGATCGGTAAGCGCACGGCTCAGGACCTATGGCGACACATCTTTTATCGCGCAACAAACTATCAGACGATGGGAAGAAGTGAACCAAGTCTTTCCACTCACCAGGCAGCTAGCGAAGCTCAATATATACCACAGTCAGATATTTTGCACTCTGACGGCCAGCTCCGTGGGCATAATGACGACCTAACGAACCTCTTCAAGGCCTTCACGGCAGATACAGCCTTCTTTTATCTGTCAAGAATGCTTAAGACACCGCTGGAGCGAAACGTTCTCTTGAAGGCACGGAAGTTATGGTATCAAGATTGTTCGGCCGTGATGTGCATAGCACCAACTGATGTACATGGGAGAGATGGTGACTGAGATCGCCAATGGCGCCAGTGTTGATTTTCGCAAGAACATCGTTTACAACTTCAAGGATCGTTACTGCGATTATCTTCGATCGCGACTGAAACAAGTGGCTCGAGTACCAGTTGGTTGGCCTGCTCCAGATCAAGGAAGATTTGACAAATTCATTCATTATTCATTCTGTTCATGACGGAATTTAACATGTAGCTGCACAGGAACGACAGCCGAGGTTCCAATACGTCGCTGAAGCTAATATCCGTGAACAAGTCAACAAGTTTGTGACCAACATGGTGAATCGATACAAGAACTCCATTGAAGCATTTGATGAAGACAGGTGCCGACTTGAAGTTGAGAATCATGCAACGGTGTCCCCAGGATAGCCAAGAAACAGGGACAAGATTATCAGTGCTTTATTTCAACGAATCTGGGGCATGTCAGTCGATATTAGCGAAGCTGGTGCTGATCAAGAAGATTTTGAAGAATATGAGCAAGATCAAGAGGAAGAACGTCAAGCAACTGGCGACATCCTTGCTGGTTTAGCAAACGACGTTCATACCCAGATAGAAGATTTCATCACCGCTGAGCGCAATCTCCAAGTAACAGGCATTCGAGTGTCCGAGGTCAATCTGTCCGAATGTCTTGGTGAGAATGGGAGACAAGGAACAAACGGTGGTAACAATGATGAAGAGAACGGTTATGAAGATGATGAGGATGATGTGCTCCACCGAACTTATGGAGGCAAAGTTTCCAGGGCAAAGGCTGCAAGATTGATCCCGTTTATGATCTATTTCCTGGAAAGGCGAGAAGGTAATTCCCAATCTTTCGTTTTATGTCCTCTCCAAGCACATCATCGTATCGCTCTCCCTTTCAATCTTTCCTTTACGACAACTTTGCTCGCTCACATTGAGCATTTCTCTCGTCCTATCATTCAGCAATTGGAGCAAGAATTAACAGCTGGTCCCAATGATCGACGCATTGCTGAATTGACAAGAGGTAAATAGAAGTTATTAATTGTATGTAGTTGAGCAAATTCACTTATATTTCAATTACAGAGAGAGACAATCTACAAAATGCATGTGTAAGACTCCAGGGCATCAACAGCAGAGATCCGTTCAGCGCACTCTTCGACATCCGTCGGCAAGCTACCATTACAAGAGACGGAGGCGTTGATGTCCGAGACCGGGGTTACATGCGATGGTTGAACCAGCAAATACCGGGCAATGAAAACAAGCTTCGTTTCTCTCGACGTCGTGTCTTTCGCACTGACGGTGTTCGCCTATATTGCATATATAATGATTGCCTCAGATCACGTCGTGGAAATACTACATGCAAGTATTTGACGGAGATCAGACGAACAACAAGAGAGACGTTGAAGGACACATGGCAAGCCGGCTCATCTGGGGAGCAATACGATTATCTCCAGCATTACGATGGTGTAGTTAGTCTGGACTTTGGGGAAGTATGTGCTGCTGCTAGTGTGTTCCGACCGAGGGAGCCAGGACTATACGGTTCCCAGCTCACTATCAAGCCAGGCTATCTGTATGGCAGAACTATTCCAAACCGCGACTGGCTAGAAGCTCANATTACGCTTTATCAAAGTTCCAGATATGTTGCTACTGCGGATGCTGGTCTTTATTCGTCTGTACTCGCAGCTGCTGTTCATCGAGCACGAAGAAGAAATAGGCCAGATCGGGAAGGCATAGACGAAGCTTCACTCATTCAAAAGGTTATGGACAAGATCATCGATGATATGTCTTATGTCCGTTACGTTGGTTATCATGTTGCCAACATTGCCATACGCGAAGCATACAACTTGGACAACGATGCAATGCTGAGCTTTTATGAACTCCTCTTCCGGAACGGTAAGCGCACGGCTCAGGACCTATGGCGACACATCTTTTATTGCGCAACAAACTATCAGACGATGGGAAGAAGTGAACCAAGTCTTGCCACGCGCCAGGCAGCTAGCGAAGCTCAATATATACCACAATCAGATATTTTGCACTCTGACGGCCAGCTCTGTGGGTATAATGACGACGGAACGAACCTCTTCAAGGCCTTCACGGCAGATACAGCCTTCTTTTATCTGTCAAGAATGCTTACGACACCGCTGGAGTGAAACGTTCTCTTGAAGGCACGGAAGTTATGGTATCAAGATTGTTCGGCCGTGATGTGCACAGCACCAACT
>MZZL01000390.1:0-147944 GCA_002749535.1 Apophysomyces variabilis | reverse complement strand
TGGGACAATGCGATATCTCAGAGATCGTGTCTTGACAAGGCTTGCTACCTCATAACGAATCAAGCTAGGCGTACTTTCGACATGAATCACGAAATGGATGATAATCGTAGACATGTCGATGAGCCTCGTCTTGTCTACGCTTTTGGCTTAGACGGGATGAGTCGAAAGTCAAGACGAGGGGGTTTGGCGCCTATGGACCACAAGATTGCCAATGCTTTGTACCGGGAGATCAACCAGAAGAATCGAAACAAGGACAGGCAACATGTCGACGTATGCACTCGAGTCGATGAATATCTCACATCCAAGGTGTATTGTCGCTGTTCCAAGGAATGTCAAGACCGACGTATCGACTTTTTGCGACGACCTCCTACGGCAACGGTGCAAGACAGAGCTCGATTGGAGAACGGTCAGGAGAAAGTGTTACGCGTAGTTCAGTGTGCGAACTGTGATCGTACGTTCCACCGGGATGGTAATGCAGCAGACAACCAGGCTACCATTGCACGATACATGCTACGGTTTCAGCAGCGTCCTCGTTGGTTCATCCATCCGTCAAGGCGTCTGGAAGCGGCTGGCGAAGAGGAGGCGATGGTGATGACTGGTCGTGCAGGGCTTCAACAGAGAGCTAGTGGTGGAGAGGTGACGGAGGTGCCTGAGATTGCCGAACCTCGACGACACCCTAGCGAAGGGATGGCGGTGGCAACCCCTCCCCGTGAAATGGCGGTGATAACCCCTTCAACAGAAACAGAGATGGCGGTGACAACCCCTCTAGAAGAGCGAGCTAGTGGCCGAGAGGTAGCAGGGGCACGGGAGGTGCCTGGGATTGCCGAGCCTCGACGAAGCCCTAGCCAAGAAGCGGCGGTGATAATCCCAACTGCACGACGTCGAACAAGAGCCAGCCAAACCGAGACTATGGTTGAACCACCCAGGTCTCGCAGACGAATCAGCCGAGGAGAAGAGGAAAGAGCAGAATCGTCCCGAGCTCCTTTAAGGCGATCTGAGAGGCAGCAAGCAAAAAGACAGAAAAGGATCCATGAGTCATATGGATAGGGCTTTTACGCCCGGTATTTAGTAAGTGTCATTGAATACTATTGTTATTTTTTCTTCTATTACTCATCAACTGAGATTTATATATGCATCTTACATTCACTTGGCGGGGAGATGGGTATGGCGTCGTCAGTTTTATGACAGGTATGTAAAACTGGTCAATTCGAACTCTTATAACACGACAATTAATGTAATTTGTTAGCGTCAAGCCCAGTTTCCAAAATGCGCCAAGTGAATCTGCTAGATGCGACTTTAATTTTTGGAAATAAAGTACAATGACAACCAAAAACGAAAGCAGCATGTGTTGGTCCTGAAAAATAAAGCAAGCAGCCAAGAAACAATTTCAATAATATGTTTATGCGCTACTTATGGATTTGTTATTGAATCCATATGTCTCGACGTATTTTATTGATAATCTTAGCTACGTGCTATTTAGGATTAATTAGTCCGCTTTTATCATTTCAGGCTCACTGCGTGTTGATAGACAGCGGTTAGCGCGGTTCAGCATAGATAAGCAAGCCTTATTTCAGCGTGATGAAAATGGCAGTAATGCTGATACTACCAATTTTTAGGGAGTTGTTCGAATAAAAGAGGACACAAGCCTTTAAGGATCTCACCATTCTTTTATAAGATTGTGACTTTCAAGAAACAGAATGGGCTTCTTCTAGTCTATGGTTATGACGAATACCTTTTCGCGTGCATTTAGTAATTCCTTTCTTTAGCAGTCTGCGGGGACAAATGCACTTTTTCTTGCAGCTTTTATTAATGCCCATACATTACTCAGAACTAAATCAACTACTTTCCCGTGGCAAACGCCGGTTATATTTCACGTATAGGTTTTGCTTTGCTCCTCTTTTAACTGGATCGTCAGATTCGCTTGCTTGCATATTGATATACTGTGAAGCTCTCACAATGCACTGTCAATCTGCGATTGAAAACAATCGCAATGAATTTTGTTCACCGACAGATGTCGACCTTTTCTGTTTCGGGCAATGGCTCCTTCTACAGTCGATATCACCACCTTTTCCGATCCTGACTTCGATCCTAAAACGTGGATCAATGCTCTACTTAAGTCTAATTCATCAGTACCTGATTCCACGGCAACTACAACAGAGCAGGATGCAACGATTTTGGTCACAAAACTGCAATTAGCCAGTGAGCAGACATCGCGTAAAGTGGGCCAAGTAACTGATAATGTCATCAAGAGCATGCCTCGCATATTGTACGATCTTAAATTGATCAGTGACAGTGCCAAAGCTACGAAAGAAGGAGTAGAAAGCGTGAAGACGAACCTAGGCGTTGTAGAAAAGGATACGGCAACAGCGCTTGAAAAGCTGCGACAGCTTCACTTAGTAAAGACGCGAATGGAGCAGTGCAGATCTGCCTTGCGTGAAGCTGAGAACTGGCGTAATTTGGAAGCTGAAACAAGTCGTTTAACGAACGAAGACTACGAAGGAGCAGCCGCACGTTTGCAAAGCGCTCAGCAGAGTTTGGACGTCTTCCAGCACACTCCTGAATACGAACCTCGTCGCCGCTTGCTGAAAAAGTTGCAGGATGATTTACAGCAAGCACTAAAACCGAAAGTGATGGAAGCGTTAAAGGCGCATGACGCTGTAGAGTGCCATAAGTTCTACAAAGTGTTTGGGCGCATTGGGCGAGCTGAAGATTTTGTGGACCTGTATTTCGAAGTACGAAACCCGGACGCAGTTTTACAATGGAAGAATGTGGGTGAAGGTGACAAGCTCGATATAAATATGCTGGATGCGTTTTACAAATCCATCTTTGTCTTGCTTTCCGAAGAATACGTTTGGTGCGCGTCTATATTTCCGGATCCAAAACCTATAGTACAAGCGTTCGTTCAGAATATCTTGCAATCTTTGGATCCCTCTCTAGATGACATGTTGCAGACAGTTAAGCAGACCAATGGTCCACATGCGTTACCAACTATGGTGGCTGCATTCTCAGTGACTGAAGCCTTCGGTTTCTCTTTGGAACGTCTGTTTGCAAAGCCCCCGGTGATTACAGCTTCAGCAGAATCATCTTCTTTTAATGTCCATATAAAGTCGCATGCACGCCGACATTCTCATGGAAACCAGCTTACGTTAGTTCCTTTAGTACTGCGCCATGCTGATACAAACGCATGGTCTTATGTCTTGTATGAGCCGTTTTTACCCATCCAGTCGCAATATGCTTCGCTTGAAGGACAATACTTGACTGCGCAGATGATATCGATGTTTAACGAAGCGAAATCTCATCAGAAAGGTTCGATGGAATTGGCACAACTCATATCTAGCGAGGTAATTGGCAAAGTATTTAGCCTTGCCAAGGAATCTCTGAATAGATGCCTTGCGTTAACGCATGGCTACGGAGGTGTTGAATGGCTCAAAATGCTGAATAACTACGTGGATGATATGAAGGTACAACTACGAGCCATATTAGCACACATAGAAAAAAATTGCGAAACTATCGTCGACACAAGCCATGCCGAGGAGAACCCACCTAGAATCTCTATTTCTTCAGACGCTACAGACGACTTGGATCTTGATGCCGAGTTGCAAAACAACGATTGGTCAGACTTCCAAGTAGGATTACGTTTGCTCGGAATATGTCGGATTATGGAGATTCATTTGCACGGGTTAGAGGAGAATGTTTGTCGCGTATTTGAAGGAGTTCGACGTGTGTTACAGGATGATGAACCCCCATTGACCCCAGGTGCTCGAAGACGAGAAACATCGGTCGGAGCTGAGCCTGTGCGGACGCATGAACGGAAACGGAGTGCAAGCACTGCAAGAGAAATACAAGAGCACAGTCATGGTGAGAAACTACCTCAAGCATCGCTAGCGCTGTTGAGAACTTCCTCTCTTAATACCCATGAACTACACAAGTTGATCAGTCAGGCTTCATCCGTTATAGAGGAAGAAAAACCAAATATAGTGAATCAAATGTTATACGACGGATACCAGAGCATCGAACGATTTACTGAAGAATGTCAGCGTTTCCTTCATGAGGCAATCCACACGCCAATATCTCGTCATCTTGCTGGCGTTGCTACTAATCCCATATGGGCAGCTGAAGCACCCGATAACCCCACCCGTCGCGATGCATCATCCATCGAAATGCCACAGTTTAGCTTATCACCGAATGAATATATTACGCGCGTGGGTGAACAACTTTTAATGTTGCCGCAGCAATTCGAAGTATATTCCGACGATGACTGCTTAGCGTACCATACGGATACCATTCCTTTCATTGGTGATGATACGATCGAGCTGGAAGAGCCAGTACCAACTGAGCAGGTAGTACAGCTATGGACGACGTCTGTCGCACGCGGTACTATGAAAACGTTTTTGGACGAAGTGTTCGAAATACGGAACATGAGTCAGCAAGGCGGTCGCCAGCTGCGAACAGATATCGAATATTTAGTCAACGTGCTGGCTGCTTTGGAAGTGCAACCCGTACCTGAACTGCTACAAGTGTACGAGTTATTCGATTTAGACGAACAACAAATCATCAAGGAGCTATGGGTGGCAAGGGAGAACCCGAACAAAGAGAACAAGATGTTGAAACAAGTGGCTGAAATGCGAGGAGTGGTTCTCTTAGAATTATAAAACTACAATTACAATAGAACCAAACAACCTAAGTCAATACATTTTGAAGGAAACCTTTCAATATAGTTGTGAGTAATAACTATGTGTTACATCACTGGACAAATTGAACAGCATGCGGGATTGTACTGATTAAAGCCGGGTTATTTAACTATGACTTGAGAATAAGCATTGCAGCAACTTATTTGATACATGTTAATAAAAAGAATACTTGAAACATGATCATCGAGTCTATCAATGGGACGCTGTTTATTGGATCCTTTGGGAACAATATCATGATAAGAAAGATGCTACCCATTGAATATCAACTAGAAACTGGCATCATCTACTATAATGAAGAAGAAACATTAGAAAAAATAGTTAAACTGTTTGCAAGATCAAAGTGTATATTGATCGATTAATCTAAAAAGCCATCTATTAGGGATACAAACAGATGCACAGTAACTGGGAATATGTTTTAATATATGCAACAGAGCAACTTTTTTCTCATGGATAGACAATTCTTTATCATAATAATGAACGGCTGAAGCAAACATATTAAATGAAATGGAGTATCGTCCAATACCTTAGGCAATGTTTAACTAAGGCATGTTTGATTCATTAAGAAACACAAAATGGACAGTAGCGTATTTATTTTCTTCGAACCATCACAAGACAAATATCAAGCCGTGCAAATCATGATAAAACAAATTGTAATTTATTGGGTAATTAAACCTTGCCAATAAACGGTAAAATAGCAAAAATCGATAAGAAAGCGAATCAAAGCTATCCGAAATTCCATATATGAGCAGGATACTGAAATTGTCTGTAAAGCAACGCAAAAATAAGAGAAGAGAAAGTAACTACCACACTTCGCATTTGTTAGTAGGATTCATTGGACTCCCTGATTTGCATTGAAACACTTCAGAAAAGGCTTTTGAATTCTGGAGGGCACCATTCACGCGGAATCGATTAGGCGAATGCACGTCTGTCAAAACTCGCTGGACAGCCATTCTGGGTCTATCACGTGCACACCACATCCGACCGAAATTAATAAAAAACAGTGCATCTGGCGAAAGATTATCTAGTCCAGGAAGACGTCGATAGTCTGGCTTGTCCTTCATTGACTGTTTGTACGCCATGTAGGAGGCATCCAGACCTCCATTATCCGCCAAATTCTCGCCTAAGGTCATCTGGAAAAGGAAATAAAGGGATTAATTAAACATAATGGAGCAAGGGAACTGGGGGAATGGACATGGCAATACCTTGCCGTTCACATTATAAGCCTTGCCATCAGGTCCTTCGATGTGGAAGTTGCCGTACTGGCGCACAAAACATTGCGACTTTTCTTCAAACTGTTTAGCTGTTATATCGCTCCACCAGTCTATAAGATTGCCGTCACCACCGAAATGACGTCCGGAATTATCGAAAGCATGCTAAAACGTTCATATTAGGTGACAATGTCTACATGAAGCAAGTAAAGAAAACAAATTTATACCGTGAGTTCGTGTCCGACAACCATGCCTATGGCACCATAATTTAGGTAACTCGGATTATCCTTATCGTAGAAGACGGATTTCAGAATACCGGCTGGTACGACAATCTACATAATATGTTTAAATCACATTGAAGCAATATAAACCACCATATGTGGCCCTACCTCGTTGTAATTGGGAGTATAATAAGCATTCACGTCTTGGGGATTCATAAGCCATTCATTCTTATCGACGGGTTTACCCAGCTTTTTCCAGGCCTTGTTCAGCTCCCACTTCGTGGTAGATTGCTCGTTTTCGAAAAATGATGCTGGACTGATTTGGACTCCATCGAAATACTCTTTTAGAGAGGACGGCGATCGTACGTCAGGCGCAACGATACTATACGCCAATTTGTGTTTAATTTTCTGGACCTTTAATTAGAACAAGATGTTAGCAATAGATACAAATACACCTCTTTTTTGTTATACCTTGTCAATTGCTCTTTCGCGAGTCTCGGAATCAAGCCAATCCATCTGTGGCAGTCGCTTCAACCAGGCTTGGTGGATTAAATCTACAAACTTCTCTACTTGTGCGCTCTCGGCGTCGCCACCAAAACTTTTCATGGTATAATACCGTCCCATCAGTGCACCAAACGAGCTACTGGTTGCCTGGATACAGACTCGGGAACGGAATGGTGGGGCCGTTGTGCCACTTGAGATCGCGCTGATCATTTTGCGCATGATAGATCGTGTATTCGAATCCAAGGCATATGCCTTGGCTACAATATTACGCATCATAATGTATTCACGGATTGTCTGCATGGGTAGATTAGATTGGAACCAAGCTGCAAGTTTTTCAAAGTACTGAGGGGTGGGAATGATCACGGTCTCAGGTATTTCCTGTCCCTCCGGAACAAAATGACGCAGAAACCGTTCCCAATCAACGTGACTATACGCTTGCTTTATCTGTGAAAGTGGCATTTTGTTGTAGTTTGTCACCGGATCTTGAAGATCCTCTCTAAAGATAGTTGCCATATGAATACTAGACAGAAAGGCTAAAAAAGATATACTTACTGTTTGTAGGTAATATCAGCCAAACGAGTATCAAAGTCTACCACACGCGTCACGAGGTCCTCGATCTCACTGTCGGAAAGCAGTTCAAGGCCGAGTTCCTCCGCCTTTGATATGCGGAAGGTGTCGGTAGCAGTACAATTAGACCGGCCAAGTACAGTTTTAAACAGTTCGGTAAGGGATTTTTTATAGATATCCAAGGCTTCGGGCTGTTGGTAATACTCTTTTGATGGTAGGACAAGGTCGGGTTGGCTAATAGTGATAGAGATCGTCTCAGGATGCATATCGTCCGGGCCTATAGAAACGGACGAAAACGGCTCGATACCTTGCTCGTATACCTTCATCAAGACATCTGTCAAATCAGGCACGTCAGTTGCTTTGAATACGCTATTGTCAGGGAATGTCGAGACGATGGACACCAGTTCCGGGTATATGGGCGTTGGACCTAAAACGTCCAGAGCCGTCTCATTCATGCATGACTTGTAGTAATCCTGGGCCATGCCAAAATTAATCTTATCCTGTTCGTCCACTGCAAATTCCGTGTGAATATCTTTGATAAAGTCCTCGTAGGAGGATTCCATGATCTGAATCATCAAGTTGTAATTGTCATCTCTCAATTTGAGGAACGTTCCGACGCCTTTGGACGAAAGGAAAAGAGGTTAATATATGCTTCTTTCAAGACAAACGTAAGACTATGAACTTTACTTGATTCATCCTCCGGTATCGTTGCGGTTTTAAGCCATCCACCACCTAAAGAAAGCCATCGTTAAACAACGGGAAGACATATTACTTATTACGATGGGTTACAAGTGTATTGGTAAAAGTCAGAGCAAGGATCGATGGTCAGATCTACATCGTTAAGAATAGATGCTGCAGCTTTCACACAAGTCGGGGTCAGGCACACAGTGGAATTAGGCTGCCCTGTCGGGTGAATAGGGCTTTGTATGGACATAAGAAGAGTAAAGGAAAACGGAAAGAGTAAGATAGCGGTGGCCTTTTTATGCTCTTTATGAAAAATGTATGCTGCACCTTTGCCGTGTCCAACCCCTGCTCCGTAAAATATACGCTCCCCCCTTTTTTTTCCCTTTGAGCCTCATATTTCGTCATTCTCTTTACTTTAGTTGTTACAAAGAAAAGACATTGAACGGAATATGTATAGGTACATAAATGCGCATGTTGTTTATGTCAATAATCCGTGAATTGGGCAAGAGAAAGTCTTGCAAATGCCAACACTGCAACTTTGCGTACGGGCAATTGACCAATCGTTATGAAGGACATTAGGAAGACGTGGAACTAATTCACAGATAGATGGGGACAGGTGCATTTTATATATCTTACTACTTAATATCTATTTTCCTGTACATAAATGATAGAAAGCATACACTTAGTCAGTACCTGCCATGGTTCGCTAGAGCTTAAACATAGCCTTTGCTTTTTCACTTTGTTGAAGCCCTTCACTTTGATATGGATAAAATTGGTTATGACTCAAAATGTAATATGATGGCCAAAGACAGAGTATGTCAATTCCACGACTGAGCTAAATGGCTAACCTACGAAATAGTATTTTTTGAGAGTAGGTTAAACTACAATGGGAAAAACTCTTGTTCCATTAGAACTTGTTTGTTCTTTCTCTTCGTTAATGATTGGCGTTTACATCGCTTCCAACCAGATGATGGATATGAACGAAGAACTGAAAATATGTTCCAGGAATGTTTAGTTGAAGGATTCCCAGAGTTCACTCTCAATATAGATCATTTGCTGCGCTGTAACCATCAATTGCAAGTAATCCAAACTCTCAGAACAAAACGCGATCGAAATGTCTCGTGGTTTGCTTAGTTATTTGTTGTATCGGCTCTTAAGTCTTCACTACATACTTGATTTGGCATGCCCAGATCATGTGGTTAAACTTAACCTTAATCCGTTTCGTGCCTATGCATTTCTAAACCTCAGTTTATTGACACAATGGAAGATGCAGTATAAGATTCGTAATCCCTCATTTTATTTAGGGTAACAGATAGTATGATTATTGTATGTTAATGTACTATATCTCCAAAAAGTAAAATCATTGCATCTTGCAAATCCACTTGCCGCATTTGAAAAACTGAGCTTGACGCCAACTAATAAGTTATGCAGGAAGTGTTCGGCTTCGAGGAGTGGCTAATCTTTGGGTTAATGCACTGCAGAAGACCTCAAGCGATAGGAAATCTGGCGAGGACTGGAGATCAACAAGAGAATGAACGACATCAGGCGAAAACGGACAAATTTATTTTTCACGTACCAAGTGGAGTTCAGAGATCTTACTCACACAACCAAGGTGCTTTGGGACAGAGACCATGCAGCTAAAGATACACCACAGACATTTCAGTCATCCATTATATAGAGTCAGTTGAAGTATATACCACGGATGTTTCTGAAGAGCAAAGTCAAAGAGTGTTCTGTTTAAATAGTATGGATCAATGAAACCAATTAATCGCAGTCATTGATAGGGAATCAATGGATGTCTGATCAAGGATAATACCACACAGAAAAAGACAAATAAGCTATGGTTATCTCAACTTATGGTTCATAATACAGTAAAAGATGGAAAACAGCATCAACTCTTAAGAAAATTAAGACAAGGAATTCGAACGCAAAGCTAAAAGAGAAAAAGATTCAAGCTATTACGTATCTTAAACCAAACCGTGTGACACTATCTAATTGACGCAACATTCTACATAAGCTTTTTCCGTACAGGACGCGAAGTTGCCACATGTAGGCGAGAAGACAAAAACGTTGAGTTAAAGGCCGCAAATATTTCGGCGCGCAAACATTTTGGCCAATCCGGTTAAATGGTGCTATCGGGTGTCCGCAGTCAAAATGCTTGTTACACCATGACTATCTCCAAGAGGAATCCTCAAGGTTACCCGTAAAACTTACATTTCTATGATACATTGCCGAACAACCATGTTTTGGATATATATCTTTGATGTAGATGCATGGTTGAGTGATACTTTATGCATGTGATTGGCTAGTTATCTTCTATTCGATGGAGATCGAATGGTTAGTGGATCGGGCTATAATGGAGGGTTTTGTCTTTGCAATGACGGAAGTTTCCTATTTGAGTAACCAGGGCAATTCGGCTGAGACAGAAAGGTACACAGCGGTGCGCCAATGGGGTGCGCGTTAGTCCAACCCAACAACTTTTCATTTCCCCTTTTTGTCCTGACGAACTTATTTTTTTTATAGTTTTTTTTCTCGACCCGGCTGTACCGAACTGTTTCTTGCTCGTTTGCACTGAATCAGCTGTTCCTTCCACTTCATCCCCTTTCCCGTATCTTTTTATTGCCCGTACTTTTCTCGGTATACTTCATTACGCTCCATTGGCGAACCTCATCTAACCGCTTCTTCGGTCACAGCGCCCCCCTTTCCCTTTTAGTTTCCTCTTCTGTTGCATGCTGGTGCTTGACCATCGCCCCAAATGAGCCCAGACACAAAGCTGATCTTGAGCTTGGTCAACAGAATAGCTGTCAGGGTATCTCCTATCCACATCCATAATAATTACATGAGGACTAAAGAAACTCTTCTCTGCCCCTCCCTTCTCCAATAGCTCCCTAGTAATAACGGCAACAAACACCATTCCGTCGAGAACGACCCACTTGTTCAACAAACGTAATTGCTCATGGCGCGTCGAAAGCATTTTTTACTAAATCCCTTTTCTCTTCTCTTTTCTTTTCCCTCTTTTTCTCTTTTTGTAGAGGTAAGTCACCCGAGGATAATCGAACGATGCAAAGTTTAATTAACTTTTTTTTTCCTTTTGACTTTTCGCTTCGCAGTGGCAGCCTTGATAGAACTATCCAAGTTTCGACTCCCTACGATCGCCAGTACTATTGTAGGCGTGCTTGAAAGTATATCAAAAGTAAGCATTCCTGAAAAGAAAAGGAAGCGAAATCAGGAAACATCGTCTAAATGGCATGAACACAGACCCCATCCATCAGCATCAATGAGGAGTTCGTGCCGTACGATGTACTACAATCCCAACTTTTCTTACTCCGCATGTTATCCGCTTGTATGCAACATCATTGGCAATTTGTCCGCGAATCCCGTTCAGAAGCCCCAACATTAGTTCCGCACAAGGATGGTTCGACGAACAATATAGACATGAGGTCGGCAGAAAACCATCCAGCAGATCTAGAAGACCCTCCCCCACTGGATGATACCTGCGCAAAATACGTCGTCGCTATCATGTCGCGTTTTATGCACCAGATGACAGTGATGGAAGAACGAGATCTCGGCTTGGCCACAAATCACGCCACAAATATCACCCGTACTGAATACTATACAACTAATTCCAATGTCGCTGGCTCGACCTCCGATATTATGGTAGACATCTATAAAGCTGCTAGCCGTATCGTGTTTTATGTGAGCGCGAGTAATTGGCCCGTTGTATTCGCAAAAATTAAGACACGCATCTTGTATCTATCCACAACTACTGATGAAAACCCCGAAACCGCTGATATGCGCCTCTTGGAATGCTGTGCTCTCAATGCGAAACGACTAAGTACTGTCCTTGCAGGTAAGATTTAAGATACAGGCAACAACCCTCCAATGTTGAAATTTGTTGGGTCGATAGAATTATGTGCAACCTTTCTGCATCTGAAAAAGTCGGCACAGCTCGTCGTGGCCGTCGTGTTGCGGAGAGCTATCTGGGGTTGGATTGAGACCTACCCCAGTGAGTTTATGCGGTTGTGCTATAGTCAAAAACGTCTCGAAGGGGGGCCAGAGATATTGTTCGACATCTGCAATTCGCTCGCTGACACGACAAGGAAAAAGGCTATTCTCTGGCCACTCCAGATACTGTTGCTTATCTTGTGTCCAGACCTGCTATTAAGCTCAACCGTATCTGAGAATCGAGGAATTAATACCAAAAAGGTAAACAACAAAACTCAAGTTGCTAAGAGTGTTTTAACCTGTACGCGCTTTATAGACTGTGTTTCTTAACGCGCTGAGGAAATCTCTTAAAGGGGGACGCATGGCAGAACTTTCGATTATTTGCTATGTTGACATATGCAAAGCTGCCACATACGTGTCCAAATCGGATGTGTCCGCCTTGCGTCACATCGTACCAGAAGTCGAAAACGAATTAAGGGAAAAATTGTTTGATATGGAACGACCTTTACTCCCCGAAGGTTTAATGGGAAGTTTGGGCATCGTTATCGATCATCGATGTTTACTTGCAGATGGCTTAGTGGCTATGTTCCGTCTAAATCCTCGAAACGTGATGCATAGCCTATTCCCAGCCTGCCTTAGCGACCGTGCGCCTACCGTTTTCAAGCTTAGCTTGGTCAAGGCATGCCTGGCTATTGCATCCGAAGAAAATAGATTACCTTGGAATCCATCCGTATCCACTCTTTACGAATCCATGTGCGGCCCGCTCCGCCGACTTTTCTTGGAAATCACCAGTCGCGACCCTGCCAAATCAGAAACGAGCAGTCAGACTACTTTGACACCCAGCCGAAAGACGATTATCGGAAGCGCGAGCGCCGACAAAAGAATGAGAAAAGATATACGCTTAGACACGAATAATGACAGATTGGAGATGATTCTCGATATTTTACGACTTTATCAGGCTGATCCAAACATGGCCATTAAGGTAACCACATTTAAGATACTGGGAAAGCAACAAGGACACTTACGGCTTTGTAAAGGGGGATAATACTGATCGATTCGAACAAAATGCGGCCGTCATGGTAGCCATCACGAATTGCTTGCGCGAACCGAGCGCGGCAGTGCGTGATGCTGCTGCTGAATGTCTATACAGCCTACACTCACCGAACTATATACTTGAATGGGGCCCATCCGAGAGATTTATGGAATCATTTTGGAAGACCTCCTCTCAAGTAGTGTTCGCTCTTGCAAAGCAATTGTTGGATAATCGCGAAAAAGATGAAGGACTGAAGAAGCTGTTAGATTTATTGAAAAAGCTGCTAAAATTGAGAAACGAGTTTTTGAGGATGCAACAGGTTGACTTGCTAGAGCTGAGATTCACTTTTACTTATCTTACATTCTTAGGATATTGCCATGCAAGGTGCTGATGTTCGAGAACGACTGCAGGCCTCCATCGGATTAGAAGTGGCGCTTTTAGTGCTGCTATGTTCTGCAGATACGGATATCTGTTCCGCCGCCATCGCATGTTTTGGATATATTTGTGTCGAGGTGCATATAACCGACAGCGTTGAAGATCCGCACCAGGCAGCATTGACGATTGTCGAAAATCTACCAATATATGTTGAGCTTACATCCAATACGGGTATTGTAACTGGACGCAAATCACAACAAAAACGCATCCGTCGATTGCTTCGAATGATGACCCACTATGCTCCAGGGAATCTTGCGGCATGGGAAGAGGCCTGGAAACGGTGGAAATATATGACGCCGGCCATCACACGCGCCCAAGAAGAAACGAAAGAAGAAACTATCGAAGCAATGCGGAAGGGCGGACAAGCATGGCATGATAAACTTCGAAACAACTCAAATCGTCAAACAAACTATTTGGCCCCGCGAGCGGAAGGTCTAGATGACGATAAATCTTCAGAATGGCAAAATTATGCTGGATTCCTTGCAGCACTTGGTGGTATTTGTCTCATGACAGATGCTCCGCCAGCTTCCCCAGTATCTCCCGCCACCCCGCGTGAATACGAGACACAACGTCGGGTTTCAGCTCCAAGCGAATCGGCCACTATGGTCGACAAGTTTGTAATGGAAATGGTAGAATTGTTGCTCTGCGATAATGTCATTGTGCGCGAGTGGGTCAAAGAAATCTTAGGAACTGATCTATCGCCGGCTTTGTATCCTATCCTATTCCGGCATTTGGAAACTGTACTTGGCAAATGCTTTGGGCCGGATGGTGATCCGATTTGCAGTCCTCGCTACACGCTATTTGTGGAACAAGCTATCAGTGTGCTCAAATTCGTACTAGATCGAATGGAGGAGTCCACTGAGAATCTGTTTACTGTAGACTTTAGCGGTTTAATGGATCAGTACGCCAAATATTTGAATAAGCTAGGGATTGGGCAAGCGTCCTTGAAGATCAAGATTAAATTTTGCCAGTTGTGCGAGGTCCTTATGGCCAAGAAAGATAGAGTAACGCTTCGGCAAGAATTCCGATTACGCAATAAACTCCTGGAAATCATCGTGGAATGGACAAGCGATTTTTGTTTGGTAAGCGTTAGCAAAAAAAAACGATCCTTATGTTCTAGATATTAACAAGCGAAAAAGAAATGCGAAACCGGAACGGGATATGCCTCTGCAAGTGACTCAGCACAAAGTCAGAAACTACATCGCGAACTAGATCTTTCTTGTTTGAAGACAATTGTCGGATTGCTTCATCAGTTACCCCTTCAGCCCTCCGAACCAGTCCATGAAACAGATGCTGCACAGGTCAAAAGCAGAATCTTTTACAAATATTTCACTTTTTTCTTGAAGCTCTTGAACCGATGCCGAATTTCAGAAGTTGAGTCAAATGCATTGCCTATGCGAAATCCGGAAATGTTGCTGCCAAAGGTAGAATATTAATGGAGTGTTTTAATTTTTTCTCACATTGCTTCAAGAACAAAGACAGTACTACTTACCTGGCCCCTCTAAAGGACTTCACAATTCTCGCCATGTCAAATCTTCTTAGTGCTAATGTAGATGCAGGCTTAAAATACTCCCTTTCGATGGGTTATCACGAAGATACACGCATGCGATCAGCATTTATGCAGGTGCTCACGAACATTTTAAACCAAGGCACAGAGTTTGAAACGCTAGCAGAAACGGTCATGACAGATCGTTACGAAAAGATTGTCGATGTAATATCTTTCTCGTTGGTCTTAGTAAGCTGTCTAACCCTTGTGATACGCTAGATGTTAGTAGAATATGATATGAATATCGTGTTGTCTCTCTGCGAAGTCTGCCCTGCTCCGGATGTAGACGACGTGGCCAATGCCCTTTTGGCTTGCTTCTCATCCCGTGGCAAAGCGATGGATCTCTTGAAGGCTGTCATTGAAAAAGAAGTGCAAAACACCGGTAAGTTTAGCTTGTCCTTACAATGACTTCAAATACTAACCTTTCTATGACATAGATAGCGAAACAGAACTGTTTCGGCGAACGAGTATTGCCACTCGTCTATTGTCAGTCTTTGCAAAAATCAATGGCGCACAGTACGTACAATCAGTTTTGCAGCCCGTTTTCTATGCATTGGCAGACAAGCCTCCGGAAGAAAGGACATTTGAGCTTGATTCCTCCAAGGTAGATGCAGGTGAAGACGTATCGAAGAATAAGCAAAATGTCGTCAATGCTACAGAAATGTTCCTGAACGCGATTTGTGCTTCGGCAAACGAGGCACCAAGGTAAGCACCGATACACTATTGTTCATTTATGCACGTAATCTTACGCTTTTTTTGTTTTGCTATACAGGTGCTTCCGCGAAGTTTGCCACTATATTTTAACTTCGGTCCGTGAACGATTCCCAGAGGCAAAATACACAGCCGTGGGCGCTTTCATCTTCTTGCGTTTCTTTTGTCCAGCTATTGTGGCACCGGAATCCGAAGGGCTAATCAAGAGTTCTTCGATTTCCAGAGAGATGCGTCGTGGTCATTTAATTGCTACGAAGGTTATCCAAAACTTAGCTAACAATGTCCTTTTCGGCGCAAAAGAAACGTACATGATCGTTTTGAACGATTTCTTGACAATCAACATCTATAAAGTCACTAGCTTTTTGCGCGAGATATCTAACGTACCGCCATCCACTGAAGAAACAAGGACTGCGATTACACCTATGGATGAAAAAGACTACGCCATGTTACATCGCGTTTTGGCCGACAATATGGAGCGTATATCTAGAGATTTAGCAACGCGACGATTACGTATGGTAGCAGATCAAGAGTCACTAACTGCATCGAAGCGGCATTTCGACAAGTTTTCCAATCTCTTGGCGCAATTGGGCCGACCTCCTGCAGTTACTAAAAAGGAGTTTAATGGTTTAAGAAGCTATACGTTCGCAGCGGCAAACCAACTCTATGCAGAATTCATGCGACGCAATAGTCATCGAAGCGTTGAATCCATTGTGTCTAAGAATATATTCTATGAATCAGGCACATCAAAAGCCGGCCGACCTGTGTTCTATTTTATCGCGCGCAATGTCATTGCGGATAGTATCGATTTTGAACTCCTGGTCTACTATATGTTACAGGTACAGAAGCATTGAAGCAAGGTAGAGGCAATTACTAAATAGGTCCGCTAAAATTAGATATTGGAACCAGCAGCAAACAAATCAATCGAAGTAGTCCTTGATATGACGCTGTTTAGCCCATCGAACGAAGTGCCGAACCAATGGATCAGCCAGACAATGCAGTTACTGCCTTTTGATGTCTACGACAATGTCGCTACTATTCACTTGTACAACCCTAATTCGCACTTGCGGAAATATATCAAGAAATTACCCCGGCCTGTGACCCACAAGCTTAGTAGACGCATCACTTTTGCCGTGACACTTGCTGAACTCCACGAGCATATTTTACCTACGGAGCTTCGACTTCCTAAATCGACGAGTAAATACTATAAGGCAACGATGACCAGAAGATATGCTAATGTAAGATGTTCCTAGTGGCACTGGACACCGAACCGTGTGCTGTTTTTTACCCTGTTAACCGGCTGTCGCAATACCGCATTAATATACCTGTCACTGTGAAAGTGGGTGCTGAGTACATCCAGGTTATGACTGTGCGTAAACAAGAACTTCTCTACGGTGTGAGTACCGTAACCAATGACGTGTACCATATATCCGAAGTTGAGGATATTAGCATCGGGCAGCACGGTCGCGGAACGGAAGCTGCAAATGAACTAAGTTTCAAATACAACAAGGGGAAATCGCAAGTTATCCTCTCCACACCGAAACGGGAAGCAGTAGTAGGAGTAAGTTTTCGCTTGCATGATCTAATACCACAAAAGCTAATTCTTTATCTATCGTATAGACTATACGACATAGCAAGCGAAGATACGAGATGACGAAGCCGAGCAACATATCGGAACGTACCATTCGACCCAACGACGTACCTGGCAGATTACTGAACATGGCATTGCTCAACATTGGCAGTGAAGACCCGAATCTGCGTTTGTCTGCGTACAATTTGTTATATGCGCTTAGTATGACATTTAATTTCGATGTCGGAAAGCAACTATTGGATGCCAGAGGTATGCTTAATAACTTGGACCGCTTTGACGTGCTAACCTTGTCTTTCCAGATCTCTGTCTCCCCGCGAATAGCACCGCGTTTATTGTGAATATCAGTGAAAAGCTGGCAGCTGCTGAGCCGTCGTTAACGCTTGAATTTCTAAGTGAATGCTTTCTTGGCTTCAACAAATCCAGCGAACCTCTCCGTTATCTATGTCTAGATTATATGACACCGTGGCTCCCTAATTTGGCTCTGTTCTGTCAAGGCACGTTGGATGATAGCAACCAGAATCTGCAAAAGACCAAGGAAGTACTCCGGCTGCTAATCGATCTAACGGTCGCTCGCACGGATGTAAGTATCGTACATAGTGATAAGAGATACGTGAACTAAGGTTTGGCGTATTAGATGTATAAGCTAGTGCAAGCAAAGATATGGAAAACGATTGGGAAGATAGACGATGTGCTCAACCTTGTTTTGGAAGCCTTTGTCCAATTTTCTAATGAGCATGGCGTGGGATCGCCTCAAGCTGAAGCCATGGCAGATACCTTCGTTACCCTTTCGAATGTGGCTGTCCGCGGAAAGGTAATTTCCCGTCTTCGTAAAATCCTTCAGAAGACGTCCTTCAAGCCGACGCGTGCGCTAACAGAGCATTGGACTTGGACGGAAATTGCTGTGTTGATCCGATTTGTTCTGATGTTATCTTTCAACAACCGCGGGCCGGTGAAGAGCTACGTACCAGAGATTTTCCATATTGTATCCCTAGTTGTAGGCGTTGGTCCTACCATTATTCGTGCGTCAGTTCATGGGCTAGTAGTCAACATGATTCAATCTCTTTGCACATCCATGCCATTGCCTGAAGGCAACGTCAAGAAACTTCAGCTCATGCTTACAGAAATATCGGATTCTAAGTTCCGGCTATTATTTGGTCTAATGAAGTCCCACGCCAATGCATTCACAATCACAGCAGATACAATGAGCGATACCGCGGAACCGATTCAACTATTAGCTTTAGAAAGCATCGTAAACACTCTGTTAGAAGTCATTACATATGGTGCCCCTTCAACAGGTAAGCAACAAAACAGCTCAACTTCTTTGCAGCGTGTTTATTGTGGTTAACATACGCAGATATTGCAAACGTTTGGAGAGCACGTTGGATGAGTCTCGTTGCCAGCACCGCATTTCAGTTTAATCCCGCTATCCAACCTCGAGCTTTTGTCGTGCTAGGATGTCTTGGCAGAGAAGAAGTAGACGATGATTTGCTTTACCAGATCCTAGTAGCACTACGCGGAGCGCTAGCCATCTTTAATGAATCCGATCCAAACCTGGTCCTTAGCATCATGATGTGTCTGAAGAATATTGTGGAGAGCCTGCCGCCTGATTCACGTTATCTGCTATCTCTTTTTTGGGTTGCTGTCTCGTTGGTCCAGATCAATAATGGCCCCACTTTTTCTATGGCGGTGGAGCTTCTGTTAGCGGTTTTGCGCGCCTTGGACGCGGACGAGTATTTTGCAGGAGACTCTGTTGTGGACGTGTTACTCGCTGCACGTAAACCTATGGCAGATGTGGCGCGTCAGCTTGACACTCTGTGTGGTGTCAATTTCACATCGCACTTCTCATTTGCAATGACATGCGTATTTATGAAAGGTCTGCGATACAGTAATGCGAAGGATACCATTTACCTAGGTCTGACCACCTTCCTGAATGTCGAATGCAAACGTATCACCGGTGACGGCAATTATATCGAAGCTCATACTCTTGGATACCTAGCTGGCCTATTGCCTATGGCTGTTAAAAACGAATCAGTTAAGGAAGTATTGCGTATGGCCGGTATGTACGATGTGGAGCTATCAGTACCCGATATATGCTCTTCTGGAACGTCTTATCATGGTGTTTTCGACAAGCTGGATATTCCCGATAATACCACTGCACTATTATTGATATCCATGTTGGCAACTCAGCTGAACTCAGCCGACAACGAGTCAGAGAGATTGTTCATTTATGGTCTGCTTGCGGAAGCCGCAACTTCTATGCCTGAAGTGTTTGCAGTTGTGTAAGTGTTTGTGATGCACGATTACAAGATTTGTGCTGAACAGCTTTTTGAACAGATATGATACGTTGTTACCCAAGATGAACCAGATAGTTCTTAGCAGCCATACGCAACCCATCATTGAATCTGTAAAATCAATCCTTTTAACTGCATGCTCAGATCCCGTATTTAGTGAGGCCAAGAGTAAGCGTAGTCAAACTGCGCTGCTTGAAGAGGTGGGCTTCTCTGCTTTAGGTGATCCAACCTTTGGTGCAGCGAGTACCAAAGTCCTACAACATGCCAAGTTGGCTAGCGAAATCATAGAGAGAATCATCGCCTAACACCAACAAGAAATTAGTTTTTTCTTATTTCTCTAATTCATCCCTTTTTGCCGTTTCCTTTCATTCTTTTTCTTTCTTTATTTGTAATAAGCATTTTCCTTTCTTATTTCTTCTACTAGTACTATTGATGTGGTTTTATTGAATGTTCTCTTTTTTCTTTCTCTTATACTTTGTTGTTTGTACTTTTGTAATTCTTATGTCGGCAATACAGCCAATCTACAAAAAGTCATGAATAAATTCTCTATATCTCACAAACTGTTCCATTCCTGAGATGTGGGTCTATGTATTAGATTTAAGTCTAGGTACATAGCCTTTACAAAGCAAAAGCAATGAATTTATTACTGTCTATTGAATTACATTACACGCTCTCCAACAAACACCAACAACTTATTGCTTTGGCTGGACCTTCCCATCCCCGCTATTCCTTCCGCCTGACATATATCTCTATGCACTGATCCTTTTCCCCTTACGCCTTTTCCTTTCGCTTTGCTTTTCTCTCTTTTTTCTCCTCGCACGACTTACAGTCTCGTCTTCATTTGCTCTTTCCTTTTTGCTCTGTGCTTGCCACATTTTTTTTTTCTTTTCTCTTTCTCTGAGGCCGAGCTAGAGTGGATATGTTGGATAAACGCAGCACTCAAGGCTTTATTGTCGATAAGTTGATGACAATAAATATTAATTTTGACCTACATTTCACGTTACTCTAAAATAAGTTTTGCGTCTATGGAAAGGACCAAGTTTCCGCTAAAGGATAAGACAATATGCGTCATTAGTGAATGAGTTTTGCAACCAGCACATTTTAATTCAACTTGATCCTCCAGTAGACACGAAATTCATTCGAGTAGCATGCAATATAATTAATCGTTGCTAAATGGAAATGGTATCCTGGAAGTCTTTTTACTTACATCCGAAGGCTAATCGCAACACATGTGTTGCGGGCCGCAGGGCATCCAGTGCAGGGTGGCCGACGGTATCCTGGAATTCATAAACAGCCATTTAGAAAAGTGGTCAAACGAAAAACCGCCAAGCGCTACAGATGGAACAAGATGTTATCAGTATGCAATTATTCATTCAATAAAACTCAAAGTACTTACAGACACCTTATCCAAATCTATGGTATACGATACTCCGCGAGGAGGCGCTGGTACTCATCCTGCGGCGACAGACAAAGAAAAGAAGGGGAAAAAAGAAAGCGGGAGCGGGACGGCCATGAGGGCGAAGGCACCTCAACTACATCGAGCACAAGAACAGTGTCCAACCTAAAGTGAGTCTAGGGCAAAGAGTGCGGTTAAAGAGCATCAAATACGTACCAACAGGGGGACATATTCTGGCGAAAGAAGAAAGAAGTACAAAGAAGAAAATAAAGCGACAACACTTTTCACACACACGTTTATAAAGGGACGTATCTGAGATATCGTCATGATGTTTTATTCAACACCACCCTGGGATAGTGGGGACTACACTCTTCAGCAACAGATAATGACAACAAAGGTATTTGCTCGCCTAATAGGCATCGGAAGCGATATCGCTCATACAGCGTAAGACGGTAGAAAAAAGGGGGAAACATAGAGAGATACAAAACCAGCCCAGACCTGGATCACTTGCATGGCAAAGACTAACTGGCAAAGAACTAGACACGCGCATGTACTTGTAGCTTGTATTGAAGGGTCATCCGCAAGGTATTTATAATATAAACATCCAATTTACATGGATTGACAGTCTATAGCGAAAGAATGCACTCTATGAAACAGAAATAGGGAATGGGATGAAGAATAGATATTACCACCCAAGTGCTCCTTATCATCGACCAGCTTATATATCGTTCTTAACCGACGCGAACTTCTGCTCAAGCCGTCGGTTCTTGTTGTTCTGCTACATCAAACGAATATCGTCACTAAAGCAATAAGACTACATTATTTTGTTATTACTTTAACACTAGACGTGAACAAGATTTGAAGTATGCACAGTAAAAGCACGGGTTTTATTTTTGTTCCAACCTTGAGTATTTTGTTACGGTAATATGCTAGCGAGGAATCTACCACAGTCAACGCAGGGTTATCATGTTCACTGAAGCCAACTACGTTGAAAAATACTTGTGTTTCTGTGTTAGCTCTCCTGAACCAGGCTAGACACATCAAGGCCTGACAGCCTCTTCTTCCCTCGTTTTCCTATTTTCTAGTTTCTTTCTATTTACTACTTTTTTCCCTTTATCCGTTTCCATTGTTTCTATCTCGCTCTTCTGACCTTTTGCTTGTCTCATCCGCAGGGTTTTTTTTATTCTATCCTTTTCCTTTTTTGAGCTGTCTGGAACAAAATAGATGTTTTCAAATAAGAACTTTAAACGTATTTCCGTGTTACTCGTTTCGATGCCGCAAAGGGGTACGCAAGGTATTGTGACTCTGTTCCACTGATGGGTTTTTGGCTGGTTTGTCCTGACTGGAGGATTCATCGGCTATTGTTCTTCTCTCGTTTCTCTCCATCTCCTTGGTCACCAATTTTCCCTTTCTAATTCGCACCACTTTCACAATTCCGCTTAATCCCTCCCCTTCTTCAACTACCCCACCGTTCCTACACTTAGCACACGCCCCCGACGGCCTATGTCAGTACCAGAAACCAAGCTTCATCCATCCAATAACGAACTCGAGCGAGACAGCTTGAATGAATTAACGCTACGCGCTCTGATAACCAGTAAGGAAGCTGGTGTGGTTATTGGCAAAGGTAAATCAGACTAGCAGACGGAATAGTTTTTGACTAAACGACGCGAAAAAACAAAACAATAAATACTTACTCTAAATAATAAGGTGGGAAAAATGTCGCCGAATTGAGAGAATCGACAGGTGTAAAGGCTAGTGTTTCTCAGTCAGTCAAGGGCGTTCAAGAACGGATTCTCACCGTCAGTGGTCCACTGGAAGGCGTTGCCAAGGTTGACCAATCAGGAAAAAAAAAAGAAAAACGAAAATTGACCCTTACTTGAATGCATAGGCCTTTGCATCAGTTGCACGGATTTTGACGGAGAACAACACGAATAAGAGTTTATCCTCTACAACCGATAACACATGTACCATTCGCCTACTCGTCTCTCACAACTTGATGGGTAGCATCATTGGCCGGCAGGGCGCAAAAATCAAATCGATTCAAGATGTTTCTGGAGCACGTATGACAGCTTCCAAAGCCCTATTGCCTCAAAGCACAGAACGCATTGTCGAGGTCAGGGGTGTACCTAGCGCCGTCAGTATGGCCATTAGCGAGATAGGTCAATGCCTTTTGGAGGATAAGGAAAAGCAGCATGGTACCATTCTCTATGATCCAGTCGCAAGCCCTATGTTAAAGGAACACAGGGCTTCTATCACACGTACCGGTAATGGATCCGATTTTACGCCTTCTGGGGAAGCTGGCAGTCATCAGCGCCGTATCTCTCAGTCTCTGGAAGATGAGGTTAAGGCTCAACATATTTCGATCCCTAGCGATATGGTGGGGTGTATTATTGGTAAGGAAAGACTATCATGAAAAGCTGCTTTTAATCGTACGTATCATCGTTTAGGCAAAGGTGGATCTAAAATTTCGGAAATCCGCCAGCTCTCTGGTTCGCGCATTTCCATTGCCAGGGTGCCAGATGATGAAACAAGTGAACGATTGTTTACCATTTACGGAACGGCAGAAGCTAACGAACGAGCACTATTTTTATTATATGGCGAATTGGAAAAGGAAAAGGAGAGACGGCTGAATAGTGTTATGCGCGAATCTGTGGAAGAAGAACAATAACAATAAAGGATAAAAAAAGACCCAGACGAGAAAATCTTATGTGCACTGCTTAAAAGGACTTCAGTTGATAAATTCGCTGCGAGAGAATTCAGCGAACCAAGTTCCATCTGTTACTTTTATGTCCACTGTTGAGCAAATGAAGATTCTTTTTGCAGCAGGATCACAATGATTTATGCGGTTAATGACACAAACTTTTATAACGAACTGAGAGTCGAGTTTGGCTGAACATGAAACTGGGTCCATGTCATTGTACGAGAAGAAGATAGCGAAACCAAGGTGTCGCTGTCTGGTAAAAAAAGAGTGCGTAAAATACGCGCTTTGCCTAGATAAAAGTTAGTAGGATGTCAGCCCCAGTTTAAACCAGCCATCGTACCTGGCGAGTCAAAGCTAAAGCAGGACCCTCTTGTGACACCACTATACCGAATGTCCCTGAACAGTCATGTCAATATATGTCTTCCTATCCATGAATTATGCCTACCAGAAATGGATTTTGGAATCGGACTGACTCCCGCACACAACCATGTATCCATTCTTGTGTATGTCGGGTCTTATATAACGAGAGATATTATCTGTTTCCCAGTAACCAAATCGAAGGCAAATAGCATTAGACCCTTTGTTTCTTAGATCGTACAAGGCGAATTGCTCCGATTTTGTGGAAAGACTATCGGATCAGTGAATATCAACAATCAAAATAATCTTAGTGTCCTTTACCTTGATAAGACTAGATTAGGATTGACCGGATTTTGTAGAATATGGTTCACCTAAGTAATTGCTCCATTCGTTACCATATTCACTTGTTTCTTTAGCTTACTCTTCCTGCCATTCTGAGCTCAGCTACTACCGACTGCTTTTGCATATCATAAGTAAATAGTCTTTCATCGGCTCCGCCAGTGAAGAGTCTACTATTAGATTGGTCATAGTATAACGCTTGTATCGCCGATGTATGTTTGACATTGATACTGTCAAGGCTGGAAACCGAAAAGTCACTAGATGCGTTTTCTCTGCTCAGGCTCCACAAGTACTATGATGAATTAAATGAGAAGCATGTCGCGAGGCAGAATCTAAACATTACCACTGATTTGTCGTTACCGCCTGTCACAAACTGCGCATGCTCTACGCCGTCTGTGCTTCTTTTTCCGCCGCCAAATGGAGCGATAACAGATATGCCTTTTTCATGTGGCAATTCTTGCAGGGACTGTACTCGTCCCTCTATGGAGGACTAATACCAGTAAAAATAGTTTAATTATACCACAAGACTGTCTTCAGCTTACATACCTCATCGGTTGCCTGGATATGAACCAGAGAAACTGTTTCAACCGATTCTTCATCCAAGGTACCTTTCTTTGCCGCTGGACAAAGTGCAAGTGTGGTAGGTGTAGCCCAACAGAGATCCTCTATCCATGTCGAATACAGATATCCCTTGCCGATTGTTTTGACGTGTCTAGAACAAGAACAGGTTGGTCATGATGATTTAAATGAGAGCTTATTATGATACCGTTTAGTGTATGCGTCCCTATTGTATGGATGCTTTAAGTTTATCTTCTTTTTTTCTGAAAACAATTTTCATTAACACTTACCAAAAGCTCAGATTACTAAAATCGAAAGACATCAGGCGGAAATCACTTTAGTTAACATCTAGGAAAAAGGAACCAACGCTTATTATCTCCTTACCCATCCAAAGATGTTGTAACCATAATATTCTTCATCTCTGGGTTCGATCCCTCTTCTGCAATATTATACAGCAGACTACGCGGTTTCTTATCGAATCCTTTATTGACCACATATTGACTTCTGTGCAGGTACAGGTCACAGAAGTCCTCTGTCGCGATAGCGATCTCTCCGGATGCAACAATTTCCGGTTTGCGCCTATTCTCGGCCACAGGTTTGTTCTCTTGGGTCGCTAATGGAGTTAATGACTCCACACGTTGTCTCTTTGATTCCAGTCTGTGAGATGGTGACCCAGTGCGCTTGGCTAGCTGTCTAGGCTGATCTGCTAAAAGAGGTGAATCTTCACCAGCAATGTCTTGGTCTGGATGATCTCGTTGGGGTAAAATGTCAACCGAGCCTTTTCTTTCACTAGTATGCTTCCGAAAAGAACGTTCATTTTCGTAAACTCGCTCGGTTATCATGTTCGTCAGTTTTCCTATTTGGCGACTCGTTTTCTGAATACTTCGGTTCAATAGGCGCGTTTTCTCGATATAATGAGCTTGCTTAGCTTGTTGACGCTGCAACTGCATATATGGTTAGTGTCTCTAACTTCTACGATGAATGTCCAGCTTTACTTTAAGCATTAGATCGTGTAAATGGCCTTGTATTTTCGTTGTGCTTGTATTATAAAACAGGCCGTATTCCTCCCCTAGACTGTCATTGTCACTGCTGTCATCGTAACTTTTGTCGTCGTCGCTATGCATGGCAATATATCTATGCGATCTTTCTCTCGATTGCAGCATGGAACTAGAAGAAGGGGCGGAAACTAATAATGGACTAACAGACTGACAGCTAGATTTCAGCCGATCTGTAGCATTACGCTCTTCGCTGGCGGACTCGGCCTTTAACGATGATGCAGAGAAAAGCGATGGCGGCAGTATACTTTTGCCTTGTTTGGACATATCTGCTGCCGCTTCGACTGCCACTAGCACTGAACTATGTTTGATTCTTCGATTTTTCGGACAGTTTAAAACTTTTTGACATCCGAACACACCTCCATGGCAGTAACAGCGCGGGTCGCTTTATGCATGGAATACCTAGAAAATGAATTCCACATTATTTGTGACATTACACGTTTGTTTTCTAGTAACATTTTGTTAATGTGCCGGTTTAACGCAGCATTGGAATAATCTCAAAATTTTCATATGACTGTAATCACGGACGCATGTAGGAAAGACATTCTTGGCTCTAGACATATGTTCCGATGCAGTAGCCGATTTTGTCTATCTCTGCAGGAACATAACCATCAGCAAGGGGATTAAATAAACTGTTTGATCTCTTTAAGAACTAGTCTTTTACGTGGGAATTGTAAATAGTGAATGCGTTTAAGCTTCATAAAAATAGACTGTCAGCGACACATTAAAATCACCTCGTAAAATGAATATAGCATGCAACCCATCAAACGAACACTTTGTCTATAAAGCTAAGGAGAAACTCGTTAATTTGAAGTGTAGGATAGCTATTTACGTTGGGTCGCTCAGCATGTAAGTGTAACGAAAAGTGATTTCTTTGCAGCGATACACTGGTTTTACCCTGTTGAAGCCTAGCCAGACTTCATTTCAAGATTATTCTATTTATTACAGTTTGCTGTTATGCAACATGGTATCCGAGACTGGCCTGTATGATGTGATTAATGCACCCAGGGGTTATTGAAATGCATGGCAACATGCTGCATTACACAGCTCGTTAAGAATAAAAGGAGTTGAGGCCATTTTCGAGTGATCCTTTTTCATTCTCTCTGAAGACTATGACTAATACAGCGTGCGCAAGATCCAGCTGTAGTATGTGCAACTGGGATAATGGACCTTGCCAAATTCATGCATACACCGACAAGATAACTAGTGATATACCTTGGTCATCCTCTGATACAGCTGTCTTGAATTTACCGTTGCCGAACGAAGATGAAAAACATTGGCGTGGCTTCACCCAAGCCAAAGCTGATAAGGAAAATGAAGGATGGGCTGTTGTATTTTTGAGCGGTGTTGAAACATTCAGTCCAGCAAGATGGCCGGTCGTAGCTACGTATATTATTGCCTCGTTTCTCTTCATTGCTTTCTCCGGTGAGTTATTGTGGAGTAGAGAATCAGTAGGTAGGCTGAAATATAACAGCTATTATGTAAACTCAAAGTGGTAAGGCAATAGGAGAATTTATCCAGTTAGAACCTTTCAATACCATGATTGGACCGTCGGTTCAGGTTTGTATGCATCACTTCTTAACAGACGGCTTAAACAACGAAATGCTTGTTGACAAAACTTAACAACGGCAGTAGATTTTGATACAATGCGGCGCTCTCTTTTCTCCTTGTATACGCAATGCAACCAATATGCCGCCCACTCAGCGTTATCTATGTCTGAAGGGGCTAAATAACTCGCCTCCAAATGTATCCCTTTCTTTGTTGAGGCCAATACATAATCTGGATTCGCGATTGCTTCCTTCAAGCTGTTCTCTACAGGATATTTGCGGATTCGGTGGATTCTCTGATCCAGACAGGCCAGATCAGTGGTTTCGCTTTCTGACATCGTTGTTTGTTCACACTGGGCTACTCCATTTCGCAATCAATTTTATAGCATTGTTTATACTTGGGAGACAACTCGAAAAGGCAATGAACCCTATTCGCTTTGGAGGTAACGCATATATATTTCTTTAAGAGATTCATGATTTAGCCAGGCTTGTAGTTTTGTATACCATATCGGGTATATTCGGTAACATTTTCGGAATCAACATATCCTCGTCTACTGTGCGTAGGTGCTTCATTCTCTACAACCGAAGTAAATATTCTTGCTGATTCGGGTGGTAATTGTAGCATACGTTGGATGTAGTAGCGCGCTGTTCGGTCTTATTGCCTGTTTATTTGTTGATCTCGGGCTAAGATGGCGGCTTTTATACCAACCATTTCGGCATCTTACCAAACTTGTTGTGATTTCTGGTGAGAATCCTAGACTAGACATTAGTTATCGTGGCTGATCAGCTGGCTCTGTTCGCAGCATTGAGCTCCGCTATAGGATTATTGCCGGGGTAAGTAGGGTGAATATCAAGAAGATCACAGCGAGAATGACAGCCCTTTTTCATGTCGGCAGTGTCGATAACTATTCAAATATTGGTGGATTCATTGGCGGTCTGCTACTCGGAATTTGTACGATGCCAGCTACACATTATACACGGCGTTATTCGGTCTACTTATGGACTATTCGTATCATTGCGTTCTTGTTGTTGGCGATTTTACTCGGTATCCTTGTAGAAATTTTTTATAAAAGAGACGTCTAGAAAATCAGATCTAATATTACAGTCTATGGATATCTTAAACAGAACTTTGACAGCGTCTGGATTTTCGAAGGCATGAAACTAACTCAAGAATGCTAAATCAGCTAAAGCATTTAATGATCGTAGGATGTTGCTGTTTCCCATCGACTCGCAGACAGTTACAAATATCTTAATATTTTATTTTACTTCAATATTTAATGTTTTCTCTGGTTAACGAAACAACTAAATGACTCTGCTTCTGAGATCACTTAAGTGCTCTTATTCAATAGATAACGTTTCTTAATGACAGGATTCCGGACATCTTCAGTGTTTCGCGTCTTCCATGTGTTTTAATTTGCTATTTACTTTTATTTGACGTCCAGAGAAAACAGTAAGAATTGGCATGAAACATAATGATCTGTACTCAAAGGTATTGATAATGATATAAGCCTATGTTTTGCGAAAGCTAGTAGTGAAAAGCGAGGTCAATATGTGCCATACTAGCGGAACGGAGGTCAAACTTTGCAAATAGATGCTGCTGGTGGTAATGATCAAATTTTGCTTAACATACCTTTGTGATTATAATGTAAAATAGTTAACAGATATGGGTGCAAAGATGAGCAAAAAGCGGTAATTTAAGTCGCCGCAAGTAGAGGATCGGAGATGTTTTGGACCAAAGTAGACCGTTTTCACTGATTATGGTATTAAAAGTTACCCCTTGTAAAATGCTTTAAGGTGATATGTTCAAGAAATTAGATTGCTTTTATGCATAAGTCAAAAGTTCAACATATCTTCCCCATCGGAGAATCAAACCTGATCAAGCGTTTATTTTTATGGTGATCAATTAAGCAGGAAAGTGAGAAAAACCAAACCACTCTATGGCAAAAAGAAAAGACAACTAGCCTTACAAATGGTGTTGCCTATGATCAGTCATCCTGGCATAGGAGGGTGAATGGATAGTAGCAAAAATGTGGAAAGTGTGTCAAAAGAGATGGGTCTGAGACGCAGGGGTACAGGAACGGAACTATGAAAGGTATAAGAGAGCATAGAAAAAAGAGGAATGGAAAGAGAATCAGAACGAGAGTAACAAAAAGCAAAGCAAAGTCTATAGCAGTAACAGATTAACAAAGAGAAAAGAAAGATTGTGGTAATGGGTCAAGCATGGCCAAGAGACGTAGTGTTGACACCTGTCAAAGTTAGGCGGAAAGCGGGGGATAGCAAACGAAAGGACTGTGCACTGTGTGACGTAGGAAGAGGAGTGTTGTTGTATGTCCAGTTGCAGCGTTGAATCCATAAACGACGGCCGCATCACAGGATATCGTTGCTTACCCCATTGATGTAGCCGCTGTGCATAACACAATGGTTTACAGTGCTGCGAGATGATCGTCGACAAAAGGAAGATTCCATGTGGTGGCTAATACATCATTGAGTCCAGGATGAGTTAATTGATGGTTGGCCAGATCCTGTGGAGGAAAACTTCTACCACATCCAATACATAGGCCTGATCCTTCAAGATCTGACAGCTCAGAGGTATTGTCGCATTCATATTTACAATGCTGGGCAATAGTATGACGATCAATGGTTGCATATCCACAACCAGTGGGACATTGCCAAATTGGGCGCAAGTGTCGCTTATGGGATTGGTGATAGTGACGTTGTAACGCACCAATGTCGACGTACTGTGAGTTGCATTGTGGACAAATGAATTGTTTTGTCCTGCTTGTAAAATTGTAATCATCAATAGCGCAGTCATCCGGTCCTGGGCCAACGTTGGGTGGGACGCGTATATGTTGATCTTCAATATAAGTTTGTATACGCTTGTGTTTTACAAACTTGTCACGGGAACGGAAAGTGTCTGTGCAGTCATAGCATCGCCAAATAACTGTCAATTTGAATTTGTGTGATTTAGTACAGTGTAGCACCAAGGCACGGCTTGTGAAATGGATGGCTGGACACAAGGGGCATTGATAGTACACCGAATCGATGTATGCGTATGTCTCGCGAGGGCCAGTATCCATCGTGTTCGAGCTCTAAAAAAAAAAAACTTTTTGTTCCTAAGTGAGTTGTTTCGAAATTTCGAAATGTGGAAAAGTGCCAAAGTAGTCGTAGAAGCGTGAAACCCGGGAAACAGGTGCTGCTGAGATTGCTGACGAAACTTCACTTAAGGTGTTGTTGATGTTGCGATATAAAAATAACGAAAATTACGGCTGTCAAGTTGAGTAAAAAACAGGTAGTTTAGATTGCCGCAAGTCAAGATTCCGAGATCGTTTGACCAAAAGTGAACGGTTTTTGCTGAGACTTGTAGCAAAAGATACCTCTTGAAGAGCACTTTACGACGATGTATTCAAAAATATTGTCGTAGTACAGACCATCGGCCAATCACGCTTAAGCACCGAAGAAGGCAAGTCTTTGCTTCTCTCGGTGTTTGTCCAAAAAAGATCGAATCTCCAAGAAGTTCTCATCTACCGCACTTTACCTTTTGTCTTTTAACCGATTCCCTTTTCTAGCACCGTACCGAGAAGATTACATAATTTAGAATAGAAAAAAGATATAAATATCCATGAGATCAACGAAGAATAAAACATCATCTTATCCACTTATTTTTATTGTGATTCTATTGTTCACTATCTTTATCTCGTCTTTTCCTGGCCATTGGATTACCAGCTCAAGGATACGGCGACGACAATATAGGTTGTTTTTGTCGTAGTCAAGAACTTCCGACCAATCACAGCCAAGATCCATAAAGGGTAACTTCCTTTTTGCTTCGGCCATCATTCCAAAAACAGGCATCTTCAAGAAGTCCATTTCTGATCTGTCGCCGTACATTGCTGAGCCCCTCTTCATGGTTACAGTTTCACCATATCGTCATAGTTTTCCTTTCTTATAGTTATCACCACTATTATTATGTAATTACAATTGTAGCAAAAAGATATAAATACGCAGACGATCGAAAAGAATAAAAGGGGATCATATCCGTTTATCTTTTATTTCATTGTCTTCTACACCTGTCTCAACCCTATCTGGCCATTGGATTTCCAGCTCAGAATACGGCAACGACATTTTCGCGCAAAAGTAAAAAATCAAAATATTTTCCCCATCGGGGAATCGAACCCCGGCCGCCTCGGTGAAAGCGAGGAATCCTAACCACTGGACCAATGAGGACTTATATGTTTTGACACGGTCCGTGGTGATTGTTTCCGGCCGTCCCAAGGAAGTAAAAAAATACGGAAATGAAGCGCTTGCGTATACTCGATTCTACGGAAAGTCTTGGTCTTCTTCCTGTTTCTTCGGTTATGTACACCACGTTCTTGAAGGTACACGACACTTGGGGTGGAGTTCGTGCACAACGTATTTGGCTGGGACACAACGTCTGGCAGTTGTTGGTACACCGCGTCTTTTGAGGTACACTACCTTTACGAACCGAAAGATAGACACACAACAGACTCCAATGGTGCACAACTTCCGTGAATGATGAACCTACCACTTGACCTTGACCTGGGTAAAACCGGTGTTACACGACGCTATCATCTCTGCATTTTATTGTTCTATCCGGACGTATACGCTGTTGTCTTTTAAGTCAAGATAGTATAATTCATAATTATTTTCTTTTGTTCGTTATCGCTGTCTTCCGTTTCGTCCATTCTTTTATTAGTTTCCTTTCCTAAAGATCTTGTCTCACTAGTACGAAGTTTAGTAGAAGTTTTCCATGAATAAAAAGACGAGGACAAAGGGAATGGAAAGGTGTGTGCGGGAGCGACATCCAAAAACGCTTTTTGTGCCTCAAGCTCTGTTTACACTCTGAAATTTGTCTTGGTCAAGTTATATTGTTGTCATTGGATCGCTGAGGATCATTGAAGCATATAATTGACAGAAGTTTATTGTGCATTTCGCGAGAGTCTTTTTTTTTGGTACCTTTCTATTATTGTATTTCCTTCTTTCGATCACCTTTATTTTATTATTCTCTTTTAAAATTCTTTAACACTCTTCTTACGGTTGAGATTATCTTATTGTACCCTTCCCCTTTTATCAATTGCGATTACATTGTATCCTTTTCTTCTAAGTGTTATATTTATTGTGCGCCCCTTCCCTTCCTACGTATATTTGTATTCTCTTTATTTTGTACCCTTCTGTCACAAGACAAAGCACCGCACGTGTCACAATTGACACGGTGTGTAGGCATTGGGAGCAGACAATCGTACCGAAAAATGACCGTAAAATCTGAGAGTGGGGATAGACGTACGATTTACTTATAGATTTCTTTTACTTTTGGTTTTAAATTATTTATTTATAATATTCCTTACTTCTTCTTTTAGTTTTCTGTCAATGTGAACATAAAATCATTCTTTTCATTTTATTTTATTTTTATTTGCAGTTATATTTTTAAGCACAGATTAGTCTTTATTATTGTTGTATGGACAATCCCCGGTTCTGGGATCTCTTTTTAGCTTATTAAAAAGTTTCGCCTAAAATTGAACAGCTGTTTTGTGTGCTACACCCTCAGCAACGCTAATTGATAAAGCACAGCGTGAAAGATTGCCGATTCCCTGCCATAAAAAGGAAGCACAGCATCAGAAGACATATATTCGCTTGCAAAAGCATTCACTCAATACCGCAACGTGTCACATTTATTAACAAAAATAATTTTATATCAGCTATTAATAATGAATGGGAGAAACCCCCAAGTCAAGAGCATTAACTGCTTTCGAATTTCTACTTTTCTTATTGCATAGAAAGAGTGGCCATTTTATATAAGCTTTTTAACTTTGATTTTACATAGTTGGTTTGTTTTTTTATTTCTATTTACTTGCTTTAACAATATATAATTTTAATAAGTGCAAGTTCAATCTTAGCAATAATATTAATATCTTTTTGTTTTACATTTCTTTCATCTTATTTAGAATTAACAAAACTATTGAGAGGAGAATTGACAACATCATATATCGGATTTACATATGATCAATGTTTAAAGAGCATATACATTTCATGAGTAAAGGCCCATGTGTTGTATCCAAAAGGACAACAACCCTAAATATGGCTAAACTATAATAAGATCATCCATATCGGAGATTCTATGTCAAATACTTCCCCGAAAACTGGGTAGAAGCTACATATCGATAAGACTAGTGATCGACACTATTAAAAGTCACATCATGATAGCTGAGATAATGTAGAAAAAGTATAAATAAGAGAGTGGTATCGAGAATAAAGCTATATTCCAGTCTCACAGTATTTTACTGTTTGCATCTTTTCTTATTTCTTTTCTCTCGCTACCACACCATGTTAACATTACCCTTCTGTTGCAACTCAGAATGTCTGCTAAAGAAAGTGATATGTTTATCGGTAGGCTGTATAAGACATGGAAAAGGCATTAATGTTATAATGCATAATCAGTCGCTGTTAGTTAATGAAGATGATGATAAGCTTATAAATGGCAAACAGCATTTGTAGTGTCTTGAAGAAAACTCGGAGTAATAACAACAGTAACCAAAGCTACCATAATTTCACTTCTCTGCTTAAATAAAACGCAGCATTTACTGGCGCTATTTATTGAATTGTATCTCATGCTACTCTAAAGTTATCCTATTTGTTGATGCAAGAACATATGCTTTTCGATTAGGAAAATTGGTGTAGGTTTAAAAGTATAGAGAACGAAGATGAATATTTTGATGTCGTTCATGCCGTCTATTTTATCTCGAGTTTATCCCGACCCAGCTTTTTATCAATTACTTTATTTTCACTTGGACCTACTTGTGTTATTGAACCACTATTGGCCTATCTGCAATCATCTTCGTTCTTATTAATGTATTGTAGCAGAGCGAATGACCAGCTTATATTTTAGTTATTATATATTTATTAATCTTCATGAGAGCCAGAAACACTGGACTGAAGCTGTGTGTTTCTTTTCTGAGAGAACTCAAAAACTTCTGTCACTGCCTCTTTGAAGCACTGAAAGTTGTAATCGATCAATCCATGTTTTTCAAAGTTATCTTGCCGCAACAAGCAGATGAGGACAAGTAGTCTACGCAAATATTAAATAAGCAAAATAATTGTAAAAGTTTGCTTACCGGTTAACCTCTCGCATATATAATACATCCCCATTATCCAATTTTATAAGGCTGGACGTTTCTGCCTCAGCTGCACCCTGCGATCGCTCATGCAAAGCCAGCGATTGTGAGGTTTCGTTTAGGCTACCGTCATCGGAAGATAGCCTTCTTGAATTTGTTTCCAACATGGGCGATTGCACCAAGGTTTCCCTGTCTTCACCGCTCTCCTCATCAACAACAGTTCCGGACGGGCCTGCGCCTTGGGCTCTTTCAATAAAGTTAAGTATTAAGTCCAGAGCCACGTCCTATATTTACCCATATATACACTCGATATCAATAATCACATCAATCATATCGCTGCAAAGTTCATATGATTGCATGTCCACAGGCGAACTATCAGTCGCAATATAAATTTTCGTGAGCGTGTCGAATAAGTACGCCTTGTCAATCCCGGAATTCTATTCATATATCATTAATGATTCATAAACAGAATTGCACGAGATATACCGAGCACAGGACATTGAGCAAGTTTTCTAAGGTTGGCAGCTCCCGTATCAACTTTTGGATGATCTTGCTAAATGCTTCATATATCGAATGATCATAGATGCTCGTCAAATAGTAGGTCAAATGTATATGTTCCATTTGTGCATCAGCAAGAGCGTCACTCATACGTTGTTGTATATCTCGTTGTGTATCTAACGATTGCCTTTCATATACACGGTCGCGCTTTATCATGGTTCCCGCTTACCAATCTTGTAGTCATCTGAAAGTCCGTCTACTTTGTGAATAAGGACCTCAAATGTGATATTTGGATTAACCCTGTAAGCACTTGTAACTGTATAGAAGAGGCGATGAAGTGCCTCGCTGTAATCATCCTATCTTTGCAACTGAATATACTTTTCCTGGTCTTTGCTATTTTTTTGTATGGTTCTGTTCTAATACCTGAGCATCGATTACAAAAATAAGTGCACCCACAGCACCAAATATCTCCTGAGAGTCGTACGCCATATCGAAATAGTTGACCTGACCAGGGAAGTCCCATATCTGAAAATCTATAAAGGATCGGCTACGATAATGTATAAGGACAACGCGTTGTTTATGCTGTTAGCTTTACGTGATATCTTCTTTCTGGATTTTTGTTGTGCTTTCCAGGTAAAGCGTATCGTTAGGAGGCATTTTGCCGAACACAACACGTTGGATACTGGATTTGCCGCTCCTTTTAAAGGTTTAAGCAAGAAAAGAAAGCGATATGTCTTGAGAACTCTGGTTAAACGCGGCAACATGGTTGTTGCTGGATGAACTCTTGCTCTCACCTCTGTAGTCCCATTAGTAGAATGCGTGGTTTGTCTGAAGTAACATGGTCTTCGACGGTATCACTAATAGAACAATAACCATCAGTTTAACTATGCACCACTATTGAATCATAGGATAACGCTTCTTACGCTATTTCGGAATCGTTATTATGCGGGTAATCGTACTAAGATTTGGCTAGTCAATGGGACCATTGCCGTTAGAACAAAGTGCTGGGGTACTCACATCCATTATGGTGGCAGGTGAAAGGAGGTTGACCAGCAGAACTTGGGTCACCGGGTTCGGTGTTAGATCTCTGTGCAACTTGCAAGTTAATTTGCGCCGTCCCAAGAGCGCTTTTGCGCATAACCCTGCGTTGACTGTGGTAGATTCCTCGCTAGCATATTACCGTAACAAAATACTCAAGGTTGGAACAAAAATAAAACCCGTGCTTTTACTGTGCATACTTCAAATCTTGTTCACGTCTAGTGTTAAAGTAATAACAAAATAATGTAGTCTTATTGCTTTAGTGACGATATTCGTTTGATGTAGCAGAACAACAAGAACCGACGGCTTGAGCAGAAGTTCGCGTCGGTTAAGAACGATATATAAGCTGGTCGATGATAAGGAGCACTTGGGTGGTAATATCTATTCTTCATCCCATTCCTTATTTCTGTTTCATAGAGTGCATTCTTTCGCTATAGACTGTCAATCCATGTAAATTGGATGTTTATATTATAAACACCTTGCGGATGACCCTTCAATACAAGCTACAAGTACATGCGTGTGTCTAGTTCTTTGCCAGTTAGTCTTTGCCATGCAAGTGATCCAGGTCTGGGCTGCTTTTGTATCTCTCTATGTTTCCCCTTTTTTTCTACCGTCTTACGCTGTATGAGCGATATCGCTTCCGATGCCTATTAGGCGAGCAAATACCTTTGTTGTCATTATCTGTTGCTGAAGAGTGTAGTCCCCACTATCCCAGGGTGGTGTTGAATAAAACATCATGACGATATCTCAGATACGTCCCTTTATAAACGTGTGTGTGAAAAGTGTTGTCGCTTTATTTTCTTCTTTGTACTTCTTTCTTCTTTCGCCAGAATATGTCCCCCTGTTGGTACGTATTTGATGCTCTTTAACCGCACTCTTTGCCCTAGACTCACTTTAGGTTGGACACTGTTCTTGTGCTCGATGTAGTTGAGGTGCCTTCGCCCTCATGGCCGTCCCGCTCCCGCTTTCTTTTTCCCCCTTCTTTTCTTTGTCTGTCGCCGCAGGATGAGTACCAGCGCCTCCTCGCGGAGTATCGTATACCATAGATTTGGATAAGGCGTCTGTAAGTACTTTGAGTTTTATTGAATGAATAATTGCATACTGATAACATCTTGTTCCATCTGTAGCGCTTGGCGGTTTTTCGTTTGACCACTTTTCTAAATGGCTGTTTATGAATTCCAGGATACCGTCGGCCACCCTGCACTGGATGCCCTGCGGCCCGCAACACATGTGTTGCGATTAGCCTTCGGATGTAAGTAAAAAGACTTCCAGGATACCATTTCCATTTAGCAACCATTAATTATATTGCATGCTATTCGAAAGAATTTCGTGTCTACTGGAGGATCAAGTTGAATTAAAATGTGCTGGTTGCAAAACTCATTCACTAATGACGCATATTGTCTTATTCTTTAGCAGAAACTTGGGGTTCTATAGCGCATTCTCGGTTATATAACGTAAGTCATACATTACTATTTGTCTGTATTCCATGACTTGACATCTTAATGCATGGTGCATATGAAGCAAAAATAAGCACAGACAGAAAAGGGTGCCTTTACGGGCAGTATTTTTCCATGAATTCTCGTAAATCAATTCTTGAGCAATGCGCGCAACAAGAGAAGCCCTTCCTTCCAGTGCCGGACAAAAATATATTTTACAGTCATCATTAATGTTGAATAATGGGAAAACATCTGCATGAAAACAATGTTAAAAGTCTAAGGAGAATAAAATACAACATATAGTTCTAATTATCTTCTTCTTCTTCTTCTCCTTCCTCAGGCAAATCGTACTCATAAGACACATCCCACCGAGATCCAGGCGCACGAGCACTCACATACTTGATGAAACGCATAACGCCTTCATCTCGTAAAACCAATGATAATTCGTTAAATCCAGCAGGCACAGTGAGTAGAGCGCCATCCTCATCTGCTGCCTTGTAAGTCGCAGGATCTTCTTCTTCATCATGCGGCGCCATGTAACATTCATATGCTCCATACTCTCCACTTTCCCACATTCCTATCGAGCGCTTGTTCGGTGTTGATGCAAAGCATAAAGTCACATCGAGTACACCTTGACCGCGAGTATTGGTTGTAGCCAAGGTATAGTCGTGACCAGGACGAAACCGTCTTGCTTCACCTCGATATCCGATAGGCAACAATTGAGTGACCACTGCCAACCAATGACGGAAGGGCTCACTTTCGAATTTTTGCTGCAAATCCTTGAAAAGATCGCTAGTTTTATCTGAAGTGGTCTTGGAGGAATCCAATGTCATATAACGACAACGATGGGGAGGGCCATGGACAGTCCATAGTCCTGATACACCGGAACCATGGGGTGGTATAACCTTCATGCCATCCATACCGTGGCGCTGATCGGCTTCCAGAATTGCTGTTTGCAATTGATCACACAAGGATTTGTTCAAGATCTCTTTGCATTGAACGGCAGATTCGTCCAAGAAACGTTCTGACAACTGTGAAAGAACTTGGATATCCAAGTATTGAGGATTCATCCATTCAGCCAGCGATTTCAGATCCTCTTCGGTTAACCCGTCAGTGGCATCATCTTCCAAAGGCTTGCTATACTTATTGAACATAGCACTGGTGTCCGACTTGCCAATAAATTTGAGTAAAATGTTTTCTTCTTTCTAACGCAAATGGCGTACACTTACAATTAATTGTTCTAAGGATGATTTGGCTTCTCCTTCTTCTTTTTCCTCGTCATAACCAGGTTCTCCTGGCTGCGGGATATGAAACCAACCAGAAATACTCAACCTAGGCTTGCCTTCAGGTACAACTTCTTCGACAGAATGGAAAGAGTGGCCAGGCTGGACTGTGAACATCACGAATTGATTCCATTGAGGTGGGATTATCACAGTGGGTTCAACTGCTGGTGTGCCCTTTTCAATTACTGGATAAAGCTCCAATGCACCGCCATATGCAGGATCCCATGGTTCGTCAGGGTCTGTCAAGTACAGAATGTACGATACGCGACGGGTACCGATCACATCGTCGTGGTTCAGTAAATGGCAGCCTTCGTTATAGCTATTGATGCTCATATCCATTTTACTTCCGGATAACTTGCCACAGCCAGTCACTTCTGATATGAAGTCTCTAAAATCCTGCGAGTATATAGCATTGCGCAACTCGAATAGCGAAGAAAGTTTAGCAAGCTCGTCCGAGGGTAAACCGTCAAGGTTAGCGAGATCGCCTGTTTGGTTGACCTTCATATAGAGTTTAGCATTTGCGATTATACGAGTCAAGTTATACCTTGTAAATGTCTGTTTCCTTAAGGGTGAAGTGGAGATTGTCCCAGATCTCTTTACGAACAGCTCTTAACAAATCGTCATTGATCAACTTGTCAATTCTGCAGTGAAGGTAGGGTTTTGAGACCTTGAACGCATTCTTCAATTTCTCCACTGTTTCTTCCTCGAGTAAACCAGTGGAGAACTTCTCCTTGGGAGACTCAAGTTTCGAGCGTTTGACAGGGCGTTCCATGGTTAAAGAAACAAAAAAAGTGGCCTTATTCAAAAATTTTTAAACCACGATTTTTCATGCACAGTCCCGTAACAGAGTGCTCCGGGTTCAGAAAGAAAAAAAGAGCCACGTTTTTACTGCGCATAGTCCAAAGCTTACTAGGAAACTGACATAGTATAATAATGAGATAGCATGATTTTATACTTCACGACAATGTTCATGCAAAAAACGAAAAAATGGAATTGAAGGAGAAGAGTCGATAGAATATATCCACATTATTGTATTCTCCGAATTTTCACTGGCTGAGGAAGAGTTCAGGTTAGTTAAGGACAGATACATAAGGTGGTGGATGATGATCTACTACGGTCACGTAGAAAAATCATGAATAAAAACAGACATAAGCTTATCGATTATTGGTTGATTGACCAAAAATGCCCGCCAATTCATGTGTGTAACACGTATTAATTCAGGACATATCATTATTCCATCCGTATGTGTATGTGGCATCATGATTGGAACCATGGATCTGGTTCCATTTCCACTTAGATTGCTTTTAGGGTAGCTTCTTTCATGACATCGATCGATAATGATTTCCCTACTTTCGCGACTACCCCTACATTAAAACCATGACGCGTCACTGTATTGATAAGTCGCCATTCGTCCTTTCTTTTGACTCTATCTCTTACTGCATCTTCAATTGCATGATCTATGGATATCCTTGTTAATTCGACAGATGATAAACGTACCTCGTAAGTTAAAGACAGCAGATATCAGAAGGCTTTTCTTAACCGCATGATTCTAGTATAGCCAATCAACCATGTATGAAATCAGAAGAATACGGAATGACATGATAGATTCTTAATCAAGCTAATTTCCTGCTAGCAGAATAATTATTGTTCATTAACATTATTTCTTCCAGAGAAGTCACAAAATCCCTGATAAAAAGATGGGTGCAAGACATCCTTCCAGAGAGGCATTGGGTTAAACAAGGTACGACAACATTGAATGCCGTTGCTACTATGCAGATACCCAGCCTCAAGTCATAATAGATATTGAGCACTATACGTTACAATTTCTCTTATTGTACATTCTTTTCTGGTCAATGGGCATAGTCATCAAGGAATTGCAGCAACTATCCGATCTCCGAGAGCAAGGACAACATACAATCCAGGACATTCAATGCAACCTGAAACATCGGGTGCTTTCGGATACAGATGAAATCCAGTAAAGCAGTAAGACAACAAACCAGACAAAATGCTACCGTGATTCCTAAGTTTGATTCTTTCACCCTCTAACGGCGCATGCGCGCAAAACATTCTTATTATGTAAGTAGGCTTGCTGTTCCAGATGCCACATTCCCAGCCTTTTCCTTTCTTTTCTGATCGCTCTCACCCATCATGGATTTGATGCGACGTGGGCATTGGCACCCACACTGAGCGGTGGGGTGCATTCGCGGGGTGAGTAAATAAGACATCAAATACAATAAACAGTAAACCGCAAAAGAAAAGACGCTGATCGCAAAGGATGACATTACTGTGAGCCTTAAAAACTATGAGCCTGTTTGCTGCAGAAATACACCAAATCCTTGGTTTTCGAACAAAGGGTTTCTTGAATGATCTACTGGTAATTGTGAAGGTTCTCATTCATTACTGCACCCTTCCAAACAGTGCAAACAAATCTGCATAACAAGGGTATCAGATCTGTCATTGTAGATAGCAGCATCACATTACTTCCATTACCGAAGCCATTGGATAGCCAGTCAGTTTGTTAAAATAATCATACCTTTAATATCATACAGAGGTAATAATTAAAAGGAGATATGAATGTTCCGTGTAAGCAAATAAAAACCGACGTGTTACTATTCGAATAATGGCATTTTCACACAGTCTACAATGTGTTTGAAACAGATAAAAGCATGACTTTCTAGTTTTTGTAGGCTCATGATAACCTATCGAACTTGTCGCGAAGATGCTCTTTGATCTCTTGGCCGGACATCGCGCTTAATTTGAGAAAGCTGAGTAACTCATTGTTACTATCTTTTGTCGACCAGTCGTGTTGCGTCTTGATTAAAGCAGGTCGGTTTCAGTATAGTCATCCATGCGTTGGGTTGAAGCAAAGAAAACAACAACTTGCATGCGATTCAAAAGAAACATTTATTGTCCCGTTTCGGGTTTCTCGAGCGATTCGCAATAAGCATGACTTCCGACTCGTTTACTACTGGACTTGTGCAGGATCGCAGAATAAATCTACTGCTACACTAAAGAAACCTCATGAGAATCCCATAAAAGGTGTTTGACTGGAGTGCATAAATTTCCATTGAAGGCTTTTTTTTTCAAGTACTCTTTGCCATCATTCGAGAGAGTTTCAAACCTGTCTGCTTTTTAATATCACCTTCCATATTTGAGAATTAGCAAATCTTTTAGGAAATTACTAGTTTAGAAGGTACCTAAAAAAAGGTATGCATAAGCACTGTCAAAGCCTGTTGGGCTCTGTTACGTTTCTTCGCACTCTTCATCCATAGTAAACTTTTTTTCATCATGCCGTTATACTTTTCTTGCTTTAAGAAATAGTTATTCTCAGTTATGTAGTAAGTTATATCAAGCTAAGTCTGCTACATTGCATGCTACGATTTCCAGTTTGTCATGGCTGCTGATGTTCATAGTAAGCTTTGTCCATTTCATGAGAGACTTACTAACGCTTTTCTATAGATGCCTGTTTTATTTTTGGTGTTTAGTCTCCCTTCTTTTTTATTCTCTGCTTGATCGATCTTTTTCAGTTGTAAATAGTAACCGACTTCAAGAAATAATTTTTATCCATAGGTATTTTCAAACATTCGCAAACTACAAATTGCAATCGTTCTTGCATATGTTTTCATTTTTAGCGAGCTTATTGCATTGATTAGCAAACTCAATCTATGATAGAAAATTTCATCAATAGTGTGCGGCAGATCTGCAGGTTTTTCACTGATCATCTTATTGAAGTTGCCATCGCACTCAGCAATCATGCCCGGTGAGATGGCATATGTTTTACAGATAATTGTTTTCTTGAGAAATAGGTCCTCTACCTTTCATTCTAGGTCATCGTCCGTTTCCGGTCTGGGCTACTTTCTGCAATAACAATGAATAGAGTACAACAGTACACACTTCAAGATAGGAGTATATCTGCTATAGCCAACCTTTTTTTATACACACCTGTATGTTGCGCAAGAATCTCTTTATACAATGGGAATGGGTTTTCATGCCCAGGACAGGAGAAGCTGCGTAAGCAGCTTCGACAATAATTTACAGTCATTGTTCATAGGGAAGTATACAAAGGTAATGTTGTACATTTTTTTCTTTTGCTATAGTTATGGAGTGATGTGCAATGGTGTTGTAGTTTTTAATAATCTGTTTCATAGTGATCGAGTCTCAGATTTAGTTTTCTTATTGTTCAATATCCTCTTTGCAGATTTGGACGCAGTATCTTAGATAGTTGTTTCAAGATATTAGTCTCTCTTCCATAGATCGATTTCTACATTGTATATTCGCTTCATGATCGTCTGTTTAATGTATCCAAATCCAGCATCAAATGGGTGGGTTGGTGGTGGGACGCCTTGGTGCACTGCGGAGCGAGCGGGCCAAGGCTGGTACTAGTATATAAGAAACCCATTCCTTAATTTCTAAAAGTAAAAGAACGGAAAATTTGTTACTGTGACGATACAAACACGTAAAATAGCAAACATTATATTGATTGCTATTGATTATTTAGCGACTTGCAAATTAGCGCAGCCGAACATTTAATCCAAGATCCGTGGCGCGTCTGCTGACTTACTTGGGCATTATCAATCATTTTGCGTAGAGTTATTGAAATAGTGTTAGTCCGCTGTAGCACTACAAATAAGCTTTAGGCAAGCCATTAATATGCTGCAAGACATAGATAAATTTTTACTACAGCTATGAAAAGCATATTTCGGGAAACAAGCACCAACACTAAAAGATAAAGCCTCATAGGTATCTACGCGAATAGTATGAACAAGTCTGTCATACACGTGTTTAACATCATTGTGTGTTTCTTAATTACATATTGAATAGTTTATTATGTGTATGATAATTGAAGATATTGACGGAGAGAATAACGGTGTTTCTCCGTTTTTGTAGTAAACGCAGCATTACATCAGATACTTCTAACACTCGAAAAGGGTATCTTCTTACTACCAAAGAAAGGATATCAAACAAAAAGGTCATTATCATCTATTGTTAATACTTATAAAACCAGGATATACCATTTTTATTTGTTTTCTTGTTGCGCAGCAGCTATTTGATGTATTGAACGCTATAGATATCAAACAGTTCAAATCAAACGGGATGTACTTACTCCATTGCTTGTACCAAATGATCGTATGGCTTCGAATGTTCCGTAAAGTCGTTGATAGATCGTTATTTCCTTAAACTCTTCTCCTTGACAATGCATACGGAAAAAAGTTTTTCAATTTGAAGTAAGGAGAGATAAGCAGGGTCGCATATAATCAGGGAACTCGGATATCTTTCTTCCGTTCAACCCGGATCAAGTATTAGTTACGGTTCTTATCTTAATGCACTTAAAGTATTCGGTGCTGTTGCAAAGTGTAAGAGTGGAGAATAGTCGGAGATCGAGAGAGTAGATGTTTATCTATGGTTTCGTTGGGGAAGTAGGATAGCAGAGGGGGCACATTTGGAGCTGATCAATGTATATCCGTGTTTAAACACCGACTGTTGCATCCCCTTTAGTTTGAAACGCAATGCTGGTTTATTTGGGTCGCATGGAAAAAGTAACACCCTTTAACCTCTCATACTTGTCCGGACTAACCTTCGAAAGCTAGAAACTGGGTTACACTACGGGGTTATACGACTGTGCAAGATAAGTTAGATCTAATGCAGGATTAGTATTTTTAGACCGATACTACTTTTGATCAAGTATTCTCGTTGGTTGATATGTAATGGAGCATGCCTCGTTTGCCACCCTCATTGCTACACACTAAGCAAAACAGATTGGTCAACAGCGGGTAAAAATAGAAGCACGAAGAAAGAAAAAAAAGATTTGTAATACCAAACATTCAAATCGTCAAATCACCAGAAACCAACGCGGATCAAAGAGTTCCTTTGTTCTAATAGCCCGGGTTCACACGAGATTCTACTATGAAAATATCAAGCGTGAGATCCAAGAAGACATTAGCTAGTAGGTTCCTCCGAGCATCTGATCGACAGTGTTCATGCAAGGCAACGTTGTGTCACATGTCAATGATTGTGTATTTGTTTACGCGTTATGCGGGTTATTTATTTGATAAAAAAATCACAGATTTCTGCATAATTACATGAAGGTCATGACCAGCAAACTAGGAAGGAAGAAAGACAAAAAAAAAGACATGATGAAATAATAGTATATGAATGTGTTTTTTACAAGCGAGGTCGGGAACCGACGGAGACAACGTCGTCGTACAGAAGCGTTGTCAGGAAATCGTCATATTTCTCGTTGGTAACACTGGATCCAAATGCTTTCTTGGCAGCATCGTATTTGGTAGAAGCGTATTTCGGGCCGAGCTGTTGACGAAGTTGGCTGATTTCCTCCTCTAAGAGTTGTGAAAGGTAGGCTGGTGTCACTGTCTTGCCCTCAGCAGTGACGGCTCTGTGGCGAGCCCATTGCCACAGCTGTGAACGAGAGATTTCTGCGGTTGCAGCATCTTCCATCAGATAGTTGATAGGCACACAACCAACGCCACGTAGCCAGGATTCCATATATGCCAGACCGACATGAATGTTGTCACGGATACCTTGCTCAGTGATAGAACCCTTAAAGTTGATATCCAACAAGTCAGTGTTCTTGACTACAACATCATCTCGTCGAACATGAATCTGGTTAGGCTGGGGCATATGTTCGTTGAAGATATCCATAGCCAACTGGACGAGGGCAGGATGGGCAACCCAGGTACCATCGTGACCGGCAGAAACCTCGCGCAATTTGTCCGCACGGACCTTGGCCATAGCGGCTTCATTTGCCTTGGCGTCGTTCTTGATAGGAATTTGTGCGGCCATACCACCCATAGCATGAACGCCTCGCTTATGGCAAGTTTGGATCAGGAGGCGTACATAGGCGTCCATGAAAGGAACAGTCATGGTCACAGCCGAACGGTCTGGCAAGACAAACTGAGGGTGCTGGCGGAACTTCTTGATGAAAGAGAAGATGTAATCCCAACGACCACAGTTAAGACCAGATGAGTGTTCGCGCAATTCATAGATAATTTCATCCATCTCGTAGGCAGCAAGCAGGGTTTCAATCAAGACAGTACCGCGGATAGTACCACGGGGAATATTGATCATATCTTGTGCGCAGTTGAAGATGTCATTCCAGAGTCTTCAGGGGAAGCACATATTAAAATCGAATTGTATAAAATAAAGAACAAGCAAAAATTCTTACCTAGCTTCCAAGTGAGATTCAATCTTAGGAAGATAGAAGTATGGGCCTTTGCCTCGCTTGACGAGTTCCTTGGCGTTATGGAAGAAGAAGAGAGCAAAGTCGAAAATACCAGCAGCAACTGGTTCACCATCGACAAGTACATGCTTTTCAACCATATGCCATCCTCTAGGTCTATAAGGTAGGTAAAGGAAAAAGGTAAGCTTCTTGCCAATTGGTCCGCTTCCAGATGTTTCACGTGGAAATGACACTTCTTTTCCATCATTCCCCCCCTCTTGTTTCCTTGTCCTTCCGATGCCCCCGCTTTCCTGATGACCCTTCCCAAAAGAGGTAAACTTACCTGACGATAAGTGTAGCAAGCTTGCCATCCTTTCGGAGGGAGTATTTCTTCCCGTTTGGATTAGCATATTCAATGGTCTCACGAACAGCATCACGAAGATTGACTTGACCGCTGATCATGTTGTCCCACGTGGGAGAACTGGAATCTAATAGAGCCAATATTGTGTTACGCGTTTGTTTGGGCAGGAAATATTTCTGGTATTTTTGATCTTTACCTTCGAAATCGGCCATGAAAGTGGATGCTCCGGAGTTCAAAGCATTGATAACCATTTTCCGGTCAACCGGACCAGTGATTTCCACACGACGATCTTGCAGACCTGGTGCGGGGACAGCTGCACGCCAGTTAGGATCATTACGAATATAAGCTGTCTCGGGCAAGAAATCGGGTAAGACACCACGATCGAGTTCTTGCTGACGGTAAACTCTGTTTTGCATTAATGTCTTGCGAGTGGGATTGAAGATTCGCTGAAGGGTGGCGACGAATTGAAGGGCCTCAGGATTAAGGATCTCAGCTTGAGCAGCGGTGACTGGGGCCAAGACGGCGACACCAGGAACAGAAGACTTCAAGAGGCTTGGTGTTTGTGTTTGAAGAGACATGCTGTGTTATATGATTTGTTGTAGAGATTAAGATAACTAAAAGGATTAGGAAATGAAAAGAGAAAAAGTTTGCGGGGTATTTATACCTATTGATTCTACCTGGACGAATGCAGTGAGTGTGGAGACATGCCGGAAAAGCCGGTCTGATGGAATGCGTGACGCTTCTTCCACCGTGTCAACTTTTTTTACGGTACTTTCCTTGTGCATCACATGCTCCTGTTCATCATATTCACATGCGAACCGTCTAAAATGCGGAGGAATACGCCTATTGCTTTTACACCCTAAAACCTCCTTACAATGAACATGACTATGTAATCATCTTTATGCAAAACTATCAATAATTCCAAAGGGAAATTTATATTAGGTATTCGCAAAATTCGATAAAGGCAAATGAATGCTGTCTGTATACTTTACCGATATAGCAGTTGGGTATAATAGAAATCCAGTTTTCTTTGTCAGAAGAGATCAGTAAATTTTAAATTCAAGTCCGTCCGTGAGATAAACGAAGCTTGATCGTTTATGGGTGGTGCGTGATCTCATTGCATGGACTTTGCCTGATACAGATACACGCTTAGTCACCGAAAAAGGAAACTTGCTTCCCTTGTCTGCCATTGGTGCACGTGAATTGTGGCTTATGTGGTCTATAAGTGGAAAATTTTTCTCGGGCTCTTCTCGACCCCCCCTTCTCACCCTTTTTTTTCTCTTTTGTTCAATGCGTGTAAGTTGTAATAAAAATGGAGTGTTCTCAGAAAAGATTTGCTTCTTTTGGTTATGTGTTTGTGTAATAAGATATCTACGCAAGTTTCATTCGCATAATGTGCTCTTGGTTCTATATAACCACTGGGTACAATGGCTACTCGTTTAGCGCTTGCAATATCAAATACCATGATGGCTGTTTGAGGACTGGCACTCATCATCTCGTGGTGTCGGACTATAGGTTGGCCTTCAACATTGATGTACATGTATGTTTTGCACACGATCAAATAAATCAATTCCACAAATAAGCCTTTGCATTCATTTTCGCTCGCGTGTTTTTTTTTGGGCTGATACAACGACTATGTTTCTGCGTAACATCGGATTAATTGCGCTTTCCCGATCCACTGTATCTGACAGGATCCAAAGAGATCGTGCCAAAAAAAAACAGGGGAACTGCATGAAACATGAGATCCAATAAGAGCTTACCTTCTCCCTCTCTCTCTCCTGCGGGGACTTGAGTTGCTACCGATTTTTTGACAGGAAATTGTAGGCAGCTATACTATGGACATCTGATGAATCTTCCTACAAGCACCATTTTTTGACCGGATTTCTAAAAGTTATATAAATATAAATCCAGTCTCGGTGAACAAATCAAGCAGATAGTCGCCATGGGTCCCTGGCGCTAGTCGGTAGTAGCGGTTCAAATGATGGCTCAAAGTTTTAATGCTCACCTTACGTTCATTGACTTAACACAAAGAGTATAGTACGGTATATCTGCACAGGAACCGCCGGATCGAACATACATCATAGTGATATGTTAATGATATTGACGCTTAGATCGTGCTATATCCGATCTGTCCGGATGTAATCTGCTAAACTTCTCGGCGTAAGACATCCAGTCTTGTTTTTCCTGTAAACATGCGATCGTATACTAACATTTTATTATTGCATAGTGTTATTGACAGAACCAGGTGATAGTATTGATATGTTGAATATTGCGAAGCCAACCAAATCTTAAAACATGTGGCACTCGGCGGAGAATATAAAGTCAAAGTCAAAGTCAAAGTTGTGCAAGGACAAAGAGCTAATATTACAACAGTTTGAAAGGGTTGTCTATGGCCACTTTATTTAGCGTATATAGATAGCCTGTATTTGACAACTTCTATAGCCTGCACGAATAGAACACAGATCTTAGGGAGATTCGAGGTTATCAGCAATTATCAGATTGGAAAAGAACCCAATCAAAGATATGATTCCAATTTTCATGTACCGCACACATGCGTTTTGCGTGTAACATTTCACATCTCCATCAAATCTGAATGATATATATATAGTGTGAGATATCTTGCAACAAGCGTGAGCATTTACTTGCTTTTAAATGACACATATATGGCTTGTATTCTTTGAAATAATCCTTTTATTTATAGCTAGTTTTGTTAGATGTCTAGACCAGGGAAGTGGCCGCGATTTAGCCGCCATCAGGACCGAAGTATAAGAAGTTTCCAGAGTTAAAGGGAAAACATTTTACCAAACCGAATTTCACATTGATTGTGTTACCCTCCAGACCACTCCCAGATCAAGGTAGTCTTGCGGCTGAATACTTCTCTATATCCCGATATACCGGGCTGAATACAAATATCAGTAGGCAAATGAAAATGACATTGTTTATATATGGATATATTTCTCTCTCTGCCTCTCTGTCTCTAAATAAATTAGCCCTTTCATCACAAACTAAAATGCAGATGACCTCATTTGCCTGTGCACCCATTCGCCTGCTGATGATTGCCTCAAATATGATAGTACGATGTTCCTCTTCCGATATTAGCACAAACAAAACAATAACATGAACAAAGTGCTGCCATCTATCTCATACTCCTGGAATTTCTTCCCGACTACAACGGTAAGTCGCTATAGTATCCCTTCCGTCAAAATAGGCATTGAGTTAACAAAAACGTATTCCTCTATAAAGTGCATTCAATAAGGCATCAATCCCTGATGCATCCCGAACTCTGTAACTGGGACAGTATTCTTCCTTTTTTCCCTTTCATGCCTAGTAAATCTCTGGTACTCCAGCGAAATATTATCTCTTCCCTGATATGTAATATTTGCGTCGACAAGCTTAAGGATCTGAGAGTGTTAAGTGATAACAAAGCGGATGACTAACAATTCCTGTATACTTTGACGTATCAAATGACAATGTTATGTAACTCAACAAGGTTGGTAATAGAGCACTGATGACGATAATCACCTATTTTTGCCATTATGAGAGCTTTGCAAAGATGATGGCGTGGGAACGGTGCCATGGGACAATGAAATACGTCTTTAAAACTCGTGAAGGGAAGATGAAAGACAGAAAGCTTGATGATATTCATACATAGGCATATTGATAATTGCTGCACCTGCTATTACAAGTTGGACAGACATGAGAAAATTTATTTGCAATCACACGACGCATGATGAATTCATTCTTTTGATTCCTTTACACCAAAACCGGAATTCCGTCAGTTTACTTTGATGCATTAATCTGAAGGAAGGGTGAATGTTCCTTATATAGATTTAGTTTGAAACACTTGATGTAGATGACCAATGAACGAAATAATAGGGAAGCACACATCTCTTCTTGTGCTTCGGCGCTTTTTGCAACTCAAAGGTTCAAGACAGCAGAATGCGGAAATCATGTATAAGCTGTAGTCAGCTATTGCCATAGTAAACAAATGCTAAGGTTGCAGTTTACATGGTAATCTCTACCACACGCATTAACATTCTGTTTCCGAACGTAACCAGTCTTATTATCTCCTGTTTTGACTTGATAAATTATACATTCGTATCTCTCTCGTCGCTTTTTGTGAAAGCTGGCTTGATCGGAACTTTCTAGTACTACTTGTTGATTGACTTCTTTTCTTGCAACTGTTTCTAAAGCAATATTCTATCTGTAAAGACCCTCTGGGTCCATAATCTCTAATGATTATACAGTATAAATATTCTGTATCCATGATAGCATCCATACCCTCTCCCTTTTTGATGCAATAAGAGGAGTACCCCATTTTGTGTCGTATAAAGCATCTCAGGCGCGTAAAAGTGACAAAGATGAGTAATGAAACTCACAAAGCAAGAATAGATAATAATATAGCTTCTCATCATACACCGTGGATTTACGCAAAGTTATTGTACGTTCTTAATTATGCGTTATTCGCAAGGGAATCCACTGACAAAGCTGTGATTGTTTGTATCTTTTTTCCCGAAGGAAGGGGTCTACGCCCCGTGGGAGCACTATCAAAAAAAAACGCATTTACTATTTGGCAGCGGTGTTTACTCCATAACCAATCAATATGGCTGGCGTTCTTTCAAAGAGCGGCGTTTAGTCGATGGGTTAGGATTCAATTGTTTGGTTGGTAAGCAGCAGTTCCAGCTTTTTCCGATGGTTCTTCTCACCATTTACCATAACCCTAAATGTTCTAAATCCAGGAATGCATTGGCTATCCTACAAGAAAACCAGACCAAAGATGGAAAAGTGAACTATGAACTCGATGTTGTGCGCTATCACACAGCACCTCCCTCTACGGAGACCTTGCAACAGCTGGTAGATTACCTGGGCTTGGCAGATAAAGATACAGCTACAAGACCTTGGGATGATTTGTTGCGACCTGAAGCTAAAAAGAAAGCTGATTCGTGGGAAGAAGTGTTTCAAATGATTCAGAAAGATCCGGCATTGTTGGAACGTCCGTTCGTTGTAGACTGGGATCGTCGTAAGGCTGCTTTGGGAAGACCAGACACATCAGGTGTGGAAGAATTGGTTGCCACACGAGTTCAACAAAATGCCTAATGTTTGCTTTACTGGATAAATAAAATGAAATATTGCCTTACGATATGGTCACTTTAAGACTACATTTCTATACGCATGAAATGCCGAAATTTGAAACTTTTTATTTTGACCACCTCGGATACGACATAGTTCGTACCATTTATCGGGGAAAAAGTCGTGTTTAATTACAATAGAAATCCAATGTGATGTCCTGTTGTAATCTATATTCACGTGAAATCTGCAGTTCAGACTCATTTAATGATTGCAGACACGTCGCTCCGAGACTATGGCTGAAAACGTGCAAAAGGAACTATAAAATGAGCCTGTTATTGTTGTAAAATGCGATAATGCCAAAGCTATAGATGCTGCTATTAAGAGGAAGTCATCTGGAAAGACGAGAGCAACGCCTAAGTTTAATTTCATGCCTAATAATCAGATCTGAAGCGTATGAAACGTAGCTATAAAGTGGACACCAGAAGTGATTATAGTGAACACCTTCATCGCGTCATATTTTTTGTCATGATATGTTAATTGAGAGATCAAAACAGAATGAGTGCAAACTAAGGCTCGCAATTTTGAACCAACCGCCCCGATGCGGAATCTGTCCCCTTGGACTAACGTTCTCGGTTCATAGATTTTTAGACCGATCTTGGTTCAGCTAAACCGTCCCCACCCTAGCGATCGGACTGTCGATCATTGTAGTATTTTTGGTTTTTCAAAAGAAATTATTATTTCCAAAGTATTATTGGAGAAACAACTCTCAGAACAAGTAGAATAGTTTCTTATTTTTGCTTATAATATATGTAAATAAAGAATTATTTGTAAGTTAGTATTCTATTCTTCGTATTGTTATTATTGATAATTGTTCTTTCTTTCAACATTATATGCCATACCGTTTTCAAGTAACAGTAGCATCTGGTATGAAAAAGTTTTTGAAAAGTAAACTATTACCTTAGATTTCTGCAATAATGACTGTTCACTTACCAAATTTATAAATTCTCCATAGCAATTTCGCCAACCGAGCATTGTACTTTTCTGGATGCATATCCTAGCTTTAACCACCCTCACAATGATATGATAATACATATACTGGAGCTTCGTTACGGAAATCAATACGAAATTGTTCAATATCTGCTTAGGTATGGTGTTGATCGATTCCTAACATGCATACATTTTTTCATGGTGCATAGTGATGACGATCCGTGCAAGTTGCAAAAAACGCTATAAATTAAAATGGGTAGTTATGGTGGTGTGTCTGTATCTTTAAAACATGTCTATTAACAAGCGGAACGAAAAGCGCCCAAGAATCACCGAAGCAGATAGCGATAAAGAATCAATTATCGTTTTTCTGCTAACTGATTCTTCAAACCGCTTGCAATCTCAAGAATCTTCCACATCAGTTGCAGCTAGTACCTTTTCTGCCACCGTGACTAGCACATGCACCAGCGTTGTTTGGAAGTGGTTTAAATCACTTAACTAGGATAATTGTTCGAAGTCGAAGACAGCTTTGTTTACCATATGTGACGGAGATGATGGGTTTGTGCAATACCAAACTGGTTACGCCTCTAATATATCGCTTATCCTATCTAGAATAAGGAAGAGGTCAGTGGTTTCTGCTAATGGGAGCAGCACTAAGCAAATGTGAAAACATATGAGCAGTTACCACCCTAAAGGATGGAAGAGTGCTCACTCTCCAACCCAGAAAGGACCATTGGACCAATTTGTCACCTCGTAAGTACCGTTAAATATATGTTACTCTTGCTGTAGTTACATGTGATGTAGCCATCCTCAATTTAGCAAGTCCAAATTTCGTCAACATCTTCGGGAATGGGGTGTTCTCAATGACCAACCATTCATTGAAATAGAGTCATAAATCGTTTCAAACCCTGTTCAGTTACCTTAATCCAGAAGCGATATCCACCAGCGCAAACACTCTTGAATCTGATATTATAAATAGCTGTAGTCATGGCAGTATTATCTTGCAAGATCGCCTTAAAGTAGGATAACTTGCAGAGATGCAATTATCATATTAATACCTTCTTTTAGACAGTAGATTCTAATATATCTCTCACGCTTGACATGTGGACGTCACCAAAATTCATTTGGTTTCCCTGCAGTTACTGGGCATTTCATCGATGCAAACTGGCAGATCCATGACCTACTGCTAGATTTTATCCATATCGAGGCAAGTCATACTGGACAAGCAATAGGTGATGCCTTGATGAGGTCAATGCACGATCTCAATATACATTTGAAGGTAGGTGCTTTGATACCGTTTACCAGTTTTAGTGATCCACTATCAACAGATCTTAGCAATAACAACTGATAATGCATCAAGTAACGATATACTTATGCAACATCTGGAAGAAACCTGGCCCGAATTTGGCGTTTTCTTCAGTGCTAGAAGACAGCATAACCGCTGTCTTGCACATGTTATTAACCTTGCGGTGCAGGATCTTTTTGCAACCATCAAAATAATACCTGAAGCAACGGAACAACGTATATAATGAAGAGATCCATTTTGATCGGAGTACGACCGAATTTCATCTATTTTAGCCAAGGTAATTGGTTACTGCATTAGAAGATACTAGCACAGTTATAGCTTCGAAATGTCGTTGTATCGATCCGCCGTTCTGTTCAATTCCGTGCAGAACTGAAGCAGTGTTGTACAAACATGAATGTGCGACATTATCAGCGTGTAATTGATGTTGGAACAAGGTGGAATTCTACGTATGAAATGATCGATTCCGCATTGCGCATCCAAGGTCCACTTGTTGTATTGATAAGCATTGAAAGCCACTTGAATAAATGGTCTCTTTCTGAGAATGAGTGGCAAATCTTACTGCAGTTGAAGGACCTTCTAAAGGTAAAGTTACTATTAGATGCGTTAAATTCTAAATATGCAGTATCCACCTTTTAATGATAGATCTTCAAAAAGAGCACAACCATGTTAAGTGGTAGCAATTACCCAACCATGGGGATCGTTATACCTACATATAACGTTCTGATGGACAGGCCGGATAACTACACCACCGGCAACTCAAAGCTTCAGGAGGCAACAGTTGCATGGTTCGAAAACTGCAGAAGTACTATAACATGACTGACTTCGCACCCATTTGCTCAGTGGCAACAGGTAACACTCTAACGTAGATTTTTAAGCTAAACGATCATTTACAGTACTAGATCCTCGACTGAAACTATCTTTCCATAAGCGACACGAATGGGAAACTAAATGGATACAGTTTGTACAGAAGCAAGTACGTACCATGTTTATAGCATACATTGAAGTTGAGTATGCTGATGAGGATATTGCTATCAGTTAGGCACAAATAGAGATGGAAAAAATAAACTGTTACAGCATCTGTTCGGTCATCTGCGCGACAAAGCGAAGACACGACAAGAAGATGAGCTCTTTGAATATCTCGCAATCGATGCTGAGAACTGCGATCCGCTTCACTGGTGGCAGACTATACGAATTAGCAAGTATTCATCCTTAGCTAGAATGGCGCGCGACTACTTAGCAATTTCAGGTTAGTATCTCCCTTCACCCCACATTCGTCTTCTGATTAACATCGTTATCTCAGGTACAAGTGCTCCATCAGAACGAGTCTTCTCCGCTGGCAAGACGATTATCAGCCCAAATCGCGCTTCACTTGCTGTAGAAACCATTCGTGCCTGTATGCTTGAAAAATACCGGCTACGACAGGAACTAAAAAGTTGATATGTAATATCCTCTGAAATAAATCGAGTGTTGAATTAGCAGTTAATAAACGATGCATTGCTTTTTTATCTTTCTTATTACATGAATTGCTTCTCTTAATCTGTAATTTGAATCACACTGAAACTGAAAATCTTGCAAGCAATGAAGTTGTTGTATACTTTTATAACCGCACTTATTGGAGCAAAGGGAAATATTTACTTTGAATGTCTGTAAGTGATATCGTGTGTGATGTGATGTGAAAGGCATAGCATAGACCGATGGTCATACCAACGGTCCTTGCAGCGGTTTCAGTATCTGATCTTGGACCCTCCCGAATACTGACAGAGTAATGATAACCGACGGTCTCGGTCCACCTAGCTTGGATCGGTCCGTGCCGTCCCGTTCCGACCGTTGCGAGCTTTAACCTGGATTTACTGAGACGCACCTTGGATATGCTGACATTTTGTGAAACATTGAGTATTCAAAACCTTTTTTTCGTCGTGATCTGGTTGAACACGCGTGCATGTTATGCAAGCATCATCCTTGGTCTCATGAAATTTAAAAGCAGAATCAAAAGATGGATCTATAAAATATGAGTCCGTTTTATTGTGAACATCCCTATGCAATGGAAAAAAAGCAGAAAATGCCATTAATCGGTTGCAGTTGAATGCATTGACACGTTTTTGGATGTTTTCTGCAATGGCATGGTTGGCCCTGGAGATGTTTATCGACATCATATCTGCCAGTCGCTTTAGAATTTGATTCAGCTGGATGTTGTACAGAATGGGTATCGTGCTGACACCATCGGCGAAGAGATCTAAGATATCGTTCAATAAATGCTTAATTTTTCCGTCATTACTGTCATATCTGACATGATTACATCGCTATATTCAGTGGATAAAATATTAGGTCTAGACTGTCAGTGAACATATCGGCTATAATGACTGTATGGATCAGGTTACACTAACACCTTCATATTCTATTCATCTGTTGCTGGGACTCTAGCGGACACAGAATATCAAAAGACAGAAGGTTGATATGTCATTATCGATCGTATGGATTTTACAAAAGATATTAGTAACTACCCCAACCCGCTTTTACCCGCACGCGTTTCTAAATATATTTAAAGAGAACAATCATTCGTGAAATAAAAAAGATCTTTTTTCAGTCTCGCTTATTCTGAGCATTCTGTTATTTCGTTTTATACGTCAATTACACTGATTCACACAGGACTGATGAGCTGCTTTGATAGAGATGCTGTTTCAGGAGACTTGATTACTGCGTAGCCAATGGCTTGGAAAATTCACGAGGCAATCATGCTGGAGCTGTCAACATCAACTGTTTTCCTACCATTTTTAAAATCACAATAGGTGAATACTGTACATGGCTGGAATGGGTGATCGGAAGCGAGATAGCTTGATGACCGGCAGAGATAGTAGGTTGACGCTCGCTGAAACTGTGATAGAAGTTGTCTACTTGTCCAATCAAGTGGTATGGCTCGATCGATCGTGCATCTTCATCAAGTGCGAGCTTTTGTGCCTTGATTCAGCTCTCCTTGTCAATGTAAATTGCCGTTGCTTGTGGTGACACAGCAAAGGAAAAAGATGATGGATCGACGTCAGGACTTGCCTTGAAATCCAACCGCATACTTGACGTGACAAGGACTGTGCATGATCGAGTCCCAACAATGAGCTTTCGCCCGTCTCGTGTGGTCCGGACACAACACCATACGTTTGGTATCCGCAATGATGATGGAGGGAAAATTAATTCGTCAGAAGTGCATATTTCACGATGAATATCAACATTTTTCGTGCGCCCATTCGATTGTGTTCACCAGGATCGCTTCACCGTTGTCCGTAATCAACAAGATGGCACCGGCCAGAATCTGTGCACAAGCAAATTTGATCTGGGGCTCATGAATCCAACCCTTATTCAGCAAGGCAGCCAGGTCCATTCTCCAGGTCGAGATAATCTCGTTTCACCAGCATGTTGCGTAAAGATGAGCGGTGAAGGAGCGATGCCAAATCTGGACATACATTGGTGTCTATGATATCCCCATCGTGATTTCGTTTTGCTGTAAGTATAGGTTTGCATTCAACATTTTGACCAACCACGTGTTCAAAATTGGAATGATGGCTGAGAGCATCGTATTCAACGCTTCCGCCATTGCCGTCTGAGCAAAGAGGCGCAAAAGGTTCCAAATTCAACTTGTCGATGATCCACATGCTCTTCTCGATGTCCTTTTGATTGTCCTTAGATGATTGGGAGGCATGAACAATTGCGTTCCAATAATTGCGTAAAGGGGTGTTTGGGCTGGCTGATGAGGAATACCTTTCATTTCTGAAGTCGTTGGCACCGTCACAATGCTCAAGTCCAAATCATCGTCTTCATCATGTGAGCTGATGCCTGATGACAACAGGAAAATACATAAGTATGTATATCTTTTTCCGTTGTATTTGTACGTCTCAATATGCCCTCCTCTTGTCCACTGTTTACTCACAATCGTCGTTCGAGCAATTTGATTTCAGGATACTGATGTGGGCTCTGAGACCTTCTGAAGACTTGTACTGTTTAAAACAAAATGGGCATCGTAAAATGTCCTTGCTCCTTTCGACTGAGACGAGTTGCTCATGCCCTAATAGCATAAATCATGCAATAAATGTTTTAGCCCTTGTTGTTTATTTTGTTGCCTTGCCATCCAAATCCGTGTAAACGAATGAAATATGATAGACCGTGGATTAGGTTGTTGTGGTTCCGCATTACATGGCTTGACTTGGATGGTTTGTCATACTTGTCGCAGTTTGCAACTGTACAACAATTAGACTTGATTTCTTTACAGTGATTCGCCATGCTTACGGTAAAAAAGTAAGAAATAAGGTAACTTGTCTCGAGGCAATCCTAAAGTTATACCATAATTCAACCAGCGATCACGAGTGAGTGAGAGCATTTTTCTTTTTTATTTCCACTCAAGTGCGTCATATTTTCAGGTAGCAAATCGGCAAATTAGGGTTGTGTTGTTGGTTGCAAGTGATCAGTCGAAGTCTTGGCATCGCACAGCATAACCAACGATCTCTGACTCATGACGCCTGGCAATAAATTTAAAGATCGTTCCCAGTAAATCCAAGGGGTCTCAGTTAGGAATCGGCACGGACGAATATGAACGAATAAAAATAAATATTCGTTTTTATCCGAATAACTTTTTGGATATTCTCATTCGTTCGAATAAGTAGACGAATATCCTTAGCTTATTCGAATAATAGGGACAATATTCGTATTCATTCAATTATTCCTCATTGCGCGTAGGAAATACCAAGGACTAATGCTCTCCATCTTTATAATTTAAGAGAGTGCCATTGTTTTGTTGTCGCTTCAAACAAGACTAATTAGTAACATGAAGGTAGGAAAAGCTTCCGAAAGCGGTTCTGATAGTAAAGTAATGAAGTTTAAATGAGCTCTATAAGTTTTAAGATAGCAATAAAAGCAAATTAACTTGGAAACGGCAATTTGGGAAAAAGAATAGAGAAGTAATGCGTTGTGGTCTAAAAGAGTTTTATTCAAAAAAGAGTAAGGTTTACTCTAGGAATATACTAAGACATTTTTCCGAATTGTTTCCGACAACAAAGGATTGAGCTGAAATGGAGCGAAAAACTTGGCATGCGAAAAGCACCGCTCAGAGGGAGCAGAAGATGCTGGAACGGACAAATACTTACGAGCCATTCCAGCCATCTGCGGTCACTGAAGACTGCAACTTCGCCAGCACTCAAGTACGTTGGTCTCCTCAACTGCTCTTGGCTCCGCTATATATTCGGCCAACTGATTCTGGCGATGTCTGATGCCCTTCCTCTTGGCAGTTTCTCGCATACTGATAACAGCCCCTTCGATCTTGGGTCTGTGACTGAAGCTCTCAAGCGTCTTCCAGTACGCAAAGCACCTGGACCAGACCATATTCGCGGCGAAATGCTGAAGCCTATCCTCAACTAGATGGCCCCCTGTTCTTGCTGACTTTTTCAATGTACGCTGGTTGTGGTCCGAAACGCCCACATTGTGGCGTATCGCTTAAGTTGTACCTATTTGTTAGAAAGGTCCAGTCACCGATCCCGCCAGTTATCGCCCCATTAGCCTGACGTCTGTTATCCGCAAACTCATGGAATATTGCCTTCAACAACCGCTATCTGCGGCGTTTCCACAACTTGATATGGCACAAGGCGGGTTTCAACCTGCTCGCAGTGCGCTAGATCAGGCCTTGGCTCTACAAGAACTGTGTTTAATTCACAAAGCGAGACGTGGAACATCACCGGTATTAGCATTCCTTGATATAAAATCTGCGTATGACACAGTTGACCGCCATATTATATGGTGAGCTCTTACAGCTGACTCTCCCCCTCCCCTTCTACCTCTTTTGAACACAGTGTTTGGCAACATTTTTATAGAAGTTCTCTTGTTCAATGTTGCCTCTCGCCGGTTTTGCCCTGTCACAGGTGTTCTGCAAGGCTCAGTGCTTTCTCCGTTTTATATTATGTTTATATCAATGATTTACCTCAAGTCCTTCGCCCCTATCCCTCCGCCCCTCCGTCCTTCCCCAATCCTGACTCTGATTTTCTTCCTTCCCACGCACCCTCCGTATATAGTTCTGCATAGCCAATTAAACTGCCTCCCGTATCCCGACGATGTTGCTCTAACTGGTACCTGGGAGTCGATGTCAGTTCTCCTCCAAAAATGTGAGAATTATAGCCTCCAACTCGGGATATATGTGGAACCCAAGCAAGTGTGTGGTATTGTATGACTCCACTGAGGTACCCAATCCCTGTCCCCCGCTGCAACTCTATAATACTGCCATACCCTGTGAACAACACTTCAGATATCTTGGTGTTCCTTTCAATGGCAAGGGAAATATTGACACACAACAGCTTGCTGCCAGTAACTCCTCCTCTGCTCTCTCTTCCATGCGCGTTCTCCATGACATTGGTTTGAGCCCTACCGGTTTACCTCGTTTGCTTGCCTGTCGCACTTACCAGCAATTTATCCGACCATGTCTCGAATATGGCCTGGCTATCAGCACCTTTTGCGTTAGAGATATTAAACTTCTGGAAGCTGCGCAGGACAACTGTCTATGGATGAATTATGGTAGACATTGTACTTCGAGTACCAAAGTAATGCAACATATCGCCAAACTTCCTGCTATGACTGATCGCATCTCCATCCTCCAAGCAAAGTTTCTTCTCCGTTTGCTACATCTTCCCAACGATACCCTCATTTCTCTCCTCCTGCCCGCCTTATTTGCCAACTCCCAGAGCACGCACACTCAAGCAAACAGCTCGCCAGCTTCTACAGACCAACGTATGAGACGTGATGCTCCCAGGCAGCGTCAAAGGTACTCCGAGCTTGCCGTCCAGCGTTGGAGATGGATCCAATCCTCTGGCTACCAATGGCAAACCATGAACGCAGTCGCTGCATTCGATGGCAGCTTGGATAGTTGCCAGGTAAACCACAGCAATGCCAATGCAAAACAGGCCGTACCAGCGAATCTCACCTTACCACTTGTCTCCGCCTTCACAATCCACTCTGACTTTCACCCTCTGTCACTGCTGATCCGATGTCCTACACCCTGAACCAGCTTTCAAAAGCTCGGCCCTCATCTGCACGCCGCCAAGGCTACTGGCGCTGCATCTGGCCCATCCTCGGCCAAACCCTTGTGCAAATCGACTACTACTGCCAGGCAAAACCCCGCTTTCGACCTCCCAATTCTGAAGTGGGTACAAGACACTCCCCCTTGACTCGTCCTTGTTATAATTATATAAAAACAAAAAAAAAAGAAAAGAGAAAAAAAATGCTAATACTGTTAGAAGAAAAGAAAACCCTCAGGATTCTTCTAAAAAATCATCTCTTTGTTGACATTTTCGTTTTCTTCCTCTACCCTTCCATATAACTATCTTTTTGACCTTCTCATGTTTGGCTGTGTTCTTTCTCTTTCCCTTTTCCCTGTTCCAATATTCAGGGTTTTGTATGGACTCTTCCTTTACAGACCGGACGAGAACAATTAGGCTTAAACAAGCGTGTGTTCACCGTCATAAATAAATTAAGTATTCTCACCATACCTCTAAAATACAGCCATCCTGTTATTGTGAAGATGATATAAACGAAGCGATGTGGGGTCGTAGCAAAAAGATGTCTCCAAAAATAAACTGCCCTCTCATATAAGACAACCAAGTTTGCTTATGCTCTTCTAGGTTACGGAAGATAAACCATTCTAGTACGGCCAAACTCCCAATGAATTCCCGGCATCGAGTTGTTTGGACCTTTTTATGAGGTCGCGTCTGATTGAGATGCCATCAGCGTTTCGTAGCTCCGAACCAAAAAATCGCGTCATCACCTGTTTTAGCACGTATTATTTGAGAGCTCGCCCCGGTTGCTTCTGTTCTTCTCCTCTTCCATCATCTCATAATGGCTGAATTCCAGACTCGTCAAGTCGGTGCTCCCAACACTCTTGAATACCGTGTTTATTTTGGTACGTGTTTTTTCTTGCTTAGTTTTCTTATCAATGGGAGTGGTGACACTCTTGAAGCTGGCGTCAATGACTTGTGCCGCAAAAAACAAGAACGGCGAGTGTCACTTTGCGTGTCTTTGTGCATGTTGTCACTGATGGTGCCGAATACTGAACTCTGACGCGTGTGGTTATAGAAAAGGACGGTGTGCCTGCCTCTCCTTTCCATGATATTCCTCTTTTCGCTAATGCCGAAAAGACCATCTTGAACATGATTGTCGAGATTCCCCGTTGGACCAATGCCAAGCTTGAGGTAAGTCAATCTAAAAGCTTACTCGATGATGATCATACGAACTGTTGATGTAGATTAGCAAAGAGGAAGCTTTCAACCCTATCAAGCAAGACACCAAGAAAGGAAAGTTGAGATTCGTCAGAAACTGTTTCCCTCACAAGGGTTACATCTGGAACTACGGTGCTTTCCCTCAGGTACTAGAGATTTGCCATTAACATGGTGTACTTATTAATGCATTTATTCTCAGACTTGGGAAGACCCTAACCAGCAGCATCCTGAGACTAAGGCTCGTGGTGACAATGACCCTATCGATGTCATTGAAATTGGTGAACAAGTTGCCACTGTCGGTCAGATCAAGCAGGTTAAGGTCCTTGGTATCATGGCTCTCCTGGATGAAGGCGAGACTGACTGGAAGGTCATTGTTATTGATGTCAATGATCCTCTTGCTCCTAAGTTGAACGGTAAATGTTGTTGCTTAATAACGAGTTGTCAATTTAACTCATCCTTGTAGACATCGAGGATGTTGAGAAGCATCTTCCTGGCCTTATCCGTGCTACTAACGAATGGTTCCGTATTTACAAGATTCCCGATGGCAAGCCTGAGAACGTCTTTGCCTTCAGTGGCGAAGCCAAGAACAAGGTAAAAGTCAACAATCAGCATGGGAGGAGTTTTTAATGCTCGTATAGAAATACGCAACCGACATCATTCTGGAAACTCATGAAGCTTGGAAGAACTTGATCAATGGTTCCGTTGACAAGAAGGATATTGAAGCGTAAGATTTGTGGGCTTGGTCGGCGAATTATCGACTAACACGTACTTTTAGTGTGAACGTCTCTGTTGAAGACTCTCCCTTCCGTGTTGCCACAGATGATGCCGCGATCTCCAGTGTTCCTGAGGTAAATTGTTTGAAATCTATTTGCAAATAAGTAGTAACTTTTCTGGGATTTTATTAGGCAAATGTCCAATCTGCAGCACCCATTGATCCTTCCATTGACAAGTGGTTCTTCATTAGCGCTCACAGCTTATAAACAATCATTTTCATCCATTAAAGCAATTTGTACCAAGTGAATATCGATCTGGCACCTTTTATAAAGAAATCTCTCGGATCTCGCACACTCTCACGGAAGGCTATTTGGTCCTTCTTTTACGTTTCTATTTTTGCTGTTGTATGGGCTATCATTGGAATGGGGAGACAAGGTCTTAACTAAGGATTGTGCCACGGAAACGGTCAGTTTCTACAATACACAATGTTTTTCTATTTGCTTCCCTTTTGCTAATGTGAAAGCATGATACCTTAAGTCAGATCATGCAAGTTGACTGGGCTTGTAATAGGACGCAGATGGCATGATAGTAAACTGCCAATTTTGCGAACTGATGATGAAAGTTACTATAACAAACGAATGATACACATGTGACAAAGACAAAGAAGGTATAATATGGTCTGGTAGTCCGTGAAAAGGAAAAAGAGAAGAAAGAAAAAAAGAAAAATCTGTCAAATGTTTACGATTAGCCCTTATTTTATTTTTTTTGGAGAGGTAGATGTGAGCGCGGCACGCAGATAATATTCCGAGCGTGAATGCAGAAAAAAGCAAAGAAATATACAACCCCTGCAATGATTGATTTGATGAACGTTGACCTTAAGATAATAGAAGCTGACGGGTAATATGGAATATGGATACAGTCAATAGCAGTGTCAGTTTGCAGAAAAGCGATGCCGAGATGTGGCATGGCGAGCCAAGAATAGATGGGCCCCCATCAGCCATGACCTTGTGACATTTCAAAAGGACGTACTACATTGGGTAATAAGCGAATAGGGAAAAGCATGACAAGGTCGAAGCATCCGTCAGTTTGGCAACTGTATTTTGTTCGATAATGTTAATGTGACCACTGCTAAGGGTTCGTTAAGTTTTTCTTTTTCTTGATATACATTTGTGCAAGTGATAGCATGCATGTTGTGTAGCACATGCTGGGTACCCAGCTGCTGTCGAACCAACGGGAAATCGATAGCCACGTTTGTCAAACCCGGAGACCACTTAGAGCAAGTCACTGGTATCCAATCGCTTGAATCGGGCGCTTTACCTTTGCGCTCGGTCTCTTTCGAACTCTACCTACGCACCGACACTTCTCAATCCCTTAATTATCCCATTCCGATCTTTTTCTTTTTCCCTTCTTTTTCGAGCATGGGCCTGTGTCTTTCGTTCGAGGAACGTGAAGCACGTGGCCACAGTCGTCGCATCGATCGCATCATTGAGAAAGACAGTAAACGATTGAAACGGGAATGCAAGATTTTGCTGTTAGGTCTGTCTATTTTCCTTTTTTCTCAATCGGCCATTGGATTACTTAAAATGGACGTGCGTTTATTTTAGGTAGTGGTGAATCTGGAAAATCAACCATTGTTAAGCAGATGAAAATAATCCATCAGAATGGATACACAAACGATGAATTATATGCCTGGCGTGCGACGGTGTACAAGAACGTGGTTGATTCAGCGAAAGCCCTGGTGGCAGCCGTCTATCAGTTCGAGTACATGTTCGAAAATTCAAGCAACAATGTAATTCTTTTTAATAGCAGAATGAATTAAGATATAGATAGCCATGTGATTCACCATTTCATTGTTTATAGATTCATGCACAACGGATAATGGCCTATCAATTTGAAGGGAGCCCGAATCTGCCGTTCGATCCTGAATTTGTTAACGCCATTGACTGCGTATGGCGAGATGGTGTTGTCGCACGCTTATTAGAGCAAGAGTCTGGGAAATTTTATCTAATGGATTCTGCTCCTTAGTAAATATTATGTCGTCTTCTATACGCATTGTTTCTGACAATACGTTGTTTGTAGCTTCCTTAGCCAAATTCAGCGAATTGGCAAATCGAATTATATCCCTGACGTCCAGGATGTACTGCGGGCCAGATCAAAAACGACAGGGATCACTGAAACAAGATTTACAATGGGCAAGACGGTTATACAGTAAATATACTGCTTGTATGAGAAACGGAACTGACAAATCGGTTAGTATGTTTGATGTGGGCGGCCAACGTTCTGAACGTAAAAAATGGATCCATTGCTTTGAAGCCGTCACCTCTATCATCTTCTGTGTCGCACTAAGTGAGTACGATCAAGTACTCTTGGAAGAATCTCGGCAGGTGCTTGCAAGCAGATTACTTAAAGATTACTGGATTGGTTACTCATCTGATAGTTGCTTTCCGTAGAATCGAATGATCGAGAGTTTGGTGCTATTTGAATCAGTGATCAACAGTCGTTGGTTTTTGCGAACTTCGATCATATTGTTTCTCAATAAAATCGATCTTTTCAGATCCAAACTGGCTAACACTCCACTACAACGGTATTTCCCAGACTATGGCGGTAAGTTGTGGCCCGTTCTTCGCGACAGATTTGGTCTAAACGGTTCGTAGGTGGTGATGATCCGATAAAGGCCGCGAAATATATCCTATGGCGATTCAACCAGACTAACCGGGCCAATCTGAACATATACCCACAGTATGTGCCTGTTTCCTGTAAAGACAAAGAAGAGCTCATACTGTCTCCCTTTCCTTTCCTTTCTTTCTGTTAGCTTAACCCAGGCCACCGACACCTCCAATGTACGTTTTCATTCGTAAGCATGTTTGATCATTTGCCGTTGCTCATTTTTTTTGTATTTGTCATAGATTCGTCTTGTCTTTGCCGCGATCAAGGAAACCACTCTGCAGAACGCGTTAGAAGATTCGGGCATCTTGTAAACCAAAAAATCCCATGCACATAGATGATTATTTTCTCTTTTTCACAGTTTCTCTTATCCTCTAGTTTCTTGTATAAAGTGCCCTTTGTAGTTTTATTCCTTCAAAAAGAAATGAGTAGTTTTTAAGCCGAAGCGGCAACCTGCTTCTTGGCTTGAGTACCTGTCTTTCAGTGTTAGAAAAGACTCATGAAATGTTCGAAATGGCCAGAATTACCCTCACGGAAACCGTTAAGGAAGCGACGGTGGACGACCTTCAAGTGACGCATGCGACCAGTACCGGTAGTCTTTCTACGCTTACCCTTCTCGGACCAGTTGACTAAGTGTCATCGTTAACATTTTCCGTTGCCTTCTTATGTTTGCATCTTTTAAAGCTTACAGGAACGAATCTTAGCAGCAGGGTAACCACATTGAGCGCATGTCTTCTTCTGCTTGTGGAAGGAGCGGTTGCCGCAACGACGGCAGAGGGTATGCGATTTGGTGTGACGCTTACCGAAGGATGAAGTGCCCTTGGTCTAGACGAGCATCACATCCATCCATTTCAAAAATAGAGTATCCAAATAGGTTGGGTGCGTATCATGTTAGATGGATCGACTGGAGAGGCAAAAAAAGGACGTTACCATGGTTCCAGATTTGGCGTGAAAAGGAGAGGGATTGCCTTGAACTGAAGTTACCTTCTGGTGTGCTTCCCCCCCTCTCCTCTCTGGTGTTCTCCCCCCTCCCCCGAACTGGAAATCTTGTTGGATCAGTGCGGGCCCCGGCAAATTTCCTTTTCAGGCTGCGTTCTCTCGTTATTTCCTTCGCTTCCAACCATAGAGACCTATAGTGGCAATGGCCATTCTGTCCATTGGCTTTCTATTAAACCTCTTCGGCCCCTTTTATTTCCGCACCATAAATGACAACTAGCTACTCAAATGAACTATGACAACTCTCTATGCTGCCAAGCTATGGCAAAAAGTAATAGCAATTAATTCTGTTCTATAAGCTCAAACTTAGCATAAAAGAAATCATAAAGTCTTCCAAATGATATGAATAATTCTGTTCTTGTCATTCAGTTTTTTATAATGCTTCCAGTTTGAAATCACAGAGCCACTAGACGAGCTGAACTAAGGTTTGATGATCTGAGTGTTAAATGACTATAGGCAAATGCATATCGGGGAGAACTTTTTGTTCATTCAATGGCAAACAAGGTTGCCTGTGTGTAGCAAATGTCGTAGGGCGAGGAAACCATCCAAGGTGTATACTGAACGTACAGTATCTTCTACATACCTGCAACACTAAGTGGTGCCAAATCCGCTTAAAGACGTCTACAGAAAATGATTGCTAAAATTTTTTCTACAAACTTGGCCTCTGCTATTTTGATCGTTCCGCTTCCTTCTTTATGAACAAATCACTCGGCCATTTTCTGCTTTTTTACTATGGAGTTCAAGTCTTCCATTTTCTCGCTCTTTTACCGCTTGAGCGGTAAGCGTCTGTACGACATTTTTACGCGACACGACGCGTGTGACGGCTCCCACAAAATCTATGCTCAAAAGTCAGAAACTTGCATCTCTGTTTCCCCCGAAAGTTATGGATCAAGCCGTTTACGAAACGCTGCTCAGAGTCACCGATAGCGATGGCAGCATTCGCTCGGCTGCCGAATCGCGTTTGAAGGAATTGGCGCTTGCTCCTGGTAAACTGTTCGATCATGCATAAATTTATGGCCTAAGACCCGAATTTGAACAGAGTATCCTGTAAGCCTCGCTCGCTTGACTGTGTCTCAAGAATTTGCTGTTCCACAGCGTCAAATATCCTTTTCATACAAGCGATATACACTAGCGATTAGAAGCCGTATGTTGCATTGTCCTTAACCGTTGGCTTCTTTGTTCTTCCACTTAGCAGCATTATCTTTAAAGACCTATGTTACAACCCATTGGTCGCCAAAGAATGACGAGAAATTCAGTGGCCCTGAACCGCCACAAGAGGTGTGTGAAGTTACAATTTATGGTCCCAATCTCTTAAATTTTTGTTATTTAGAGTAAAAGTGCTGTCCGTGAGTTGATCGTGAGAGGTTTGGCGGACCGGGAATCCAAGATTCGCGTGGTGAGCGCCTATGTCGTCTCTAAAATTGCACACGATGACTTCCCCGAGGATTGGCCGAATTTGTTTGATGTCCTTTTAAGCTATATCAAATCCAATAATGCTGATAGCGTGCACGGTGCTATGCGTGTCTTACTTGAGATGGTCAAGAAAGATATCAGCATCCAGCAGTTACCCCAAGTGGGACCGGTGTTGATTCCTGAATTGTTCACCATCTTGACTTCAGAAAACGTAAGGATGATGCAGTGCAAACAAAAACGATAGGACTTGCTGACATTGTTCTGTATAATGGCCCTTTCGATCCATTAGCTTTATTCTTTCCGTACTCGCGGCCGTGCAGTTGATATCTTCAGCAGCTGCGTCCAAATGATGTCGACCTTGCGAGAAGAGAACCCGACTTTAGCAGAGCAATTAATTGCGCCAATCATTCCTCAATGGGCCCAAGCTTTCAATGCTATCTTGAATCATCACGTTCAGGGCGATGCTAAAAAGGCAACTGAGGAATATGGCTTGAAGATGGAAGTGGTCAAGGTAAATAAAGGGGAAAGAAACGAAAAAGTGACGCCCATGCTGATACGTGTGTTTCCTACTTCTCAATATCAAAAAGTGTATTTGTACAATTAGCGGTGAATTTCCCACTTATGTGGCCGGTTTGCTGCCTCAACTATTTGAGCCTATCTGGATGGATCTATATAATCTTCGAGAGCGCTATGTGACAGAATTTGTAAGCGATTCGGACGACATCGCTGAATCATTTCAAGATTCAGATGGCAACGAGATTGGTTTCCAAAGTCTGCTTTACGTGCTTTTTGACTTTGTTTCTGCAGCCTGCACTAAGAAGACCGTATCCCATCTTTTTGTGACGGATGGAAACCATACTGGATTTTTTGAGCAGTTACTGTATGTCTACATCGTCTACATGCAGATCACCCAAGAGCAGGCCGAAACTTGGAGTACAGACGCCAATCAATATGTTGCAGATGAGGAAGATGGCACATTCTCGTTCAACGCCAGAGTGGCGGCCATCGATGTGCTTGTGGTTAGTAGAATGCTTACGGATATTAAGAAAGGGCCGGAATTACAGAGGGTAACAACACTGTTGTAGACCTTACAAGACAGATATCCCGCTGCTTTCTTTAATGCTTTGAGCGCTGCTGTCGGTCGTCATATCACAGAGTCCAACGAAGCTCGTGCAGCTGGAAACAGCGATTGGTTAGGATCTTTGTTTCCTGAGTCCGTTCTCACGTATGTGTAGGTGGAAAATCCAAGAAGCCTGTTTGTTGGCGATTGGTCGCTTGTCGACAGAATTGATGGAAGCTTTGGATGACGAATCTCATAAAGTACAGTTTGATCTTAAGAGCTTGTTCGATCATGTTGTCTTGAACGATATGAAGGCAGCGGGTAAGTGCTGACGAAGTTGTAGTGGAGGGGCATTTTTAACCCAAAAATGATTTAAAATGGCAGAGCTCCCATTCTTGCAAGGTCGCGCTTTTGTTTTTGCTTCTGAATTTGCAAAAATCTTACCTGCAGACATGGCTAGCCAATATGTAGCGGTTGCGGTGAATGCACTTCAGTCTCCTATTAGCGGTATTCCGGTAAAGATATCAGCCTTGAGAGCTTTGAACAAGTAAGTTCCATAGCATGTATATCCGGATAATCTGACAACCTACATTATTATGTAGTTATTGTAAATTCTTGGATCCTCAACATATCAATCCTTATCAAGTCAACATTATGGAAGGTACTTGTCAGTTACTTCCTTCAGCCACAGAAGAGTCGTTAATGCTGTTGCTTGATACGCTGAGCTCTTCTATCTCGGTAAGCTAGTAATTTATCATCCAGTTCGAGCACCATAGATTGATGAGTTTTATGGTTAGATCAACAGTGAAGTTACTGCCCAATATGAACACGTACTTACACCTGCCGTGTTGGAAATATGGAAAAAATTCCCGTCCGATTCGATCATCACCAGCTACGTTCTGGACGTAGTCGAACAATTTGCCAAGATCCCTGTTTATTACCCTGCCCTGTGCGCACGCGCCCTTCCTTTACTGAACCAAGTGTTGGCCACTCCTGGTACTGAACCTATCGTATATTCTGTAAGTAAAACGTAAACATGTTGCATAAATGTTACTAACCACAGCAATATTAAGTCTGCCATGGATCTACTGACAGCCATGGTTCGCTTCGGACCATCACCGCTTCCTGACGAATTTACCGAACAGATGTTTCCCGTTGTCATGCAACTGGCTTGGAGTGTTCCTGACAATGAACTTCTCCAGGTAATACAAGTGCCATGGGAAGTACTACAGAATACTCAATTGAACATGTAGAGTGCACAAGATTGTTTGAAACAATTTGTTATGAAAGACTGCGACCACATTGTGCGATGGAGAGATCCCTCTGGCAAGACCGGCTTAGATTACATCATCCATTTCGTGGCCAAAGTCTTGCAACCTTCGACAACTGAGTCGGATCCCATCTTTGTTGGTGATTTGATAATTACACTGATCCAAAAAGCTGGAAACAACATTGCACCTGTGTTACCTGACCTACTTAATGCCGTATTAAGCCGCCTCGATTCTACAAGCTTTCAGCCCTTTATTCAGGTAGAACAAGAAATCTTACTGCAGATAACCAGTGGTGTTCATGCGGTTGTTCTACTTTTACTTAGTCCCTTGTACTGGTGTTTGCACACCTTATCATCAACCAACAAGATACCACTCTTCAGTTCCTCAGTAGCACGAACGTCAATGGCAAGAGTGGACTTGAAATATTGATGCCCATATGGTGTGATTACTATGACGGATTTTCAGGATATTACTCGATCAAAGTGAGGTACGCACTATAAAGGATAAGTTAATGTAAAACGGGGTTGACTAAATCGCATCGTTTTGGAAAGTGCTATTGCACTTTCCAAGATCTTCTTGATCAATGACCCTCGACTTAAAGATATCACTGTCAAGGGCGAAATTGTGGTAAACCCCAACGGTACGTACATTCTCTGTCAAGCAATGTTTGCTTTTGCTGATAACAAACAAATACAGCGGGTATCGTGACACGATCAAAGGCTAAGCGAAGTAAAGCATATTTGCTGATTAGATTGATTTGACTCAATGAGCAAACAAATAGATCCCGATCAATATACAGCTATTCCTTTGCACGCCAAGATTATCAAACTGCTAGTGGCTGATCTGGGTAATAACCTAACTGGTGATCAGGCACCTCAAGAAGACGTAGAATCCGTAGGAGAAGAAGATGGCGATTGGGAGGATGTAGAGGACGATGCCTATGGAGCAGGCAATTTCAATCTGCTATCAGGTAAGTGGCGATCTGCTTGCTCGAGAAAGGTACTGAACGATGGTTTAAGATATCTTGGCCAATATGGCAGAAGAAGACGACGATGAGGAAAATAACCCTGATCTGAAGAATGATCCCATTTACCAAACGGATATGAAGTCCTACCTGATCGATTTCTTCCGTAATTGCTCGGCACACAATGTCAATCATTTCATGGAGATCTGCCACAATCAACTCAACGAGACCGAAAAACACGTCTTGGACTATGCAGTCTCAAATTAAAACTTAGAAAAATTATATTTACAAAATATGTGTACTTTGCTCCAACAAAGCATGTCCTTTTATTATTATCTACAATCAGGAACCGTTTTTTTAATCTTCTACAAATGACCAGCCCCAAGAAACTACGAAGCTGAATGATAGCAAGGCAACAATAACTCGAAACAGAAAAACGAATCCTTCTCCAGATATGTCCTGATTCTCAATGAGATATCCTGCCAGCAGTGACCCAACCATAGGTCCTAGGCAACTGAACATGGCAGACAATTTACCACATTGCATCATCCGCGGTCGATCCATCCATAGGACCAGGTTAGATTGACTGACAGCTACCAACCAGATCAAACGTAGGGCAAATGCTTTTTTTGGGTCGAAAAGGAAACATCATTTAGTGGATACGTCCAATTTTCTTATTTCATATCCTTATATGCATACCTTGTACGGCTTGCAAGATAATGGCTAGAATCCAAAAGAGCACTCCAGGCCGCAACCAGGTATATGTCAGTGCTGCTGACAACAGCATACCATGAATCAGACAGCTTAGAGTCATCGTATCGAAATTTCTAGTCCACTGTACATAAATCATGTTAATCTACCCTTGTATCGAGTTTTATACGAGAAAGAAAAGTTCAGGCTATGATTGCTTACCCAGCGTTTGGTCGTATGGGCCAGGAGTTCCACTATCATTGTCATAGCCGCTGCAAGCCCAATTACAATAAAAGGCATGGCTAAGATATAGTGTAAAAATACATAGAAAAAAGTGTTGATCATGGCACCGATAACACCCATCAGAAACATGGTAGCTAACAATGATTTTGAATGCTTGTCTTCCATCAAGTGTTGTGGTTGTTGATATTCGTCTGGCAGATCAATCCATGGCAGGTAAGATACGATAACTACCATGGGTGATTCGGGGGGTGACAATGGCAATAAAGCAAGTTCAAAGGAGGAGACAGAAACGATCGAAAGAGCCTGTTGCTGTGCTGCTGTTGCGGTTCGACTGCTCCGACTACTGCTATCATTGCTTGCTGCCCAGCTGGCATGACGTATCAGAGAGGTACTACTGGCCATTTGCTGTATGGCACTCATATCTTCTTCGGAGATGTGCGAAAGTTCCTCCCCAAAGACACTGTAGGGTTTATATAGACCGTAGGGCACATGGGCACTTCCGCTATTGAGAGGTTGTAGACCGCTTTTCATTAACAACGGCATAAAATCTTCTTCTTCCTCTGTCACAGAGGTCTGAACGGTACGATTGATGATCACAAGAAGTAATAGGAGAATCGTTCCAAGAGCCACTGCACTGAATAATACCATGTCAAGCGGAAAATACATCATGCAACATCCAAGAACTCCAGAAAGAAATATGATTGCCCATCTTCCCCATCGAAGTTGCGCTTCGGATCTATTGACGAATATATGTCACTTATGTTTCTTTCCGAAAAACAGAGTTTTTTCCTTTTTCCTTGAGGTATTTACAGCATAATTCTGTAGTCGCCAAGGATCTTTAGGATAGCACTATGGACGAGAACTCGTACAGGTTGATGACAGGCGTGGCCGAGCAGGATCGATGCCATTGTCCAAGGCAGTGGTAAAGGATAGAAAAAGACAGCAGCCCATGCGGCAGTACCAAGTAAAGCTAGCAAGGTCATGAGTATGCCATGACCATCCGGGTATTTGTCTGCTAGCATGGTCCATAAGCCGACTGTGCCTCTCAGCGAGTACATGGCTGCTGTCAAGATGCCAATGACATGGTAGGGCCAATGGCGGCAGTGGTACAAGTAGAATGGTAGAAAGAGTTCGATGGGGGAGGTGATGATTTCACTTGCTATGCTTATTGCTTTTGGTCGATATAACCATAGCATTGTTTACATGCCCACGGAAAGAAAAAGGGAAAAAAGAAAAAAAGAAAACCGTCGTTTTGTTTCAGTGTATGCTTGTTTATGCTCTCTCCCGCGCGATCCCCAAACGCGGCTCGAGAGACAGTAAAATTGACGCAATCACCTGAGTGGCGTTATCTGTTCATCGTTATCATACTGATAAAGTGTCGAATGTTACACTTGTTCGTTTGAAAAGATATGGCTACATGCTTCTACTTGGCTGAGATCAATAGCCAGTAAATTTCATGCAGCGCGGAAAAAGTAAAGCCAGACCTTGACTGGAACCCAGAAAAAGCAGTGCTTTTTCCCTCTTGCCTTGAACGGAGACACAATGAAAAGACACCTCTTTTCTTTTCGATATGACTATTTATGGTTAAGCCTTTGGGACAATATGGCATGTGCCTAGACGTTAAACGGAAAGATTAAAAGTTCTTTGGAGATATTGTTTATACAAAAGCGGGTTGAATCTTATTTTGTTCTTTTATACATTGGGAGATTGTGTTAAACAACGAGAGTAATCGAAGAAGAAAGAAGGGAAAAACAAAAGAAACAGTTTTAGATGGTGACAGTAGCCTTGATAGTCTTGGGGTCGAAACCAGGCATGGGGAAGGAACGAGCGAACTCAATGACCTCTTTTCTCAATTGGGCAATTTCTTCATTACCCTCAAGAGCAGCCACAAAGTCCTTCATCAACTTGGAACCACATTGCTCCTGGACCTTGCTGGCAATCTGAACCGTACGGTGAAGGAACTCACCGACTTTGACAAAGTCGTCTTCCTTCAAAGAACGACTGGTCAAGGCAGAAGCACCTAATCGGACACCACCAGGGGTCACTGAAAGAAAGAAGTCTCAGTTAGTAAAAACAGAAAATATCCAACAAACACACCCCCATATCCACAAATTTCCTTACCAGCAGATTTATCTCCAGCAATGGAATTCTTGTTAATAGTGATCTGGACCATATCGCAAATACGTTCAATCTTGGAACCAGTCAACTTCTGAGGCTTCAAGTCCCACAAGATCAAATGATTAACGGTTCCACCAGTGGACAATTTGTAACCATAGCCAGAGAGCACTTCAGCCAATTTCTTAGCGTTTTTGCAAACCTGCTGGGCATATAACTTGAATTCAGGAGAAGCAGCCTGCTTCAAGGCGACAGCAACGGCAGCGATTGTGTTGTTGTGTGGGCCACCCTGGCAGGATGGGAAAACAGCTTGGTTCACGCGGTTCTCCAGGTCATCACCCTTGTCGCGTCGGAAGAAGATAAGACCGGCACGGGGACCACGCAGTGTCTTATGGGTGGTAGTTGTCACCACATCGCAGTAGTCAAAGGGTGACAAGGCTTGCTGACCAGCGATCAAACCAGAAATGTGAGCCATATCGCACATCAAGTAAGCTCCGTGACCATCGGCAATCTTGCGCATGCGGGCATAGTCCCATTCAGCAGGGTAAGCTGACGCACCACAGATCAACAACTTGGGACGGAACAACGCAGCATTCTCTTCCAAACGATCGTAATCAATGAGACCAGTGTTATAGTCAACACGGTAGGGCATGGACTGGAAATAGATGGAGGAGGATGAAATCTTCTTCTTGTTTGTCTGGTAACCGTGAGTCAAGTGGCCACCGGAAGGAAGATCAAGACCCATCAAACGATCCTGGGGTTGAATCAAGGCAGTCAACGCGGCAAAGTTGGCAGTGCTACCAGAGTAGGGCTGGACGTTGACACCCCATTGTTCAGGGTTCAAACCAAAGGCAGCCAAAGCACGCTTGCGGCAAAGAATCTCGAGTTCATCAATGAACTCATTACCACCATAATAACGGGCTCCGGGAAGACCTTCAGAGTACTTGTTGGTCAAAGGAGTACCATTGGCCTCAATCACAGCTTGGGAAGTGAAGTTCTACATCACTCCATCAGTTCTTCCCCTTTCTTTTTCTATTCCACATGTCCGTCTTCTTTCAATACTTACTTCGGAAGCAATGAGCTCCAGACCAGACCATTGACGAAGCTTCTCATTCTCGACAATGTCAAAGACTTCCTTATCTTCTTGTTCAAGAGTAGTGTTGAGAGGGACGTTCCAGGAATCGGTGGGCTTGACGGCCATGGTATTAGGCTTTATTTCTTGACTGGAAGAAGGATAGTGGGTTGGAATTCGATGGCAGGAAGATCGGCTTTCTAGGGTTTTAAAGGTCAGATTTGGGACAAGTGGCTTTTGGCGGAAATTCAAAGCAGACTGCCAAATTTTGAGAAGATCCAATCACATGCGTGCAGACGAGTCATCGCAAGAAAAAAAAAAGATCATCTCCCTTTTTCACTCTGAGCACAGATCTGGAGTCGGGTTTTGTAGATCCGACCAAGGGACCTGATTCATGAATCATTTTACCGCAAAACAGAAATAAGAAGTCAAACGATCATATCCCCTTTATCTTAACTGTTGCTGTTATTTCAAAAACTCATTTCCGTTCTCTTCAATGTTGGTTTCCTTGACGCTAAGGAATTGCCGGCAAAATGATAATTTAGCCTTTTATCCTAGCAACCCGTCAAATCCGGTGAAGCTAGTTTGTACGCGTCAGATGATTCCATATCCTGCACCTTTAAGTCCCTAGTATTGGCCACTTCCCCACTTTGAAGAGAAGACAAAAAGGTTAAATCTGATTGATGTAGGACAAAACAGCATTGAGCCGGGTGGTCTCGGAAAAGCCAAGTAAGACGGTTTATGCTGAACAACAATTAGCCTCCGCTCTGGCTGATTGATTGCTGGACTTTTTAAAGTGTGTCATACCTAGCATCCAAGTCACTGAATGCGAGAAATAGAAAGCCAAAAAAGAACACTTCTATCCATCTTACATCATTCCAAGTCACTCTATCCTGAATGAATTTTTGCTTTACATATCCTATCCTGCATCACGACCGTTCCTATGCGGCCATTTGCAAAAGAGTCCCTGCTCTTATGACTCACCTGAAAGTTGGACAGACAATTTAAGTCTCCCACCAACTGATGATGGCAAAAAAACCACCGTATGACATTGTCTTAAGCTCCATTCCTTCTATCAACGCCCTTACTCAGTATAGCCAGCGTGTTGCTTGCCAACGCATAGGATAAAATTCCTGCACAAGCTCCTGACAAAGACCGCTCAACATAAACATCAATAACACATTTTCTGAGATCTTATTCATGATCTATCAAGATATTCCGATTGATCAAAGAAAACCTTGACACATAGCAAGCTTTTGAGCTAATTCTTTGACAGTCTTGTCATGTATGCCAGATCAGACAAAGATAGGTAAACTTTCAGCACTTCTATGCATTGCTGATTATGTGGAAGCACATTTGGACCCAACCTGTTGAATGCCCGATATAAAGCCACTGCAGATTTAGGAATCGCAGAGTAGCACTTGCATGCCGACGCCTCGTTTACATCTATTGACGGGATCGCTCCGCCGATTCACTATACAATGCTAGTCAAAATAGCCGAACTAACTGTTTGAAGGGGACAAAAAGACGACAAGCAGATGATTGGGCTATTTTAAGGACGACCAGTATCGTAGTTAACTTAAGACTGTTGCAAAACAAAGAAAGACAAAAACTCAGGACGTGATAATGGGATTAATCAAACTTAAATCTTAGAGACATGCACTAAAAGCATTGTTTTAAAGTTCTATGACAGTTCCTGAAATAATTATGCAATGTGACCAGCGTAAATAACCCAAAAAATGCTCATTATCCAGTAAGGGAATCCTGCGAAATTGGTTGAATTCGTTAGATTAAAATATGGACCTGGAGCTTCTCAGCATATTCACATGTCGCATCATCAATGATCAATAAAGAAGAGAACAAATAACGGCTATAGTAGTATAAGAAAATCTATGAAGCAACCTAAGCATGATATGGTGTTTTAGGGCCACGTTTTTCTTTCTATCGACTAAAACCAAGATTTTGTACAAGGAATCATAGAATACTTTTTTTTCATGGGTGTCTGATGTACGATACGCAGACTTTGATCCAAATAAGTAACTGACCATCCCTAGTGTGTGATTAAGTAGGAATTAACGCATGCTAGCCGTAAAATGAGTTGTTTCCGTATCTGACAGATGTGCTTCTAGTGAGGAATGTCATACAGAACCTAAATTTTCTATAAAAGTATTTATGTATGGAGTATGCTTGTTTTCTAGGTCTATTGCCTTTTGAATGGTATACACATGGCATCGCGCTATGGCAGATAATTAATCTCGGCTAATTAAGAGTTATTTAAAGAACGGTCGTACTAGTTCGTATTCACGGTCAATTGGCCTTAGCAGAAGCCCCATGACCAATTCCTATTTAGTCAGTTCGTTAACCTTTTGTGTTTGTCATCTAGACTTCGTCGCCCCCAAAAATTACCCTATAAGTGTTGGTCCGTTAGAGTTCTGCATGTCATAAGGACACTATCATATAGCGATTTTTAGCAAGGCATAATTTGCAAGTAAAAGTGGCTCTGCTTCGCAACGATTTCAAAGTCCGCCGTGTCTTGGCGGGTCTTTGTTGCTCGGCCCAGCAGTTCGCCATCTGTCGCACGGAGCGGTCGCGTCGTTGAAAGACGCGATTTAAGACGCGACTGAAAAAAGTTTAATTTTTCTCCATAACCATGACTGGCCATAACGACACTCAGCAACATGAAGAGTACCAATATTTGAAGCTCATTCAGCGCATTATTGATGAAGGTGAACACCGTGCCGATCGTACCGGCACTGGAACCTTGGCAATCTTCGCTCCACCTCAATTACGCTTCTCTTTGAGAGACAATGTTTTCCCACTGCTTACAACCAAGCGTGTATTCTTCAGAGCCGTTCTTGAGGAACTTCTTTGGTTTATCCGCGGCGACACTAATTCGAAGCATTTGAGTGATCGAGGCGTTAAGATCTGGGATGGCAATGGTTCGCGAGAGTATTTGGACAAGATCGGTCTGTCGCATCGCAAGGAAGGTGATCTTGGACCTGTTTATGGATTCCAATGGCGACATTTTGGAGCAGAATATGTGGACTGTGACACCGACTATACTGGACAAGGTGTTGACCAGCTTCAGCAAGTCATTGACAAGATCAAGAACAACCCTACCGATCGCCGTATCATCATGTCGGCATGGAACCCTGCTGGTACGAAGTTGCTTGGTTTGAGTGGGGGAGGTGGAAAAAGCAAAGTCCTAATTGACGCTGTAGATATTCCAAAAATGGCACTGCCTCCTTGCCATTCTTTCTGTCAGTTTTATGTATCCAATCCACCAGCAGGAGGTGGCCGTGGACGCCTGTCTTGCGTCTTGTACCAGCGCTCTTGCGATATGGGTCTTGGCGTACCATTCAATATTGCTTCGTATGCCTTACTGACACGGATGATTGCTCATGTTACCGATCTTGACCCTGGCGAGTTTATCCATACCCTAGGTGATACTCACGTGTACATTGACCACATTGAAGCGCTCAAACAACAAATCGAACGAGAACCAAGACCATTTCCCACTCTTACTTTCCGTCGCAAGGTCGATAATATTGATGATTTCGAGTACGATGACATTGTGCTGGAAAACTACAAACCCCATGGCAAAATTGATATGAAGATGTCTGTATAGTTATCCTACGATAATCGTATGTTTAGATTCAGCAAACATACCAGCCCAAAGATGTATTCCGATTGCATCTTAACATTTAAAAGAGATGCCCGAAAACATAATCCTGAGTTAAGAAGACTTACGGATCGGATGTCGAAAATGTCAACCTGCAAAATGAAACAAAACATCTTGACCAATGTGACAATCCATTATTTTCCCCTCGTGACAACAAAGCTGTAAACTTGTTTTATACCTTACAACGCAGGGATGCATTTGCTCTTGCCTAAGATATTCTTTTTCCATGTAGAATGGCAGGTAGAGCTATGTTGCATAAAATGTCCGCTGCCAAGGGATATGTAGTATGTCGGAGAGATATAACAGGATACCTGCATCCGGTGGTTAAACTCCTTCGACGGCTGCATCCCGCGCTTGCATAGAGGGTAGGAGAAAACGAGATAAAGAGGACGGAGGAAAAGACGAGTTTTGGTTTATCTCTATAACACAACGGAGAAAAGAAAGATATTTAGTAGTTTTCTACTTTCAAAAGAAGCAGAGCTAAATGGATCTTAATTTCTTGGATCCAATTGACCAGAGTTATTTCTTTTATTTTTAGACATGATGCATGACGACCAGCGGAGAGGGGAACTTTCGGTGATTCAATAACATATAGACAGGGCGGGTATAATATCAAGAATGGGATTGCATTGTAGACACTGGTCGGTGTTTTTGTTGTTGTATCTTTTTCGATACAAGTACCAGTCGTTCGTGTGCAAGGAGTTGGTCGAATTTAGCTTGTATATTAGGATCATGTTGATAGTAACGACTTGTACGTCTTGCTGGAATTGCCGCAGTTTGGATTTTTTCGCTTTCAAGGAGACCCTCGCCGCTTGATTTGGTCATGGTGTGCTGCCAGGAACCATGAATACTATGACTACGGTGAGCATGATCCATAGAATGTCTAATTGTCGGTTCGCTGGCCGATACTGCGGACGAAGTTGAAAAGAACATCCATGATTTTGGTCGTTTATTCAATAGCTTTTTCAGCTTGGAGTCCTGAGACGATAGCATGGTTTGCAGAAGAAAAAAATAAATAAATAAAACGGGAATAAGGAAATTTTATGGCTTTTATCTTCATTTTTTTTACCTTCCACAAAAAGTAGAGGTAACACCAATCTTATTCTACGCCCTGCTTATGAATGCCTCAGCCATTGACTATCAGGCCACGAGTTTCGCGAATCGCCAGATATTCTGTCATTCTTTGTCTCTGATTATATCCTTTACTGGTACTTTATACTGCTTTTGAACAAATATCATGTAGCCCTTTCTTCATATCAGGCTCAAATCTAATGTTACAAGGACATCAAAGAACTGTAACATCTTTTTCCAAAAATATTCTAATTAGATCTACCCGGGATGTAAATCCGCTAACCTATGTGTCTACCTTGTGCATAACCCTGGGTTGTTATCACAGTTCATCTGCAGTCCAACAAATACATACAAACAATATAAAGTTTTCACCAACATAAAATAACTGTGGCATTAATCTTTAATACGAAAAAGATCGCCATAAGACGAACGGAATCTTATGTCATTTATGTTTAGGTATTAAATTACTGCTGATAATAATCCGAATGATGATATGCATTGATATTGTGCCCAAAATGATCATCAAGAGAGCTGTCTTTAATTATTTCTTTTCACATAGAATTCTAGATTTACTTCATTCCACCTATTAGTGGCCTTGGTGTGCAAAATCTTGAATTCCATGACTTTTCGAAGGTTACGTGTTCTCTAATTTGGAACGTGGTAGACCGATCTAATGCGAGTCAAAAAAAATTGACCAACTTTAATATATCGACTTAAGCCAACCATTCTATGACCTGTTTCCCCCCTTTCTTTAGCTTGCGCCCCTCTTATCCATGAATTTAGGGTTAGCTATTATAAGCATTTGAAGATAGAGTGATTGTGCTTTTTAAGATGAAGTATAGGAAGATGTCCGTGATTGAATTTACACATTAATTGTATGCTGGGGTAGTTCGTGGTAAAGCTCTGAGTATAGTTAGTTACGGCGCTCCCCGAATCCAATATTCGTCAATACCCAGTAGTACCTAAACGAAGTCAAGGATATTCCAATATAGGTTTCTTCCCAAGCAGACCGCGGACTGAATTAGACTTAAGTGTACCGTTACTACTATGCTTTTTGATAAGCATTATGCAAGAATGAGTTTTAAAGATCTGCTCATGTTAAATGGTGCAATCCGAATGAGTGGCTCACTTTTCAAGCCTGTGTTCAGCTAGGTCATGTTAAAGTTTACCTATTTTGGCTAACAATTTTCCAGCATTCGCAATACACAGCCAAGAGGTCTTCAGTCGGAGCAACCCACTTAAACTGGATAAAGTTTTACACCTCAGTCCGTGTAACGGTTTGGTTTGGCATGGCCACGTTCCGAATTATTTGGGTGGGCTGAAGACGTTACTTGCCATGGTACAAGGAAGAAACACAAAGAGTGCGTTTAGGTTGGGGTCGAGAGCTTCAGTTTTTTTTCAATTAGACCTCACTGACTTCATCTCAGTTTCTTCGCAGTTGAGTTGCAGTTGAGTTGCAACATTTGGATGGAAAAATAGGAAGTAAATGATATGTGAAGCCACAGCGTGATCCATCTTTTTGTTGCCCAATCTCTTTCCTTCTTCAAATCCCGCAACTCATGGTCGTGGCTGGTAGGCTTCTGCCGGCAGCAGTAATATGCCTTATGGTGTATACTTGCTATGTATATGTGTTTCGATTATGTGGTACGTCTTGGTATCCACGCAGCCGCTTTGGCTGAAGAAATAATAAACTAGGCACATTGTTACTCGATTCATCGCAAATGCATCTTTCACAAGGCGGTACATTGCAGACACACATCGAAATGCAATGCATCAGCTGACTTTACCACTACTCTTATAGTTCTTTTCATATGCATATCCATTGTTCTTTGGTGTCTTTCATTAGCCTCATATTTGCGAGTCTTATTCAGAGAACCGGGTAAACCAACTCAGGTAAAAAAAAATGAATGAAAACTAAGAGGGGAAAAATTAACCCCGCTCGCTGCGCACGTCCTTACGGAGCAGACCAATGCTTCACCACTATTGTCAGGTTCAGGTTCGGTTGTCCTTCAGTTACCACGCTATCAGTATTCTCCTGACTTGTTTGATAACAAAACAATGATGGCAATTGATTTCAGTGTGGACCGCGGCAGCTCAGTGATGCCCCGAGTTTGTCTTACAAGGCAGGATGGTGTGCCGAGGTTCTGTCATATTTGCCAATGCATCAAACCTGATAGAGCACACCATTGTAAAGAATGCGATGCCTGCGTGTTGAAAATGGACCAGTTGAGTGGTTATCTTCCCTTAAAATTTAGTCCCGTACCACTGACTGATATTGATTTGTTCTAGTCATTGTCCCTGGTACAATCTAGCTCTTGTTTTGTTATCTTTCTCTAGCGCTGTTGACATTTTAAGTTTAGGATTAATGGATGTGTGGGTCACAGGAATTACAAATTTTTTTTTCTATTTGTCTTGTACACCGGCCTGTATGGAGTATGGGTCTTTTGTAGCACTTTACCACAAGTTCTTAAAGCTATCAAGCATGAGGTAACGTTTCTCTGCTTCTTGATTGTTTATCTCATACTATGATCATAATGGCTTGTCATTGATCAAATGGATCTTTTTTTTTTATAAACAGAGTATGCCACTTGATCCCCAATGGCTTGTTTTGATTATACTGTAGGTGTGCCGCTACGTTAACCTCTTGTGTTCATTTCTTTTGTAGATCGTTTCTGTTTGGTGTCACCATCTGCGGATTTGCCGTCACACATGGTTACTACATATTGCTGAACGAAACTACGATTGAGCATATTAACAACCGCCCATACGAAGTGAGAGTGGATTTCGATATGAGTGGACATAATTATGAAATCGTAACCACCAATTTTAATGAACGCCTGTGGAACGTTGGTAAACTAGCCAATTGGAAAGCTGTGATGGGCAGTAGGATTCTGCATTGGTTTGGTATGAAGCGAGTACGTAGCAACCCAAGATCACAAAGGCTCACATATTTCATATGAGCAGTCCCTTTGAGTGGAGGGCTCGGGGATGGTTATGTTTCTCCATACTCAGAGCAATCATACCACAAAATTGTTGAACGCGCAAAACGGCAACGTGATATGATGAATCCTCCATCCCTGCCAAAGTTTGATGAAGACATCGTATTGGATATTGGGGACATACAACACATATGAAATTGTCATAGAACCATAAGGGAATTCCTTATGACTTGAAACTGCCTAGAAAAAAGGAAACTTAGACCGAGCATACCATTCGCTCCAGTTTCTATACATAAACTCTGGCCATAGGTCATCCAATGGATTCCCGCTTAGGCATTAGATGTATCAAGAGCTGTAGGAAGATGCGTCTATTGCAACCAAAGAACGATCTGCTGCAGTTATATACATTAAAATGTTATTACATCGCCTAAAAGCTTGACTTAATATATCCATTCTAGTTTCATAGTGTCAGCGGCAGTAGCTGTACGAGTTTTGCGCTGCAGGACTTCAAGCACTTTTTGACGGACACCAAATTTCCCTTTTCTTGCAGCGACGAAATAGTCCACAACCGTTTGAAGAGTCATCGTTGGCGGTAATAGGCCCGATTTGTTTATCACAACGTACCGGATATCCTCTTCAGATGGAAGCGCATATCTACGATAGGGATGAAGTTTATAATCCCTTCCTGGTAAAAGTTGTAACTGTCTTTGGCATTGTCCGTGGAAATATTCGGATTTGATATGTGAAAGGTCCACTTCACTAAGACTGTTTGGCTTCCATTGAGGCTGTTTCTTGCTAACGAGATGAGCACTAACTCCCTCGCGGAAATCATGGTGTGTCTAACATGTAGTTAACAAATGTTGTGCTTGTCCGTCAGATGCAACTTACAGCAATTTTATGCAATAACTTATGCTCCATTTTTAGACATTGTGCTATATCCAACTTGGCGCCTGTGCGCATTTGTTCCAGCGTGATTTTTAATGCAGTAGGGGCACGCTTCAGCATAACTGATTTCGTCTGAAGTGCAAAATCGGATCCATCCTCCTCCAGTGCAGATAGTATTTCTTCCACGGTGTCAAAGTTAAAACATCTATGTGTGACACATCAGCAAGCTTTTTATGAACAATTCTCGACAAAGACCTTTCAATGGTCTCTCGCTTTGAGCCTGCGAGCGAATACTGCAAGTTTTGGTCATCTGTAGCAGCAAACTCTTCAATAGCAGCATCAATATGGTCCGGCTCTGCTGAGTCTAACTCTGCCAAACGAGTCTCTAGTGCGTTAAGCCGCGACGAGGGTACAAAGTGCGTAGCAAGGCCAGCAAATCTACGAAATAGTCTTAATGACCAAAAGATGGCACGTGTTTTCATCAGAGTATTACAAAACATCTTCACCCTTTATGGTGTTTCCAGTCATTGCCAGATACGTTCCTAGCTGACCATCTAGTCGGGTTAAAAAGAAACTGGATCCAACATCTGGGAAGATGCCGATGGCTGTTTCAGGCATAGCGAACAAGGTATTTTCGGTAGCTACCTTGAATCCCCCGTGCATACATAGGGCGGCACCTGCACCCACTGTTTGGTTTTGGGTCAGATTTTATATATCAGGTCTTTTCAGAATATTCTTACTAGTAAATCCGTCCATCAAGGCGACATAGGGTGTCCTCAAAGTAGCAATAGTATGCAATAATTGGTATTCTTTATCCATTACTTCATACAATCTAGGGTCGTTATTTGACGCAAACGAGACAACGTCTAGTTTCGTTATTACTAGGATTAACAAGAGAACGGAAGCTTTACCTCTAACATCACCGCCAGCGCACAAGGCTTTACCTTCGCCTTTTAATATTATGACCTTGGCTGAATCAGATTCTTCCCAGATCTAAATTAACAAATACATGTAAGAGGCCAAATACGCTTAATGACGAGGTTACCTTGAGAGTGGGTAACATGATTTTGATCATATCTAAATTTAATGCATTTAAACGCTTTGGACGATTCAAGATAAACTGGCGAGATGCAAGAAGGCTTTTCGTCAAAACGGGCGGCTATCGATACCAATATCTTTAGCAATTTTCTAAATATTTCTTATTTTTATTTATTTCTTTACCTCCAGGACGCTTTCTTTAGGCTGAACCAATGTTGATGTCTATATTATGACAAGAAGACCAGTCCACAGCAGTTCAGTCAATGAGACTGGAAGACAATAAACGGGTTCAAGCATGAACACGCTTACCCAACGTAACGACCGGGAGAATGACGACCTGGTCGAGGTCATCAAAGTAGGAATAGATCTGACATTAACATGTCGAAGCATGGTAAAAATGTGCACGGGATAGGAAGAGTCATTCTTTTTCTCTTTGACACTTAAGAAGCCTCCCTAATTGAGCTGACAAATTTCAGGAACATAATTCAAGCCACATTTAGCCGTGAACCTTATCATGCAGTCTAAAGCAATGCTTTATATTCTGCCCTATTCATCCAGAATAAGATACTTAAAATAGTTTTGATCAATTGCTTTCACAGAATAAATTGCGCCTCTAGAAAATACCAAGCTCTAAAGACAATTCCTTAAAAAAATGCAGGTATGACGACGCGGTAGAAGGATCACGTTTTCGTCAGTGCAGTCAATTAAGAAGTGGTACGCAGTCAGATAGATATAGCAAAAATATACTGCAACAGCCCTTTCTCTCCCTCGCTTCCTTTTTTTTCTTCTCTGTTTTCGAGTCCGCAGTAATGCACAACAATAGAAAACAGCGACACATTTTGACATTGATATATCCATAAATGGCCGGAGCATACACTGTTTAACTGTCAAACTGATACATAGATAATCTATCATTATTCAACACTAACGTTTCAAAATCAATTGCAGGGATCAAACTTAGAGACCTGCGCCTCAGAGATATATTATTTGCTTGCATGCATTATCTCCCATGAGAGTTTTGGGTTCGATATTCGGCGAAGTGCGGGAAAACCAATCGAATATCTACGTGTAACATTCGCCGCGTTTTTCGCACTAAAGATGCTAATGATTGCGCATGTATACATATATAAAGTCAAGTCATCCGTGCTATAGTTAGCGTGTATACAGATAAGTGAACATAACGATGTTTTATTGGGTACGATAGAATTGCAGGGTAGATCATCGGTTTTGGTCTGAGCTGCCACGTTGATCTCAGACGAATGTTAAGGAAATTCAACGATCTCCGACAAACCAAAGTTTCCAGCATATTTTACCACATAAAGGTTGGATTTCTCCCATTGATAGACGCCATGGACGAAATCGTAGCTACTTATCCTAGAGATCATGCTTCATCTTCCATGTTCCCCGAACGTCATAAAGTGATTAACGATCCTATTCATGTACGAACCACTCATGGCATGGGAAAAATGCAACTAGAAGCTTACCTTTTAGGGTCACATTCGACTGGACAATTACACAGTGGACTTCATTGACACAGTCCAGTTCCAACGTCTTCGCGATCTGAAGCAGGTAACAAACGCATGCATAAAAAATATACTAAACTGTTTGCACAACATCCTAGTTGGGGTCTGCATACTTTGTTTTCCCGGGAGGAAGTCATAATCGATTTGAACATTCCATCGGTAAAACTCGGGAATTAAAACGAAATTTCAATATTAATCATGTCTGCAGGTGTTTCCCATCTAGCGGGTTGCTTGATTGAAAGATTCCAGAAGGATCAGCCGGAATTAGACATAACAGCTGATGAAATCAAATGTGTGAAGCTTGCAGGGTAAGTTAACAAGAATAATCGGATACGCAATTGACAATGATTTTTTGCTGTTAGACTCTGTCACGATCTTGGTAGGTTTAAAGCAATGATTCAGCGATCCAGTAATTAACTGCTAAGAGAAGGCCATGGTCCCTTTAGCCATATTTTTGACAGTGAATTTATGCCACGTGCAAGGTAATCGCAACAGAGCCGATGATGCAATAGGACATTGCATTAATTTTGTGTTCATCATGTTCTTTTAGACCAGGATTTCAGTGGACACACGAACAAGGATCTGAAATGATGCTGGAATACTTAATTGACGATAATAACATTGATATTGAACGAGAGCATATCAATCTTATCAAGGATCTAATTGATGGGACGCCACGTTCGCAAAAGTAAGGACCAATGAAGGAAAACACCATGTTCTCATACAGTCATAGCCAGTTGCAGGAGAGACGATTTCTGTTTGATATTGTGGCCAACAAGAAGAATAGCGTGGATGTGGACAAGTTTGACTATATAGAACGAGATGCACAGAATCTGGGTCTGCGTAGTTCCTACGATGCAAAACGGCTGTTACTATATAGCCGAGTTGTTGATGACGAGATTTGTTACCATCATAAAGAGGTGTATAATCTATACGAAATGTTCCATACTCGGTACAGTTTGTTTAAACGAATTTACACACACCGTGTCGGTAAGTGTCTACGCATGCAGTCATGACATTTAACTAAAGGATATGCTGTAGCGAAAGCGGTGGAGTTAATGATTACTGACGCGCTACTTAGCGCCGGTAAGATGAAACATGCTATGTGGGAATATTGATGCGAAGAAGAAACTTTCGTTTAGATTCCTATATGGGAATATCTGCTTCGGTAGACAGGCCGGAAGAATACCTGCATATGACGGATGATATTCTTCGTGCTATCGAGCGTTCCAAGAATCCGGAGCTGGAAGAAGCTCGCCAGATCATGAAGCGCTTACGTAGAAGAGATTTGTACAAGTTTGTTGATGAGTTTTTGTTATCACCAGAGTTGGAATCTCGTCTTAAAAAGGCAAGCAAAGTTGAGGTTACCAGTATGCTTATGCTGATATTTCTTCCTTAGGAGACAATTACTGCGCAGGAAATTATATCTCATCAAAGCGACAATGACGGATTAGTGGAAGAAGATGTCATAGTAACCTGGCTTAAAATCAATTATGCAATGAAGGATCGAAACCCTGTGGATTCGATCCGCTTCTTCTCAAAATTCAATGAAAAAGGCAAGTAGATAGCTACAATGAACACCTATACTTATGTAGCAATGGCACATAGAGTCCTTCACAATTCCTAAACATCAAGTATCCTACATGATTCCAAGCCAGTTCCAAGAAGTTATCATCAGGATATTTACGCGTAACCCTAAAAAGATTCCAGCCATCCAGAAAGCTTTTAGAAGATTGATCAAAAAGATCGTCCCTGTTGGTCTTACTGAACCAAGCCCTGCGTTGACAGTACCCAACGATTACAGTGGTAGTTTCGCCGCAAAAAGACGTCGCTCATCTACAACTGGCGGAATCGATGATCATGTCGTAAAGAAATGGGATGGATGTACGAAGTGAAAGATGGATTGGAATGATGGATGATTTTAATATACATCTGCTCCTCTAATGCGGGATATTGATACAATATGTTCTTTGCTAGCAAAAATTGTGGTAAATAGCGATATATCAATCGTCGCCAAAGGTAATTTTGGTTCCCTCAAATTTTTGCACCGATGGTTTTTGTCGCTGTGCTGTTCGTAATGCTTCGCCAGGTGCAATTCTACCTGGTTTCTTTGTACGTTTTGACTTGTCCTCATCCACTCTAGGCTTCTTCGCTCGTCGTTCAGGCTTTACCTCTTCTGTTTCAACCTTTTGTTCCGCTGGTTCCTGTTGTTTTGTTGGTGCTGTGGAAGTTTCTGCTGCTTGTCTCTTTTCGGCACGCTTTAGCCATGGCATACTTCGTTTATGCGCTTCTTCACTACCGAATTCTACGCGAAGTTTACGATTATCTAGTACAGCTCTGTCAGGGGCACGGACAGCTTTTGTAGCGGATTCCACGGTCTCAAAATCGATGTACGCAAAACTAGTAATGGATCAATATTCGAATCCATGCCATTCATCTGTAGACTTACCCTTTGCATTTCCCACTATCTTCAAAAGTCGCCAATCTCACTTTGCGGATCGGACCACACCATGCAAAATGTTCTTGAATCATCTCGCGAGTGGTCTCGAAACTAAGGTTACCGAGGAAGACGGTTGGGCAAGGGGGGTTCTTCTGTTTCTTAACTTCTTTGCTTGGTGCAGGTGCTCCATCCTTGCGTTCGTAATTATTTGCGTCTTTGATCAACAAAGCTCGGCCGTCCAATTTCTGCTCAGATTTTGCTACAGCAGCCTCTACCGCTTCAGCTGAATCAAAAAACACATACGCAAACCTACATCAAGTTTAGCTATCGCATAATTTCTCAAATTAAGACATGACTTACCCTTTGTTGTTCTTCTTGGGACCATCGCCACTAGGGCACTTTATACGGGTGATTTTACCGCACTCCTTGAAGAATTTACGTACAGCATCGCTTGTAGTGGAAAACGCCAAGTTGCCAACCCAAACACCGTGTTTTGGCTCTTTTGCTGGTTTTTCAACCTTCTCTTTCGGCTTTGATGCATTATCCGTGGTGTCTTGTTCTATTGTTTCTTCCTGGTCTTTGGTCTCTTCGTCGTCACTGACTGCTTCTCCTCTCTACAAACACAACGTTGAGCGTCCATGATGGTCCATATATCATACCTTTCTCTTTTTATTCTTTTCTTTCAAGAGCTTCTTTTTTTCGCGGTTTTCTCTGTTTATCTTGCGCTATTTACACATAGTCAGCCATTTTCCTGATTTAGGCAAGCTAGATCGCACCTTTTCTTCTTGATCTGCCTTCGATTTCTCGGTACGAGCTTTACGTTTCAAAGCCTTCTTTTTTTCTTCAGCATCAATAGGCGCATCGACAATGACTTCATTAAGATCAAATGCTTCTTCGTTGTCTTGAGCCATGCTTCGATAAATTTTTGTTCTACAGGAAGAGGTAAGCCACAGTGAGTGCTCTGGCAGTTTTTGAGTAACCAATTTCGTGTATTAAAAATACGGACACCACATTCAGATCCTTCAGTGGGGACTGCTAAGTGTGGTGCCCGCAATATGAAAACCTGAACAACTGCCGGTTGCTTGGTCAAAACTACGGACCGAACACACATGCCACCTAAACCAGAAATCCGTCGCCTTTTCAAACAGCAGCGTCAGGAACGCCAAAAAACCCAAAAAATAAACCATCCATTTGCAAAGTATGATGGTCAAGGTCGACTCATTTGTGCAGTCTGTAATGCACCCGTGAAGAATGAATCTATTTGGCCGAGCCATCTTGCTTCTTCTGTTCACAAAGAAAACATCGCCAAACTGAAAGCATTGAAAGAAAAGCAAGCTCGTTTACAACAGAGACAGGAAGATTTGAAGAGACCAATGGAAACCGATGAAGCTGATAATCGCGAGGATCGTATTCCGAAAAAACCGCGGCAAGACCACGATAATGACGAAGAAATCACTGAGGATCACGATATAGAGATGCAAGATACCAATGATGCATTACCATCAGACTTCTTTGACAAGTATCACTCAACGGGGGATGCGGTCGAAAAAGAGGAGCAAGAGGAGGAGGAGGGGGAGGAAGAGAAAGAGCAAGAGCAAGAACAAGAACAAGAGGATGACACAGAGGCAAATCAGATTCCAGCAGGTTTCTTTGATAACCCAGAGGAAGAAGCAAAGGTGTTAAACAAACCTACTCCAAGTGAAGTAAAACAGGCTGATCTGGAACGAGACTATGAGATATTCAAAGAGATCATGACGGAAACTACGGAGATCTCGGAAAAAGCGGAAGAAGAAAATGAGGAGAGCATAGCGATCGATAGAGATGAAGCACTGTTCCAGCAGCAGGCAGAATTGGATGCGCGAGTAGAAGCTTTGAAGAAACTACGCCAGTCGGGAGGAGTTCGAAGGAGGGAGGAGACGCAAACGGGGATGGAATTTGATGATACCGAACAAGAGATTCGAACCAGCTTGAAGAACACGGTCCGTAATTTATTAAAAAGTACCCCAGCTAAGCGGCTTCAAACTGTCTTTGATGATATGGATGAGGATGAGGAGGAAGAATCAGAGGAAGAAGAGGAAGAGGATTGGCGAGCACAGCAACTGTAGCGATACATTCCATAATATATTTGATATTGTACATTTTTTTTCTGCATTAGCGCAAGGTAGTTTACATTACATGGTTTTCAGAGCTGTCATACACAACATACATGCCCTGCAATTATCTAACAAGGTCGTGCACGCTTATTATACCAGTGCCAAGCGCGTCGATGTTTTCCTTTTTCGAATGCCAGACGCGTAAATTTGAGGACGCTATTTTGACGGATACCGAGCTCGCTTACAAGGGCTTGGTCATCAAGTAGCCGTTGGCTATTCAGCGATAAACAGTGAGATCGCCAAATGTATTTCCTTTAAAGTGTTCAACCCGTTTAGATTCATCCTAATGCAGCTAGAAAAGCTTACCAGCTAATGTGTTTTCCATGTTTATGCATGCGCTCCAGTTTAACCTGTATCAACTTTTTGATGTCATTGACTGTCGATGCCTGACCTACAACAATGGCTATGTCGGATTAACAACAGATTCCTCTCATGTTTGAGGAATAATATACATAGCGGCTCAAGCGGGCCTCTGTCGATCTGTATTCGATAGGCATTACCGCGTTCAATGGCAATCAGTGTGTTTAATTCTTCGAGCGTTGTGTCGGAAGAAACATCTTTGAGCAAATTATCAGTCAACAACGAATGCGCTTTTTCTTCCAGTTCTTTAACAAGTCGGCTATTGGCTTCATTTCCCATGGAAACCGTGATCATATGAAGGAAATGAAAAATGAATCGCTAGACTACTGTCGGAGTTTAGGCAGTAAAACTAAGGTTGGGTTGGATTGACTGTCCTGTTGCAAAAAAGACTCTGGCTTATGGACGGTCTTATCCTGAGCAATGATGTCTGGCGTAGGTAGCAAGTCTGGAGAATCTGTTAAAGAAAGGATGGCAAAAATCATAGATATTACGTGTGGAACGAAAAGAAGACCCATGGTATGCTCCTCTCGCAGGACTGTGAATCTGATGTGGCAAACCAAAATAGCACCAAATAGTTCAAACATCATTTTATTCACTTGATGCAAATAAATAACTGGATGCTCGTAACATCTTTAAATGTAGATCTAAGCACAGTGGATATGCGACAACTATCCTCTTATTTAGATTTCAAATTGTCTCGTGCCAGCCATCGTGCAAAGAAATCAAGCGCATTTTCAGGCTGATCGTATGGTACCTAACAAGAAAATGAGAAACGAATAACCATACGATAAGGCTAGAACACTTACCATGTGGCCGGCATCGAATACACGCAAGAATGTCAAATTACCATAGGTGCGAAACTCTCCTGCCTGCTCGCCTGTGATTAGAGAATACCAAGGTTGATCGATTGCATGTCGATATCCTTCTTGACCAGACCATTTCATGTCCAAAGACCAAGCCTTGTTGCCGAACCTACATAAAGAAAACCTGATTAATTCCCTTTGGCACATAGATCGTTACAATTACCAGTTGCAGATATAGTCCATGTCACCTACGCCATGAAAAAAGTTGGTATTAGACGACTGCTGACGTAGTTCGACAAGCACTTACCAACGTAAAGCAGAACACGGATACCAGCTTCCAGTGTGGCAGCAACATTGGTAGAATAGTCCTTTGCACTAGAAATCCGCACAATAAGACCACTTAACTAAGCTGACTTCCATCTTACCCATCACCAGTGAAGGTGAATCGGTCGCCTACAGCATCGTTACAACCTTGGTATTTTCCTGCCTCAGGATCTACTCCCATTTCAAATCGTACTTCATCTTGGTTTGCATATCGATCAATAGCCTCAAGCAAATCATAACATAGTCCGTTATCGCCTTCACATTTGCGACGGATGTCGTAAGGATTCAATCCAGTGCTTGCAAAGGGTCCATCTTGTGTCTTTTCGCAATAGTACGCAGCAGGCACACAGGCAAATCTTGATGGGTGCTTATAACAAATATCCATAAGTTTCTTGCAGCGAGGGTACGTTTTCTCCATCTCGTCACAGGTTTCTTTGTCATAGATAGGTTTGTCTGCATGCCATAGTTGAGTATTACTTTGTGTACAATAACGTCCAAGGTCATGACTTACATGGACTATCATTAGCGCAGCTATATTCTCGGTAATACTTGAACTGTGTGCGGGGATCGGTCCAGCCGTTGCCGATAAGCATGGAATCAAGTTTAATTGGTTTCAGGCCTTGCTCCACAGCCATATAGTTATTCTCCATGATTGCAGTTGCAAGTGCAGGAAGATAGTGACCACCTAGCATACTAGGTTATTCGCATGCTTCAGTACCCAAACACCCACCATAGGATTCGCCAGCAATATGGAACGGAGCATGGGAATACTCTGTGAATTCTTCCAAGAAAATACGTAGAAATGCGCTAACGTCCCGGGCGGATTCATCACTGCTCTTGATTTTTGATTTACCGTAACTGTATCCGACGTTGACAGGCTGGAAGACAATGTGTTAATGTTCAAGTCAAGAGTCTCAATGGTAGAAAAGAAACCTGATCCAAGAAAATGACATTAGCAACGGCGTTCCAGCTGTATTCGTTGTAGGTTGTTGTATTGCCTGAAGCGTCAACACGGCAAGGACTAAGTAGCACAGGTGAATAAAACGCGATCGTCTGTCCAATCACTAACCCTAGCTCCATCCAGTTACCCATCATAGATGAACAACCAGGGCCACCATTAAGCCATAAGACAGTATCAGCCGTTTGAGGATGTTCACGGGCTTCGAAAAACGAGAAGAATAGATGATCATCCGTAACAAGGTTATCAATGTAACCGGAATACTTTGTCGGTCAAAGGAAGGGACTGTGAATGTCTAGAGGAAGGTAGCAAAAATTTTCCAGTTACCTGGATAACATCTTCACACGTCTTGGGTTGTTTCACGCGGACCTGGTAACCTGGGACAGCATCATGGGTGAGTACCCTGAAATCTTGAACGTGGATAGGACGCTTAGAAATTGGTATTTGAAAGTTATCAAAGTCGTATGCATGACCACCAACGAACAATGCACTGAATGCCGTTGTGGTGGCGATGAGTGTCCTCAGAAGTAGCATTTCAAGGTGAAAGAGGAAACAAAAAGACGAACCAACAAACTTTGCCACCTTAAAAAAACTGAAATGCCGACCGAACACTCGGAGAGTATATCTTGTACTACCTTAAAGATGGGAATTTAAGATAGCCGAACTGTCTATCTCCAACGTTGGGAAGAAATGCCTTGATCGATTTGTTTGTGTCACGAGCAAAGCTGTTTTGGCTGACCGATCTTTTTAGGAAGAGCCATGTGATACAAGTTTACTCAGGCCAAGTATGATCAAGAACGGAGAGCATTTCAAAGGCAGTGAGACTAAGAGAAAGTTAGAGAGAAAAGGAAGTGCCGATCGTAGGTTACTGTTTTAGAAGGAGAAAAAAACAGGTCTTTTATGATAGGGAAAGCGAGCGCCCGTACCTTAATGACCTCTGTGAATCAATAAGACGAAGGCCACCAAATAAATATAGGCCACTGGGTGTTCCACAGGGTGATGGAAGCTAGGTTGCTAGGTTACGGGTGCTGGTAGAAACGTTGAGTAAACGGAGCTGGAAAGGATATTGTTTCGTCAAAATACGATAGGGAAACCCTCTTAGCATCTGTCTTTCCGCATGTGAATTGAGACAATAGTTACAAGAACGCCATCTAGATCGATTGCTCGGTAGACCATGGACTAAAAAAAATGCTAATAAAGAGCAAGATAGTAGGTGAAGAAGCTGTTGGGAAAAAGGAATGCTTGTAGGGGGCGGAGCCCAATGTTGCATGTCCGACATGGATGTCCATACGAATATTTCCGTGAGAAAAAGTTGTACGGAAGCGGGCCGTAATGGAAGCGAGGTCAAAGGTTTCAATGAGGAGTGACGAAGCAGATGGAAGTCGAGTTAGCCTACAGATGCATTCTCTTCCGAATAAGGGGAGAATACGAGGATAGTCGTCAACGCTGGTGAACGAAATGATGTTGTCATAAGATTCAGTGACCCTTATTCTAGGATAACATTCAAGGATAGGCTATAACAGGATAATTTTTCCTGTAGGGGATGATATTTGGTGAGGAATAAAAAAAAAGGCAGAAATAGAATTAGTCAAGATGAGGTCTGAATATGTCTAAGGGTAGCTTAATGCCTTTATAATTCAATGATAAGAAAGGATCAAGTAGACTGTGTCGTTTGCACTTTCCAACACTTTCATTCTGAACCAATATGAGACCATTTCCGACATGGTTATCCCGGCAGTGTCCGGAAGATAAGTCCGAGGAGTCCCAGATACCAAAAGAAGAAAGAGCGTTGGTTAATCTTATCTTTGTTTGCAGTCCATGCCAATGCGTAGAAACGCAATCTCTATCCGATAAGACACAAAAGTGGATGCATCACTTATCAAATAGGGCAAAAGTAATACAACACATCTTTTCTCCTTTTTCCTCCTTTCTTCTTCAACACCATGTCTGAAAGCCATCTACGGTCCTATAGCTCCCGAAGTACTGAACATACAAGAGCCGGTAACAGTTCATCTGAAGAGGACGAAACAATGACGGATTCCCCTCAACGCTGCTCAGATGATTATCAATACCAGGAAGACGACTATCATCAGAGAAATCATGCAACATCTACCACACAATGTTTCAATTGTCAAACAAGTATTACCCCCCTTTGGCGGCGCGATGAACATGGAAACGCCATTTGCAACGCGTGTGGTCTTTATTACAAGTTGCATAATATTCATCGTCCTATCGCAATGAAGCGAAGCGTGATCAGAAGACGCAAAAGACCCAATGTCACAGCCAAACGTCAATCGTTCTATCGTCTCAATAGCAACGGGAGTGGCAACAGCAGCACTAGTAGTAGTAGTAGCTTGGGTTTAGACCGTAAACATGCCAAGCAATCCTTGTTACCCAACATACAAAATCTCCTTCAAAATGCCGAAGCCCCGAAAGATGCGTTTAATGTGGTCGGTGCGCTACTTGAACCAGGAAGGTTAAGGCAGGCATTAGAGAAGAGGCGAGATGAGCTGCAAGAAGAAATAGCTAGCATCAATACACTTTTATCCAATTCCTGTACCGTCCTTCAAAGCCTGGAATCCCTTATAACGGCCAGTAGGGAGATCACAATGAAAGAGACGTCGGTATCGGCATCTACATCAGCATCAACGGAACGTTATCGCACATTAATGGATTCGTTACAAGAACCACAGCAACAGTCGAACAAATTGATTTCCTCCATCATGTCACTCATAAGTACTGCTATTGAGATGTCATACCCTCCTCCTCCTGCTCCTCCTTCTCAAACTTCAGCATCACCCTCTTTGCCACCACTTTCTCTTCCACCCACGTTCCGATTCTATAAATCACCCGACAAGATCGATGGTACTCCCAAGACGCCTCACCATGATTCCGCCAAACGACCTCTTACTCCGCCCTCCTCTACTTCCCTTTCGCCTGTCCGATTTTCTTCTACAAATATGCATCATCCATTCTCTCAATAATAAAAATCCTAGCACGCATTATAAGATGTGACACCACTTGTTCCCATATTTCCTTTTTGATGAAATTTGTTACTGTTATGGCGTACTGATAACGAGAGATAAGAATTGCAAAAGGCCTCATTCTGTTCCGATCCAGAAAAGTCATTCAAAAGATAAGAATTTTATTCCTTCCAAAATAGTAATAGACTCAACGTGATGTCTTTTCATGCACACTTAGTTCTCTTAAAAGGTACATTTCCCCTAACCTGCGTTCATGCAACAAAGGTTGCTTGGCAATCCAATACATAAGTTATTCAATAGAGTAAGAGCTCACGTTAGGTTAATAAACTGGAGACGCTGCAATATAGATATTGGCACTGATTCTGCAAAGAACAAAGCAGCTTGTAAATGGGCCAGACCCTTCCTTAAGAGCGGCTTACGCACCTACTGAGAAAAAAAGCAAGGCTAGCTATTTGGCTTGTTATTGTTATTATTATTATTGTTGTTGTTGTTTTGGATTGTAGAAGTATCTGTGGGCGTAGAGTAACAAATGATTTGCACCCTTCTATGAAGCACAGGGTTCCTCATGCTCGGGATCTTCCGGGTTATTTGCATATTTATTCTCCTCCATGCTCAGTTTAATGGATCAGCATAAGGTCCAGTACAGTGTGCTTTATCAGTTATGTGGCCCAGTGCATGGTCTGAGTAACTGCCCTGTAGGGAGAAAAGAAAAGACAAGAGGAACGTAGCAGTTTCTTTAGAGCAAGCTATTCTGCGGTTAAGAAAAAGCTCAGTTTCCTTCGTTTCTACAGCTGTCACACCCACTCGCGCTTGGCCCATTCTTCCGTGCAGGACCTGCCTATGCCCTTTGTGTTACTCTCTCTTCATGACCGATTTTCCAGAAGGCTACTTTTACATTCGATCACGTCATTCAGGAAAAGTTGTAGACGGTAATCAACAACATGCTGTAGATAAAGTTCGTATTCATTTCCTATTCTAGTGGACGGAGCGTCGACCAAGGTATGAAATCACCGTGTCGGATCGGGATGACCAAGGGCTCCGCATGTAGAACGATGGCAAGATATTGTTATGGACACCCAAGCATAACGATGATAGGGATAACCAGCTATGGTATTATGAGGTGAGACCAAAGTGGCTCGATGTCGCTATCTCATATATTGAATTTCTATGAATGTAGGATGGTTTTCTCGTGAACAAACATTCAGGCAAAGTGCTGGACGTTCGAGGAGGGCCAATAGTAGATAACGCGTGGATATGCCAATACGATCGTAAATTGTTGTTGGACGCACATAACCAACGATGGGGATACCGAGATGGACATATTTATGTATTAGCAGAACCACATATGGTACTGGATGTTAAGGGTGGACATACGACGGATGGAACCCGTCTGATTCTTCACCATAAAAAGTACCCCATTGATACATCCAACCAACTCTGGGATTTGATACCTGCTGGTGAAGTTCGTGCTGAAAGGGAGCTGTTATTCGAAGCTGAATTTGACTAACGGATGGCGACACGCTTCTTGCTGCGAATGGGAAAAAGACTCGCAATAAAACAAACGGTTTAGCGTTTCATCTATAAGCTCATTCTAAGAATGGAAGGAACAAAAGAGTTCGTTAGCACATGCCGCACACACAACTCAATAAACCGACCCGCATGATTATACTACGGTGATCGCGCTTATATAGCATCGATACCATGTGTATCATTGGAATAGTATAATGGAAAAATTTATTCATGAAATCAAATGCCAGAGTAAATACAAAATTGATGAGAAGGTGCCAAGCAAAGAAAGAGGAGAAGTAATATCTACATGTCTATTGTGGTAGTCGGTCGGTGTAGTCGTATTTCTCTCGCCATTCGATAGCATATGCCTTGCAGTGTTTAGATACCCTTATGCTCACGATGATGTTGAAGGTTGTTAAGCCGACCACAACACACAAGACCATGATGTAACCATATAGGATAACCTGGTCTATTGTTAGTGTGCTTTTAATCATAATGACTTTGGCGACGAATTCGGCCCAAAGGAAGAATCCCCACAGGAACGTTATCAAATAACATGAAAGTCGAAATCTACGGACGTATTGCCAAGCCCAGTCCATTCGATGCATAGCTTGACGTTCGCCATTACTGTCAATCCATTCCACTTTAGGCATCTCCGACATCATCTGATGGCCAATCAGGAACGTCAATGGCCGTATAGTTAACCAACGCGTCTCGAGCGGGATAAGTGTGACCATGAACATGGTTCCAACAAGTGCCGTGGTTGTAGAGTCGCGAAGTAATGCCACGCGTGCATCACCTTGAAGGGAATAAAACTTAATCTCCAAAACGCGGTTAAGGCATCTTGCAACTTACCACTAATAAGAGTTAAGACCGCCGAAACTACAAAGGAGATGACGAAAATACAGCCCAATATATCCACTTTTCGTCGTCTCCAAAACGTGAATATTACGTTTAACAAAGGCGGTATACCAGAGATAACAAGGGCAATAAGTGTGTTGATATACATTTTTAGCACGTAGTAGAGCGCCAAGGGAAGACCGATGTCAATGAAAATCATAACAGCGAGAGCTCCTAGTTGCTTTAGGAGGATAGCCCGTCTGTTAAAGGTGTCATTCTGCTGCGTAGGCGCCTTGGCAGCCGTCGTGGATTCTTGATCCAGGAGATTTTCGGACGACTCCCTGATGTTTATCTTCGTCATATCCGATCCGTTATCGGCTGTTGCGTTATCAACGGTGAGGTGTTGGTTGTGTTCAGCGGGAGAAGCCATGAGGGAAGAAAAGGGAATATATGAGCTTTTGATATTGATTTAAAAGTTGAGCGGGGTAAACAGTCTGGCTTTATATATGTTGGACAGTTAGACGGGAAGACGCGTCCGGCCAATTTTGTGTGCTGAGCAACCCATGGGGATCGGTCAATTATCGCTGAATTTAGGCATTTTTTTGCCGGAACGGATGACGGCCTGTGGCGGTGGCGTTGAATACTCTATCCAATGAGATGAATGTATTAGTTACACGTACTTACACATGTGTTCCATTGTAGTGTTTAGCCTGGCTCAACCATAGATAGATTTCGTAGCAAGCCATGACTCCGACATGTATGTACGTAATAGACAATATCAAACTACATACACAGCCTTTTTAGGAGTGAATGAAGCGGACTAAAGGAAGGTCCGGATAAGTTGATGATTAGCTTGACACAGCCACAAGCAATTTTCTCTTTATTTGGTAAACAAAAATACCCTATCCACTACTTGGCAATCTAACGATCAATCAATCGGCTATACCAAGTGTTCTCATTTACTTACAGATTCAATTTTTAATAGCGTGTCTATTGGTATGACTTCACAATATTAAACGTTGCTTTTATTTAAATATCAAAACGGAATCAGTATTTTGCGAAAAGATCCCTGTCGTGGTTTGATTGTCTTGCAGATTAAAGCAAGCAACTTTCTCAAACTCCGAGGTGCTTTGACATCATGGATGAGAATCTTGTGTTGTTATCCTTGCACTAATGGAAGAGCTCATACTAGGAGTGACTACATTAACTTAAATCGCTCTGTAAAACCCAAACCATACGTATCGCCAAGATTATCCCACTACATCCCTCAGCAAAAAATTCTAAGAACAGTTCAGCTAATGAAAAACTCGTTAATTGTTCTTGCTTTGTCGCAATGGAATGATAGTCAAAGCCAAAACCTTGCTGGGATACGACTGATAAGTAAATGATTACCACACAGACGCATATTAACTGCGCAGTACCTTGCATTGTTGTTATTAAACTGACATGCAAGGCTCATGCACTGTAACGCAAAACCTAAATGGTAAATCAAGCTGATAGAAGTCATCGGATTCATTGCCGGAACGATCTGCTGCCAAGAAATATGCATGGATCATTATAAAAAGGGGCTGAAAATTATGATCAAACTTAGACACTAAACCATACCAAGCTGTCCCATGACGAGGCAGCACAAGGTGCGGATTCATTTCTTCAGTACCAAAAATATTTTTTTTGGACAATATGTTGGCCATTGCTTCTAGTCATAACTTCGGAAGTAGCAAGCCTATTTCCTCTGAGTGGCAGCAAAACGAAGGCATTTTAGGGAACAGTGACACGATCGGTTTGCAAGAGGATGAGAATTGCACTGTAAAACCCCTCGCACGGATCAATCGTTTACTATATCATTTACCGTCTAATAGCGCAGTATCCACGGTTTTGCTCCACTCAATAACAAATTAAGTTCATCATACATAACGGTGCATTGCTACAGTTCGAAGGTGTTTTTTATTTTTAAAGGATCTAGATTTGCGCCGGTTTACTGGATAACGAACAATTTATTAGTTTTCCATAAGTGAGTGGTACTCAATATAAACTAACCTGTTGCATGGCATCCTTCTTTGCCTTGCGATCAAGAGCGGCCTGTCTGTTCTTGTCAAGCTTCAACTTGGTTACAACAACGTTGGAGGGGTGGATGCCAATGGGGACAGTAGCACCTGTATTGTAGAAAGGAAAAAAGGTACCAAGTAATTTAGTCATTGTCCTGGCAATTGTACGAATGAATTCGCTCGATTGCTTACCATTAACCTTCTCGCGGTTGACACGCTCGATGTGGATGACCCACTTCTTACGGTAGACCTGAACAACCTTGCCCTCACGGCCCTTGTAGGTACCACGAACAACCAAGACTTCGTCATCCTTGCGAATGGGCATGGAGCGGGTCTTTTATATAAAGAAAGATCAATTTCCCGTCGTTTTACTTAAGATATAGTTATTTACGTTGTACTTCTCCCGGAGCTCCTTGGACAATGGGGAGCTCATGATCTTCTGACGAATGTGGGAGGGTGCAGTGAAGTGAGCCTTTCTGCACTTGCGGCGGGAAGAGCTAACGTCTAATCATCCATTCCAAACCGGTCAATATCCATCCAGTCTTCATTCTATATCATCCACTTACCGGCACTGAACTTCATTTTGGAGACACTGCACAAAGGAGGGATCCATGGCAACAGGTTCCTCCACTTGGTACATGCCTTCCGCGTCGGAGGATGTTCGCCATCCAAATCCGGACCGCACTGCGGACTTATATAGAACGACATTGATACTTCCCACATTCATTGACCGAAAACCTTGCATGTACTTTACTATAGGAATTTGTTATACCTTCCACTAATAAGCTACTTTCCTTAACCAAAGATACTGAAGTTTAATACCAAATTTTATGCCAAGGAGTGAATAAAACTTACTAACTAGATTCAATGCTTCTTGTTCACGAGCTTTCACGGTGATATGGAGGCTTTTCACAGATCTAAATGGATTATGACGAGAGCACTCTTAGTTGGCAAACATTCTATCTACTGCATAAAAGTTCTGCTGGTTAGGCAGCCGGATCATGCTTGATCTATACCGAGCCATGATAGTGGCTGACAGACAAGCTATTCAGACGCGATGGTGTGTCCATGACCCATATTATAATAACTCTTTGAAGTATTTTTGCTGTAGAAAATGAATCTGATACTCATATACTGTTCATAAATTGAAGGAATGCATGGTACAAAAAGAGCACGTTAAATGATTAAATAAATCTTGCAATGACACAACTTGCGCCTAATTGACATCTCTAATTTAGTAAGCGTGCCGTATGAAGCTACTTTACGCGATGGAGATGGGTCACGATAACCGCCATCAGGATGATAAAGCACACGAAAACATGCAGCCGGTAGCAAAGACGTGTTCCACTCGCTCTCCCTTTCTACGATAGACAGAAGTCATTTGCTTTTTATTTTTAATGGTTCTTCTTGGGTTTATTCTGCTTGGCCATCGCTTTAACTTGCTTGTCTGTCACACTATACCAAACATAGAACACGATTGCCAGTACTGCATGGCTAATAGTCAGAACCCAGCTTTCTCTAGCAGCCAAGCTCCCATCCTTTCTTGATTGAAAAGCTAATATGGAAACCATTGCATGATATGCCATGAAGCCCATGCCTGGTGGTTGTTGTTAAACTTGGGTATAAGCATCTCTCTCCCTTCCTTACCTGCAGAACGTTTGCATGGAAGCATGTCTGGCAGACTATTGCAAAGTAAGCCAATTAAACCTATACTAAATAATGCTGCGCCTAAAGCTCTAGCAAGAAAGGTGGCTGTCCCATCGGCCAATGGAAGGCTGTTTGAAAACCATTGAGGCACGAAGAGTAAAAGGCCCCCAGTCAATGCTTCAACAGCTCCATGCTGTGATAATCAAACAATGCTCATCAATCGTTGTTATTCACTAACGTTAAGCGCTTACAATGGCGAATGTATTGCGTAGAATAGACATAGCCGATCTTTCTAGGTCGATATGCCAGATTTTTTGTTCCAGTCACAGGCCGAGCGGAAAGAAACATCTGACCGTCAGGCGCGGCACGGGAACAGAGCACAAACCATTTCGCATATATGTACACATACAGAATATAAGTCTCCTAAGCACAAAGATTTCCGAAATCGTAGTGATATCTATGATTATGTCTAGTATAGACAGCTATCTGCATGAGAAATTGCACGAAGCATGCGCTTAGGCCATGGGCAAAAAGAAGGTATGGGTCGTTAATAGATATTGAGAATTACTACGCGCACTAAAAGTTTGGGTCACTTTAATAGCTTTCCCCTTTCATATGGCGTCAAGCAATCATCGCCATAGGCTTCTCTAAGGTAATGCCAACTTTTTAGTGCGCGAGCTAACCTTCACTCCCCACATGGCGCGTCACACTTTATTGTGCGAGATGACCATGTACATCATGTAACTTTTGGTGCGCGAGATAGTCTAGCTAACTTTTTAAAGAAAGCTCATTTATATTATTAAGGAAAATATTTAACGTTGTTTGACACGATTTGAATTAGAGTAACAATCGATTAAACATTGTCCAAAGCTTCAAGCAGGAAAAAACGGAACTACTTGGAATTTTAATCATTTAAACATATCAATTGCAAAAAATTTAATAAGCTAATAACGGTACAAACGTAACATAGAATGAAAACAAATAAATATAACAAGGAAGAAAAAATGCTGGCGAAGTACAATATATCAGGATGATGTTCTATCTTGTTAATGTGGAGATATCTCCACATGGTTTTGTATGAGGCCATAAGGAGTTGCAGATCTTGCCACATATTTGCGTGTCTGGAAATCACGGGAGGCCATTCGATCTTGATACTGGGCTTGACGACCATGGTATCGCAGTGAATATTATTGCGATAATGCATTATAAATATATGGTATGTAGCACTTTTCTACATACTTCACAGTAGCATCCCCAGGTCTTTGTTTCTTGGCTGGCCAGAGCATCTCTACCTCGTACTCCTCCATCTTCGCCTGCTTCTTTTTGTCATCCAAGATCACTCAACAGATTCTTTAGCCCTGTTGTATTCTTCACGTTTCTTCTGTAGTTCTTTCGCCTTTTCTTTTTCTTCTGCAAGTTCAAATGCTGACGGCAAACGTGAACCTTTAGTTTGCTTTGGCCTACCTTTGGTTTTTATATCAGTCGGAAAGCTTATATCATCAATTGCCACCGAGGAAAAGTTTTCTGCAACAGTGGTAATTTCCTGCAACAAATCGACACGTTGTCGCGTAGTTTCGCAGCTTCTACATACATCGATCAACACATTTATAGCCTTCGACAATACAACGTCCACATGCGACTCATAGCTTTTAGCTGTAGGGAGAGTGACATAATCCCCTAAAAACTGTGGTTAGCATCTACTGCTTGTAATTTTACTTCAAACGGTCATAGAAAATAATTGATATGGAAATACTCACCATCTGTGATTTGAAGTAACCACTGTTTACCAACAATTGATGGCCTTAAGATTTCAGTCTTGTCATTTGAAAGTATATAGCGGCATGGCAAGCCATAGTTGACTTTTGGTAGCGCATCCGCATCGCTTAGTTTTTTCGCTATCTTCCATATCCCATGCTCGGTAGAACAATTTTTTGATGCGGGTCATGGCGTAATGGCATGCCTTAGACTCATCCAATTTGCTCAAGGCATTGATCATCAATTGATCAGTAGCCTGATTGTCATTGATCACCAGACGCGTCAATGATTCCTTGTTGTATTCAAATTGACTACTGATAACCTATTATGATTAAAAGCATCGATATCAATATGTAACTGTGTTGTATAATGCCCTTACATTTTTGGTCAACCAACTATGCGTGGCCTTGGTCAGCTTTATTATGCGTCCTGGTGTCTGAAGTATTTGCTTGGTACTCCAATGAGCACCTTCGATCCGTTCAGTTGTGTAAGCGCCCAAATGAAGGTGTTCCTCTGCCTATGGGCCACACCATTTCTCTTTATATGAAAGTAGTCTAAAAGAATGCAAGCAATATAAGTATAACTAAAAGAAGCATAAAGTGATAAATACCCGTCAAGGTAGCTGTTAAGCTCTTCTGCCTTATCGGTCTCTTTTACCATGTTTCGGTATTTTGCTTCCGCATCATTAAATTTTACCTCATTACGGGACCAGATCATTCCTGCAACAGCACCTCTGAAAAAGTCTTCATGCTCTTCTGTTTCTGGCTTAAAGCACCTTGCCGCATGTGTCTTGAAGTTATTCATTATAAGCCAAGCACACAGCAAATGAAGTAAATCAGGAAATACAGTAGATAACGCGCTGCCAAGTGATTTGTCGTCATCAGTTACGAGGAGATCGCGAGACACACCCACGCTAAACACTTCCGTCTTTAAATTCCCTAAAATCCATTTATATGAGACTAATTTCTCATCAGAAACGAGCATGGATGCGACAAAAAATGCACGAGGAACAGATTTACCGTATTCTGACATCAGATTGTCAATACCAAAGATATTAACGAGCGACATTTTGTTGATGTTTGTCTTGTACGTAGCATCAATTATCACAACTTCACGGAAGCAACGAGCACGTTCCACAGCCCCAGGATGAGTTATAAACAAGGATTTAATGGTATCCACATCACGAAATTCCCGGACAAAGTAACCGTGGGCACAAAGAAAGTCATACACTTCTCGAACTTGGTTCTGTGAATTGTACTGGGAAAATTTTTGCTTAAAGTTGTAGATGTCTTTGGCCACCATAGTTGGCTTCCCATCAAAATATTTGCTGATACAAACAATCTAGTATGGCCTGACACCAGTTTCCGTGAGTTCAGCGACCTTGACCTGTGTCTCTCCATCAAGTTTACGGGCATTATGATAGACGATCTTTTCACTTGACAGTTCATGAGTGTGAGAGTCCATCTTGGATCTTTCACGCTTAACGGTCCAAGCACCTTCTTTATCAGTATACGAGGCATAAATGACGCAGGAGCAATTAATTTTCTTTGTGGTACGTCTTGGTTTACGTTAAGTTACTCCATTAATGCAAACGTATCGGTTGCTCGACATATCCTCTTTAACTACAGCTGCGTCCTCCTCAGTAGCTTCAACATTATCATCTGTATCTTTTCCAGACTTGGCCCGATGACCTCTATGTTGACCACCATGGATGCCCTGAAAGTGGCAGAACTGGGTGCCACTGCCCTTAATGGTTCCTCTTTTTTTGATGGTGATGTCGAATCCATCTACATTGATTGCCTAATCACGGATTGCGCTATAAAGATCAGCGCGGGTGGGATCCTTCTGGTTGATGAACTTATCCATGAGGTCAAATAGAGCTTGTTTAGAGTAGGATGCTATTAAATGAGGAAAAAGCAGTAATTTGGTGGTTATCTTTTTGCCATCTATTTATGCAAATTTTTTCAGGAACCGTAACCATCAGTCACTTGGCACAATAAAAACTTTAAAGTGCTTAATACAACTAATAGTAGGCTGGTGATAAACTTTAGAAAAAGTGCATTGTCCACTATGCAGAATAAAACTTTTCACCTATTCAAAGCTACTCATACTGTATACTAAATATTGCCACGAGATATACCGTTGATCTCGCGCAATAAAGTGTAACGCGCCACGTATGGCGAGTGAAGGCCAGCTCGCGCACTAAAAAGTTGGCATCACTTAGAGAAGCCTACGGAGATGATTGGTTGAACGCCATATGAAAAGGGGAAAGCTATTAAAGTGACCCAAACTTTTAGTGCGCGCTGTAATTCCCATAGGTATTTGTAAATTCTTTACCAAGCAATTGCATCTATGCATTCTATGTGTTGCAAATACGTAAAAGAACCTCTATCTCATGTCTTCAATGAAAGACAGCGTTTTCGAGACGTTATTCCCGCTGTCTCACGATATATCTATTACAATTTTGTGGTAATTTACACAAAATGGTACATGCGTCGCAGTTGCTCATATTTCAAGTTTGTTAAGATGTAATGTATAAATTTTCAAATGTAATTTGCCTCAGTTAAAAGGTACTTTTGCACCAGCGAGTGGGATACCTTTACACTCACAATAATCGATTTAGCGCTGACATAGTACAGTAACAGAATGGTCAAGCCACGCTTTCACTTTGTATAGCTCAGATACTGCTAAAAAAAGGGGGGCCAAGACAGAAATACGGTACAATAACAGGGTCTTACCACTTCACGACAATGTCCATTCAGAGAACGATTTGATCGGATATAACGACAAAACCGGTGGTTTATTATCGTTAGTATATTCTCGCAATATGCATTGGCTGAGAAAGATGTTGTCCTCGATTAGTAACAATAATACGTAAGCTTGTTGGCTTTGCCTACTATGGTCACATAGAGTAAACAACGGATAAAAGTTTAGGCTTTCGAATACGGATTAATTTACCCCAGACGTTTGGCAGTTCATGCATGTTACAGGTCTCAATTCAAACAGACAATCATTCCATTGATATGTTGCATCAAGCAAAACCGAGTTACATTGTTCTGGTGCAGCTTGTTTCATGACATCGATCGGCAACAATTTCCCTATCTTTGCTACTACCCCAACATTAACACTTCGTACCACGACGCGTCCCTGCATTGATAAGACGACGTGTTGTCCCTTTTCATCGTTTCTTTTGGCTTTATCTCTTACTGCATCTTCAATTATATGACCTTTGGATACGTTTGTCGATCCAATGTAGAGCAGAACTACCTCGTAAGTCAAACTGCAAAAATATCAGAAGGTTTATCTAACCGCATGATTCCAGTACAGTATAGTAAATCAATCTCTCAAGTATGAAATCAGAGCAATATGCAACGAGAATAGAACATTCATTCAAGGTAATATCCTACTACTACAACAGTTATCATTCGCTAACATTATCTCTTCCACAAGAGACAGCAAGAGCCTTCAAAAAAACATACACGCAAGGCACCTCTCAAGAGAACCAATCGGTGAAACAAGGTACGGCAACATTGGATGTTGTTACTGTTATGCAGCCATCTAAGCTCAAGACAGTAGCTTTTAAACAACGCACTTCAAACATCTCTTATTGTACACAGCATTCTGTTCGATTGGCGCAAGCATCCGGTCTCTGAGAGCTAGGGTAGCATACGATCCTGGACATCCAAAACAACTTGATAAATCGGGTGCTTTCGGATACAGACGAAATCCAACAAAGCAGTAACATAACAAGCTAGACAAAATGCTTTCATGAATTCTTTAACTTAGATTCTTTGTAATCTAACGGTGCGGGCAAGCAAAACTTTTCTCTATTGGATATGTGAGTGGGCTTCTTGCACCGGATGACATATTTCCGGACTTTTTCTTTCTTTTCTGATCGCTCACGTCCGTCATGGGTTTGATTCGGCGTGGGTGCCTACACTGAGCGGTGGAATGCACTTTGGGGGGAAGGAAAAAGTCATTAATATATCCTTCCATTTGCTAACTATGAAAGGTATACTTTTATGCTGCTCTAATATATTTTGCGTCCACTGGAGGATCAAGTTGAATGCAAGTGAAATATACATAACTTATATGCTAATGACACATATTTATTATACTTTTAGCGCATTATTGCTTTCTAATGGGCGTAGAGCTTTTTGTTAGAGTACCGTAACATTATATACAGTAAAAAGCTACCGTATAGGCTGTTATGTCTAAAAGCATGGTTCCGATACACATGTGCCCATCTTGACTGTTCAATACCTCTCAATAATGATTGGATAATTATCTGCCGATTTCTCAGTCTCGCGAAAAACGAACTTGCAAAAAAAGCCAGTACCGCTTTTTGACCCGACACGAGACTTCTTTTCAGGCATTCGTTCGCGTTAACCAATGAGTAGATTCGATGCAATTGCAGATCTCGAAGACGACAATGAGCAAGACTACGAATTAGACTACGGCCCAGAACCAGAAGACGTTGAAGTATGTTGTTGCTCGACATATACGGAAAGTCCGCCGCATAGGTCCTAACAATATGCGCGCTTAGTTTTTCAGATTTAACGGCCTCGTACCTGATGCCAAAGTCTCATTGCAAGATTCACCATTTGAAAGCAGCCAATACCCTTCCGAAGTCTCGCTATTAGCCTGTTCTAGCAAATATGGTTATTTTGTGGCTGGATCTGTTGACGGTAGCACTGCATCGCGCAGCAATCAGATCGACGACTAAAACAGCATGCATAGGATTTATATTTGGTCGAACAAAGGCATTAAGATCAGCTTTTTACGGAGCAGGAAAAGGTGAAACTGTATCTCTTTCCGATAAAATACATGTTCGCGTTGAACAAGGACCAGTGTGTCAACTGCGACTTTCTGCCGACGAACTTCAAATCATTGTGGCTGTTGCTGACGGCTCGCTGTTGATATTCAGCGCGCAGGACATTGCTAAGAATGTATGACTTTGTTATTTTTACTGTGGATCACTTAAACCCGTTCTAGAAACAAAACTGCAAGCCAGTGAAAACCTTCCAACTTGGCTCGCGTATTCTTGATCTTCGACCCAATCCCCAAGCTCTTCCACACCTGGCAGCACTTCGTTTAGAGGGAGATGTATGTACTATCTTTGACCTAACGACAGGCGAGAAGAATGCAACAATTTCAAACGATGTTACCGCAGTATGCTGGTCACCCAAAGGAAAGCAGCTAGTTTGCGGTACACGAGCTGGATCACTGCATCAATACGACGTAGCTGGTGAAGAGAAAATTAAAATAGATGCCCCCGAGGAAATGTGCGCAGGGTTTGGAGAGGAAGAGGGTCCCAGATATGGTAAGTTAGACAAAATCTGAGATACAGCAGTTGTAACACGCATGGGTTAGTACAAGACGTTTTGTGGGTTGAAACTCGCATTTTCCTTGCTATTTACACTCGCCCACGGAAATCTAACGATGATGACCATGTCAACGATGCCTACATAATTGAAACTCCTCAAGCGGGAAAAGCGACTTATAATCGCATGGGAGAAGTAACGCCTGTATTTACGCCAGAAGGACGCGACGGTCATTTTTACATGGAAACCATAACCAATTTTGGAGAGAAAGTGAAGCATGCCATTATTCTTGCTAATGCAGCAACTAGCGAAGTCTCTGTAGTTGGGCAAGGTGAAGATGGTCGGTGGGCGACGTGGAGATTAGAAGAAAATGCGTTAGCCAATCTTCCGCTTTCCGAGAAAACCTATATGGACACTTTGCCGCTTGGTATTGCTCTTGATTTCTCGGCATCGGAGCCTCTGCCACCCTATGATTCTAGCGAAAGTGATACTGGTGTTAACCCAGTCCCAGTGTTCTATTACATTAATGACGAAGGTATTCTTGGAGCTCACCATTGTTATTCCGTGGAATTGGCGAAGAATGGTGAGAAATATAATGGCATGATTGAAGCACAAGAGTTGGACGTCGAACAAGAAGCCGAATCCCTACATTTCAATCTGTCTATTTCCGAAAAGGAGGCGGCACCTGTTGATTCAACAACTGCTGTAGTCACTGAACAAGAAATGGAACCTTCTGATTCAGTGGTGGCTGTACCCAGTCAGGAAGAAACATCGCCAACATTACCTATAACTTCTGATACCGCGAAAGAAATCAAACCTCAGCAAACGACTCAACCATCACTTTTCAGCCCTCCACAATACGACCAACAGAAAACATCGATGTTTGCTGCAAGTCCGTTTGGAGCTGCCATTAAGCAGCAAGACGATGATGCATTTTCAAACCTATTATCCGGTGTACAAACGACTTCCGCAGACACCGCGACTCAAGGTTTCAATGTTACTGCCACCAATAAGCTACCGTCATTCAGCAGTTTAGGTAGCGCACCCAAGGTACCTAGCATCGGATTTGGATTTGGATCAGCTCCTTCTTTTGGAGGCTTTGGAGCTGCAACCACTACGACTCAGATGGCCCCTCTGAAGGCGACATCCACGTCCAAACCCACGTTTGGATCAACATCCACCCTTGGAGCCGCGACATCAACACCTACTATGAAAACACCTACGTTTGGATCTACTTCTTTGTTCAAATCTGCCAGCTTATCGTCAGAAACAAAAACAGAAAGTATGACCACGCAAACTGTGAGTGCACCTACAGCAAAGCCATTACCAGCTGCACCTGAAGAGACAAAGCCGCCAGCATCCAAACCAAGTGCCCCAGAATCTATAACACCGTCAGCTGCTAAGACGACGGCAGCGCCAGCACCATCTTTTGGATTTGGTTCAGCTACAGGATCTACACAAGCAACCTCCGTATCCAAACCTTTGACATTTGGTGCCGCATTATCAGGCTCTGCCGCTCAACCAATGCCTCAGCCTACATTCTCAACCAAGCCGCTATTTGGAGCAACTTCAGCATTAGGTAGTGCTACTAGTCCATCGACAGCTATGAAGCCCCCGACATTCGGTTCATTCACATCTAAACTTCCCACCGAACCGCCGAGCGTCACTAAACCTGTTACAATAACATCACAAGCCGGTCTTGAAGCGCCTTTACCGAAACCACAAGTCAAGGAACTTCCGGAGATCGGCGCTCTTTCTGTAGATAAACCATCGCCAATTGCAGCACCTCCTGTCGTACCAAAGCCTGTGTCAGAACCCGTCATATCGAAGCCTGTGGTATCTAAGCCTATGGTATCAAAGCCTGCCGTATCAGAGCCTGTTGTATCGAAGCCCGTCGTGTCGAAGCCTGTTACTGAAAAGGAGCCCGAGAAGCCGAAGCCGCGCGAAATGACAGCTGAAGAGGTGAGTAAACAATACGTGCGTTTAACTACTCATGCTAATCCATATTATAGACCCTAGCTCATGAATTTGAAACGGCTTATTTTGATACTGTGAATGCTATGAAAATGGTAAGGATATGTGTGACATGGTTTGTATGTAACGTTTTGTATACCAGGTTGAAAAGCAACATCAGGAAGTCGCAGACATTTTGAAGAGACAAACCGTATCCTTACCGGTTGCAAAGACTGGAAAAGACTTGAAAAACGAAGCATCTTGGAATATAAGCGATGCACAAGCGCTTACGCAAATAACAGCCGACTTGAAAAGTGAAACGGAACAGTTACAGTCGAAAAATAATGAGTTCGAGGAATCTCTTCGCCATGTTGGAGACAAAGTGTTGAAACGTAGGTGTAGCCTTGCGAGTATGCATTTTTTTACTTATAGACTTATTTTATAGTGCATGTCCGAGAATCTGAGATCGAAAAGCTGGTTCAGTTATACTCGGATAGCGAGTCCCCAGAGAAAGTAGATTTGAGAAGTTTTGAAGATGACGATCAGCAACTTCCTTTGGATATCGAAGTGCAGGATTTGTGGGATAGCTTACAAGCCTTATCTTCAGCTTGTGACAGCACACTCAACGACCTTGAGAGTAAGCTGGATGATCTGAACATTCAGGAAAAGCAGCGTAAAGCCTTACTGGGCAAGTACGTAGTTGTAAATATAGGAAGTTCTGTACTTAAACTGTTATTAGGGGTCTATCTTTATACTCATTGCGTCGCATTATGCGCGATGTAGAAAGAGACGTAAGGAAAAAAGATATCGAAGTGAAAGACCTGGAAGAACAGCTTGGCCGGTTACGGTTGATGGAGTACCAGGATAAAGCCAGAAAAGCAGGCAACCGGATCACAGTTGAAGATCTATCTGATGATGATGAAGAAGAAGAACCTGACACAGCACGCTCGGGAATACAAGGGACTGACGGACCATTTTCTAACGCTACTCTGCAAACAGCCACGAGCTTTTTACGAAGAGAGATATTCCTGGACAATTTGCAGAGCGTTTCAGACAAAAGAAAACCGCGTATTCTTAAAGCATAACCACCTGCTGCATCCATTTGCTAATAAATCACGAGACTTCCTATAGTAAACATGTCGTATTCTTTTTTGCAATGTGATTAATGAAAGCATCTTCCCAGCCTAACAAAGTAATTCATCCTATAGATTGGGCTTCTGTACCAGTACAAAGTTAACGGACTGATTAGTTTTGGATATTCTTTAGTCATCCACTTTATATGTGTAGGATCTACTTCATTGCCGGGTATCCCGTGTGGTACAGTTATTTTTACAAATTCTGTTTAGTTCGTGTCCAAACGTATTGTGTCAATTTCTCTTGTTTTTTGGGTGAAGGGGTTCTTGTGATTTTTCCAGACCGCTTATCTTTTATCAATGATAACAGATAAGAGCGATATCACATGGAGGTTACACAGACGGTGTTCACCCCACAGGGAACCAATCGCAAATTGAAGGGTGCAAAAAACCGGACAATGTTTTTGCCGTTAGATGAATGGTTCCTGCAGACCATGTAACATAGCACCCGAGCTGCAGACCCCACAAAACATTAAAAAAGAAACTTTAGCATGTCCCACTTGACATTTCATTGTTTGGACTTTACTTACAATACAGTCAACCCTGCTTCCATGGTGATATGGAATATAAGAGATCTAATCAAAACTCAGATTGAAACGAACTATTTTGTCCCTCAGCGTGAGAAATTTAGTGAAGGGTGATTTTCAATTCATCTTGAACCGAGGAATCTAAGGTTTTTGATTGCTGACGCATCCCGTCTGTATCCGGGACGGTACCCGGGTCCTCCCCGCCCCTTCTTCTCCCCAAAGTGAGGCATCAGTTCTATCTTCCCAGTATTTCCATTAACTGCATTTTGGGTACTAATTTTTTTTTTTGGTTTCTTATCATAGCCTGATGTTCGGAGATTGTCGTGATAGTAATAATAGGATTATCCTGAATAAACAACTGGTCTGTCTATAGATGGGTTGACTCATAAGCCCGCAAAAACGCAGTCCTTCTTTCCTGCTTTACCTATATATCATTCCATTTACTCCACTTATCTCTTGTCTTCTCTCCTATTATCTCCTTCTTAACTTTGATCCCTTCCCCTTCAACAATGGCTCACGAAGCTCGTCTTAACACAGTGGTCGAGAGTCTCACAAAGGCTCCTCGTAACATTAATTTCCCTACCAAAAATGGACGCTTGCAGTCCGTCTCTGAGATCTTTGGTCAGAACGTGTTCTCTCTCAAGGAAATGTCAAAAATGCTCCCCAAGCCCGTGTTTAAGAGCTTCGTCAAGCAATTGAAGGGTAACCAGACCCTTGATAAGGTCACTGCCGATGCCATTGCCCATGCTGTCAAGGTCTGGTCCATTGAGCGTGGTGCTACTCACTTCACCCATTGGTTTCAACCTTTGAATGATTCCACCGCCGAAAAACACGATTCCTTCTTAACCCTCAAGTCTAACTATGTAAATGGTTTTGAAGAGGTATGTACCATGCGCTGCTCTTATATCTTTCTCTTGGATTTGCAAATGGGGCTAAACCTTGTAACATCACGCTAGGTCACTGCCATCGAGTCGTTCTCCGGATCACAACTCTTGCAGTCCGAACCTGACGCTTCCTCCTTCCCCTCTGGTGGTATGCGTTCTACATTTGAGGCACGTGGTTACACTGTGTGGGACACGAAGAGGTAAAGCAGAAAAAGCGTTCCGAGGAAAAGATTGGTCCTAATATATTGTGTGATCGCCGCTTTGCAGCCCTATGTTTATCCAAGATGGACCTCACGGAACTGCTATCCTTTATATCCCATCCGTCTTCATTTCCTACAATGGTGAAGCCCTGGATGAGAAGTCTGTCCTCTTGAGATCATCCGAACTCTTGAACAAGGCTGCCTTGGATGTGCTTAACTTGATTGAACCCAAAGATGAAGGTAACATACAAAGATTATAAAAAGAGAGCTTGGATCGAATGGAAGCGGCTGATGATTCTATGTTTAGACAACCCACGTGCAAAGCACGTCTACACCACGCTTGGTACTGAACAGGAGTTCTTCTTTATCGACAGAGCCTTGTATACACTCCGCCCAGATCTCAAGATTACCGGTCGCACCTTGCTCGGTGGTCTTCCTCCTCGTCACCAGCAGCTCGAGGATCATTACTTTGGTAAGATCCCGACCCGTGTGTTGGCCGCTATCAGCGAGTGTGAATATGAACTGGCCAAATTGGGTGTACCTGTGAAGACACGCCACAACGAAGTCGCCCCTGCCCAGTTTGAGATTGCCCCTATTTTCGAAGAAGCCATGCTTTCGGTGGACCATAACATGTTGACCATGGATGTCATCCATCGTGTGGCTCATCGTCACAAGCTCAAGGTTCTTTTCCATGAAAAGCCTTTCAGAGGTGTCAATGGCTCTGGCAAGCACTGCAACTGGAGTATGTCTACTGATCAAGGTGATAACTTGTTGGATCCCTCGGCCACACCTGAAACCAACTACCGTTTCTTGATCTTCTTGGTGGCTGTTCTCAAGGCAGTGTATGATCATGGCGATCTATTGCGTGCTGGTATCGCTTCTGCTTCCAATGATCACCGTCTTGGTGCCCATGAAGCTCCCCCTGGTATTATTTCTGCTTTCTTGGGTAGTCAGTTGAATGAGGTATTGGATGCTGTTGAGGAAGGTCGTCCGGTCAATTTGGGAACAAAGGAATTGCATAATGTTCGTGTCAAGGGTACTGTTTTGGATTTGAAGGTGGCCACTTTGCCCAGCATTGCCCGTGATCTGACGGATCGTAACCGTACGTCACCTTTTGCTTTCACCGGTAACAAGTTTGAATTCCGTGCCGTTGGTTCCAAGCAGTCTGTCTCCTTCCCTGTCACTCTCCTTAACTCGGCTGTTGCATCCGCCCTGCAGGAAGTCCATGCGGCTCTTAAGAAGCAGATGGGAGACAAGCCTGTGGCTTCTGTTGAAGATCAGCTTGTTGTCATCCGTCAATTCATCAAGGCATCAAAGCCTATTCGTTTCGAAGGTGACAACTATTCTGAGGAATGGGTGCAGGAAGCTGCTAAGCGTGGTCTGCCCAACATCATCACCAGCCCCGAAGCTTTCCGCTGCCTCCTCAGACAAAAGAACTCCGATATGTTGAAGCGTCTTGGTGTCTTCTCTGACGCCGAATTGAACTCCCGTTACCATATTCTGATTGAGAAGTACGCCAAGGATGTGACGATCGAAGCCCAGACCTTGTTGACCATGGTGACCCAGCAAGTCTTGCCTGCCGCCTATCAGTACCGTCGCGAATTGGCTGAATCCGCCAACAGTATGCGGGCGATCAATGTTGGAGCGGAGCCTGAAATTTCTCTCTTGAATGAGCTGACTCCTGTTGTGGCTGGCTTGCAACAGCGAACACAACAGTTGAAGCAACTTATGATTGACATGGATAGCATCAATGATCTTGTCGAGTTAGCCGACGCTGCCAGTACAAAGGTTATTCCCAGCATGGAAGCTGTCCGAGAGCTTGCCGATAAGCTGGAGCGTGTTGTAGCCGACAAGTTGTGGCCTTTGCCCAAGTACACGGAGTTGTTCTTGAACATCTAAACTTTTCTATTTAGGTTTCACTTGTATAATATCCATTTTTTTTTCCCATGTTTCTTTTTTCTTCTTTCCCTTTATCCGCTTAACCTTTTCTTTCCCTTTTCCTTCTTTTCTTTTTTTCTATTCTCTCCCATCACTTCGCTTACCATTGAAAAACAATAACAAATAACTAAACCCGTTTTGTGCATAACGTATTTCTACATCATGATATTCTTTGGTCGGAACAAAAGAACGATAACCGAGATTGGAAGTATCGGAAATAGGGGAACTGACTATCTTAATCCAAATATGGAAGTAAATCAGGGCAATTGGTTTGTGATGATGAGGGATGAGTCCGACTTTTACAAGCTCTCATTTTATTTGTTCTTGGATCTTTCTTCTCTTTTTTTCATATTTTAATTTTTTATTACTTTATCCTCAATGGCCACATTTCAAAAGATTGTAAGATATCATATTTTCAATGACATATTAGACAAACGAGAAGGAAAACAAAAACGGATTTATTAACAGTTTATTTTTGATCTCTGCAAAGCTTCGACGGATAACCCATTCGAGATGGACCAAAGCTTATCTTACTCTAGCTTGTCTTCAAGGCATAACCATTGCCATCCTGCAGTCTATCATTGCACACTATCACTACGAACAGTTCACACTATTCCCAGACCAAGCCTTGGATCATTACTTCTCACTTGATGAACCAGATATTATCTCAGTAAGCTTGGACCGCATTATGAGAATGATGTGGGAAAATATCGCATTCGCTGGTTTTCAGATATGGTTCCTTGCCATGGCTTTCGACGCTGTAAGTCCTTCGGTTACTCTCTCTCTCTCTATCCCCGCGCCCTCCTCCCCAAAAGCCCCCCTTTCTTTTTTTTTTTTCTCTTTCTCTCTCTTTCTCTGTTTCACTCGTTTTCCTTTTCTCACCGATCCTTTGGGAAAACAAACTCTTTCCTGGTTGAATACCCTTCCTTCTTTATTAGACAATCTATCAAAATGCGGCCGAAGTGATCACGCTGGCCATTCTTAATATACTTTGCTCCATCCTCGCCGGCTTACAGGTAGCCAATGGTAAACGGTGGCACAAAACTCTCGGAGAACTTGCTGTACAGTATCATTACACTTTCTCGCTCAAACCCATCGAAAACGCCATCTCTGTCGAAATTGCTTCGACCGTTCTACTAGGAATTTCAGCCATTACTTTTGCTTATCTATCCTACGTCGTCGTCCGTGAGTTCGGCTGGGTGATATACAAGAAAATCGGAGCTGATGTCGCTATGCAACGTAAGAACATTCGCCCCCGATCCGAGGGAAAGACCAAAAGAAAAAAAAATTAACCTTGTATGCATAGGCATGTATAGGACTTTTCAATTCTTTGTACTCGCTCTTAAGATTGATACCTTTCTCGAGTTCTTGGTTTCTGGATTCTATGTGCTTCAAGTTATTGTTGACTCACTTGATGGCTTTGAATGGATCAAAGAGTGGGACACATGGATCGAACTGGTCGTTACTGTCATGGTTCTTCCCATGCTGTACTTTGGCCGAATGGCGGTAATTACGAAATGTATCTTTCCAAAAACGAGCTAAAAGACGGAAATTCCCCAAGGTCTCTGCGGAAAGCAAAAAACGAATGATTCTTTTCATCCTCTTCCAAATACTTGTCGTCTTCCAGTTCTTACTCGTCCTACAACAAACGGTAGATCCAGATGATTTCTGGTACACATGGATGTGTTTCGGTACGTTGATCCGGATAAATACTTCTTGGCATTAAAATCATTAACGACAACTCTTTGTTTCTTTCAATTGTAATCAGTCCTTGTAGGCATGGTTTTCGCATTGGTAAGAGTTGCTTATATGTCATCTCAATTTCCTTTTCTGATTTTGAACTAGACAACTGCCATTCTTGGATTCCTTTGCATGCGGAATTTCAATCAAGGTTTGGCTCCCCATGTCCAACGAGGATCTAAAAAGAAGCACACCGATCACCTTGCATTAAGCAAACACACATCAGACTCATCATGGAAAATTGACGATGATGAAGACGACTAAAATCTCCTCATATATCGATGTATTAACACACCCATTCTCTCTAATACTTTATCTGCATACTGGATGCTTGTTTTTTAATCTGTCACATAAACGCACATTACTTCATAAAGGAATCTATCTTCATCATCGGAGATGCCAGTCGATTTCACTTATACATGGTTACTGGCGATGGGAGCCCCGCCGCTTTTTCATCGATTCCAAAGCTTGGCTTCGTAATCTCTCAGTATCCTATGTTTTGTTTGACGCCGTATGAGCACACCACCATCTAAACGTTCCTTCCCGACATACCTTTGATGGATCGTGTTCCTCTTTTGACTTTGCATCATCATCGTCCCAACGCGACTTCATTTGCATATCCTCCTGTCGCTCTCTCTTCTTATTCTCTGTATTAACTTCTTCTATTTTCCTCACATCACCATCATCCGTTGACTGCCGCCTTCGGTCTTCGCGGCGTGGTTCGCTAGGACTTCGACTGTATCTTCTCTTTTTAGGACTTGGGCTTCTACTGTATCGTCGACTACTCCTGCTTCTGCTTCTTCTTCGTGATCGCGATTGCGAGATTGACCTCGACCTATCACGTCGTCGACTATCCCTATCCCTACGGCTACTGCGGTAATCATCTCTCGAACGACGGTCATGGGCACGGTCACTGCCATAACGATCATGACGGTTAGATCGCCGATCAGACGAACGTGATCGATATCTACGAGATGGAGGTGTTCGACTTCGCGTTCGGGAATAATTACCCTACACAATTTCAGTTTATTATAACTATCCACGTCTGGTTACTTACAGCGCGCGATTTCCTATCCCGAGACCTCTCTCTGCTTCGGCTCCTGCTCACACTTGTTGGAGGTCTATCACTCTGCAACGAAGTGGCTTAATTAAATATAGTCCATTTCCACCGCACTCTACTTACAAATCGTTTCCGTTCCCGAGATCTTTGTCTTGGAGGAGACACAGAGCGATTACGGCTTCGGCTGCGACTGCGACTCTGACTTCTAGCACCCTAATTGACGTTTATTAGAACGGACAGTTTCCCAGCATTCAAAACTTACGTAACGTGATCTTCTTCCAGACTCCCTAGTTTCATTTTCACGCTGCTCCTTTAATTCCAATTCTTTTCGTTTCCTAATGGCTTCCATCACTGCATTTTGTCGCGCTTTTAGTAATGCTTCATGTTCCTATTACCGGATGAATCTTTAATATGTGTTGTTTCACAGGCCGTACTTACTTTCTTCTGACGAAGTTCCTCTTTCTTCTGCTCTAGGAATTCTTTCGGAATACCACCCACCGCATCTTGTGCGCTTAACAGTAGTTTCCAAAGTTCTAGAATGAAAGATTGCGTATTTTTCTCAAGAAAACCTGTCAGATTGATCTGCATCATCTTCGGATCGGGATTCTATCAAAGCACTATCAATCTAAATTCTTTTCATTGTATATGTCTTCCTACCGCTTCTTCCAACAGCCCAAACGTAAAGTCTATGACTACTTCATCTTCAAATCCAAGTAACTGGGTAATGCGGTTGCTTATCCAAGGCTTAATGACATCGAGATTGACTTTTTTAATATCCACCTATCAAAACAAAAGATCTATCAGTAATTTAATGAAATTAATAGATACTTGAAGATTGCAAAGATTGAAAGACACCTTCTTGTCAAATTCAGGGGGAAATTTCATAGACTGCAACAGCTTTTTCTGCTTATTGCTGAACCGCGTATCTTGATCGCTACTTGTGCCCTAAAAGCCAAATGAATATCTGAAATGTCTTGTGCTCCCACAAGCTATACCTTGAAGAACCCAGCATCACCCATGATCAGCAAATCGAAAAGCTTAGAAAAAGATGATGACAGGGTTTCTTTTTTTCTTCTGCAAGATTTACTACGGGCACCGCAAAATACACTCAATATGACGTCAGCAACCTGTGTATTATGACCAGGTATTCTCAATACTGTTATTACTGCAAACATGTGTTTTTTACTACAGCAGTTTTGTTAGAACCTCGTCCCTTGAAGGATTTGTATGCTGTTATGCTTATGAATCGTGGGTTGAATACCTAGTTACTAAGGCTGCAAAAAAGAAAGCGGAAGATCAAAAACCAGGTAGTACCTCTGCAAGTAAAAGAGTACCCAGTCAGGTGAGTGGCCGAGAGTTCAATAAGCTATACAGAGTGTAGGCAGCCAGGATATTCAAATAAATGACGACAAGCGAGATTGACTCACTAAAAGCATAGCATAAGAAAGAGACGGAACTGTACACGGAGTGGGAGCATCCGATAAAGTAGTGTCCGAAAGGGGGAGTGCCTTGGAAAAGTGGTGGCCGAGAATGGGAGTAGGCATTTCTATTTTTCATTTGCGGACTAGGATTTAAGTCTTTGCGGAATACAAAAAAAAATCTGCATGATTGGTTGAAATATCTGCGGTGCCGATGTTGCTGCATGTTGTTCAAAGATAGATACTCTTTTTGCTCCGTTTTGCTATAGTTTAAAGTAGAAAGTAAGTTTGCCAATGTTTTGCTATGATCCAATTGAAAAAAAAAGCTTTTGCTTTATTAGGCTTCCTCTGAAAAGTCATAACGTCTTCATTCATTTTTAGTATTAGCCTTCTTGACTCTTTCGTGCGTATGCATGCGATTTCGATTCTCTGTTAACATAATCTTCACTGTGCAACTTAGGAAACGACTCCATATACTTTATAGTAATAGAGTTGTACACTTGTTGTGTCAAAGCTGCATCTTATTAAGCAATCGGCACCATTTGCTACGTTTAGCCAAAAAGCAATACCTCGTATCTACACCTAGGTTTCAAGGAAACGGATCGACTTTCCAATGTTATATGAATAACAATACATGATTTTGGGACAGATAATGTTTTCATGGCTTCATGGATTGATTCACGCTATTAATTATAATGACGTTAGGTTTGATCTTTCAGAGTCATTGACTTTGTCAACGGACGAGCAACTACTGGTCAACTAGACGAATCCATTATCTAGTAGCAGTCATTGTTCGAACGACATCTCCGGTTCCACGGAACTTGAGACATCGAATGACAACAATTTCCCTATCCGCGCGACTACCCCAACATTAACGCGTTATAACATGACGCGTCCCTTCATTGATAAGACGACGTGTTGTCCCTTTTCATTCTTTCTTTTGGCTTTATCTTTTACTGCAGTTCCGATCAAGCGATTTATTGATACCTTTGTCAATCTGATGTGTGAAAAAAGTACCCGGTAAGTCAAAGCTCACAGACATAAGAACATCTTTCAAGAGAAGCATTGGGTGAAACAAGGTACGACAAGATTGAATGTTGTTATTATTATGCAGTCATCTAATCTCAGGACACAATAGCTCTTAGACAACATATTACGAATGCCTTTCATTGTACACTCCGTTCTGGTCAATTGCAGCAAGTATTCGTCTCCGAAAGCAAGGACAACATACACTTCCGGATATTCAAGACAATCTGAAACTTTAGTGATTTCGGACAGATGAAATCCAGCAAAGCGGTAAGACAACAAACCGGACAAAATGCTATCATGATTCCTAACTTTGATTCTTCTGTAGTCTAACGGCGCAGGCAAGCAAAACATTCTCTATTGGGTGGGTGGGCTGCTTGCGCCGGACGTGACATTCCCGGATTTCTTTTCCTTTATACTCACGCCTATCATGGATTTGGTGCGGCGTGGGCACCCAGCCGGGTGCTGGGATACCCTTCGCCGGTAAGTAGAAGAAATCAATCATACCACTCCCGTTTACTAACCATGAATTATATTTCACGCTACTCGAATGAGTTTTGCGTCCACTGGAGGATCAAGTTGATGTAACTAAAATGTACTGCCTGCATAAATCATTCACTAATGACGCATATTGTCATCCTTTAGCGCAAACTTGGTTCTTTCATCGACGCAGAGTTTGTTTCAAAGTAGCGCAAAATATGATTGAACAAACAGTATGTTAGAATAATCTAATGCACGTCAGGAACACCCTTTGATACAAAGCGAAAAGTATCTAGATCTGTTGCCTGAGGTCACTTTCCATGAGCAGCTATTTTTGTGCTACTTGAAAGGAGTTTTGCATTCCGCCGAAGGGCTCAGGTTGGATATCATTAAAGCGTTATACCAATACTTCTTTTTCTTGCTAGCACCAACTTGTCATTTCGCGAATAAGAAACCTTCCTAGAATACGTAAGGAAATTTATAACATATCTTTCTCCGTAACACTGCCAACGATCCCTATCATCTTGGTTATTAAAACCACTAGCGTATATTTGTTACAGATCGAAACCATAGAACATACGGTACTTGGAAGAAGTTGTAGCAAGGTGTCATGTATTTGCAATTTTCTTCTGTATGAGCTTGTACAGAATATTTCTAAAAGGAACACACTATTTCTTCATAACAGTCTACTATTGCATTGAACATGGAAGCAAAAGAAAAATCATGAAACGAAATTTCTTTGGCATGATTTCAGTATCATACCAGAGATCAGCATAAGGGTGCTTTTCCGTGAATGGCGCGAAGATACATTTGTTAATTCAAGGCAATTCGCTATTTCGAACTCTCTGTGGTGATCGCTTCACTGGGCATATATCACAGAGCATGCAATTCGAGAAATGCCTAGTTTTAGGAAAAGATCCCTGTCCACAACACGTCCCAATCCATTCCCCCTGACACACCAGTGTATCTCAAGAAAAAACAATCTATTTAACATGGAGTAAATTATTCTAAAACAACAGTAGCACCAAGGGCTTCCAAAGCCTTCTTCAACTTCTCGGCATCCTCCTTTGGTACGGACTCTTTAAGAACCTTGGGTACACTTTCAACGAACTTCTTGGCTTCAACCAAGTTCAGACCAGCCAAGTTCTTCACTTCACGAATCACCTTTGCTTTTGCGGTAGCATCAACCTTTTCAATCTTGATGTTGAACTCGGTCTTTTCGGCAGGTTTCTCCTCCTCAGCAGCAGCAGCGGGTGCCGCAGATCCAGCAGCGGGCATGGCAACAGGCATAGCGACGTCTTGGATGTTCAGACGAGACTTCAGAAAACACAAACATTAGCACGTTGCAATAGTAGAGAAATATACAAGACTGTTCGACTCACCTTAAGCTGTGCAACAAGTTCAGAAGTCTGTAACAAGGTCAACTGCTCAATTTGATCAACAATGTTTGCGATCTTTGGGTCTGCCGCCGCGTTGTTGCCAGGGGTGGGAAGGGGTTGCTCGGTGGTATAACGTCGCAAACAAATGGGGACAGCTGCTGAAACGCTATGTTCGTCGCTTATGAGTAAATTACAGGATAAAAGCAAGCATGCAGCACGTACCGGGCGCTTTGTCGAGCCACGACGTTTGTGCTAGTCATCAACTTGGAGGAGAAGCGAAGCTACGAGCAAAATAAACCTAAGTAAGCATCGAACTTTTCGTTGCGCATTTCGTTTCTGTTGTAGAAAAGAGTATAGGCTATCCTCTCAGGAAGAATGTCACTTTACCATGGTGAAGTCTGGTCTCTGTCCAACAAAAAAACAAAAAAACGAGCCATACCCATTTGTTTTGTTAAGACAGTCCTCTAACTCCGGTGTGACTTACTTTCTTATATGGTTGACAGGGCAACCATGGAAGGCAAATTTCTTTGCTTGCTTTTTACAGGCTTTTACAAGGTAACTTACATCACTTAAAACATGCTTTTATGCCATGGAATAGAGTACCTAGACATTGGAAGGTGCCGTGTTTGAGCTCTTTTTTTACTGTACGTAGTCCTAAACTAGTTATGATCTAAAATAAATATAACACCATGGTCTTAGTGCTTTTACGTTACAATATCCATTCAAAAATCAATTAATTAAAATGAGGAAAACCTATGGATTTGTCGCGTTGCTACTGTATGCTCGCAAATTGAACTGATTTAAGGAAGAGTTTACCTCAGTTAAAAATCATACATAAGCTGGTTAGTGACCACTAACCACGGCAGGTTGGATAAAGCGACGACTAAAAAAGGGAATTGCTTCGGGACAAAAAACCTCTGCTTATGTGCAAAGCTCTTGCCGTAGCTGCAATATTTTCCGTAGTAGCAATCGTTTACTAACCAGGTATATTGTGTTATTGTTTAGCACAAACCTTGCCTTCCTTGGACGTAAGATATATTTTAAGTCAGCGTAAAATATAATGTAATGAATAGTACCTGCTTAACTAATCAAGCAAAAACCTCTTGCAACTTGTGATAGTTTTCTAATCAAACTGGCAAATGTGACCACCCGTTGCGGCACAATAAAATCATTCCATGATTGGAAGATTCATTAAGTCGGACTTTCAAAATATACCAGCTCATTTCATCTCCCTGTGGCCCGCTGTTGGGAGCACCATCATCATGTCCGAGTTCCATTCTCTCGCAAACCTCATTAAACGACTGGAGGTAGCTACGACTCGTTTGGAGGATTTGGCAATGTCTGCCTCTTCTGCTTCTGCTGTGGTTGCCTCCTCTCCTCCAGCAGTCGCCCCAAAGCCTCAAACTACCAGTGAAACGCCCAGTATTGTACAGAAACACGATGAAGCCATTTCTGCATCTCTTTCGAAATTCGTTTCTCTGTCCGAGCAAATAGGAGAACCAGTGTCCTCTCAGGTTATTTACTGCTCAAAGTGCTAGCTAAATATGTCTAACGCTTGCTATCATAGGCTGCTCTTGTTGCGGACGCAGTGAAAGTGGAACGGGCAGTAGTCCGTATTTCGGTTCTGGCCCAAAAACCTGAAATGGGAAGCCCGTCCTTTATGAAGCTTATTGAACCTATCCAGGGAATCATAGCGAATATTATAGCTATCAAGGATCGTAGTCGAGGCAGCGAGTACTTCAACCATCTCAGTACCGTTGCGGAAGGAATCGCGGCATTGGGATGGTTTACGTGTGTAAGTGAGTATGACACTATAAAGGATAAGAGTCTAAGTTATTGTTGTACAGGAACCTACACCGGTTCCATTTATTCGAGATATGAAGGATGCTGCCCAGTTTTACGCTAATCGTGTGATTAAGGAGTGGAAGGATAAGTAAGTTCGGGACTTAACGGGGAAATAGAAAGCTGAGTAATGTTTGGCAGGGAATCAATGCATGTGGAATGGGTTCAAGCATATCTTTCTATTTTCGAAGATCTGAGCAGTTTCGTAAAGGAAAATTGCCCCACCGGTTTAACATGGAATGCCAAGGGAGAGAAGGTGGATGGTTTTCTTTCTCAGCTCAACGCGTCAGACACACCTGTGGCCTCGTCAGCCCCTGCACCTCCCGCATCTGGTGGTCCTCTCCCTCCTCCACCGCCACCTCCTCCCCCACCAATGGTGATTGACGATGAACCGGCAAAACCTACTGGTGCCGCAGCTGTGTTCGCTGAAATCAACAAAGGCGAAAGCGTGACAGCAGGTTTGCGTAAGGTGGATAAGAGCCAGATGACCCATAAGAATCCTGCATTACGTGCCGGAAGCGTTGTGGAAGCGTCATCGCAAAAGAAACAGGCCCCTCCAACACCGTCAAAGCCTAATAAATACGTACTTAAGAAACCAGCGAAGACTACACTCGAAGCAAATAAATGGGTGGTCGAAAACCATGAGAACAACCACGAAATTGTCATTGAAGATACGGCAATCAATCAGGCCGTGTATATCTTTGGATGCAAGAACTCTACAGTGCGTATTAAGGGCAAAGTGAATGCTGTTACTATGGGTATGTTGGCTAGATCCTTTTTATGGAAGAGATAAAGTAGGATATTAACACTTTTGGGTAGATTCATGCGTCAAATGTGGTATCGCATTAGATTCAACCGTGTCTACCGTAGATTTGGTGAACTGCAAGTCCTTTGGTCTTCAAGTATTCCACGTTACCCCCACTATCGCAGTGGACAAGTGTGACAGCGGTGAAATATACCTATCAAAAGAGTGTCTTGATGTCGAAATTCTGTCTGCCAAGTCGACTTCACTTAATGTCCTGATACCTGAGGATCCTGAACGCGACGACTCAGACTTCAAGGAAGTGCCTGTACCAGAACAGTTTAAAACGACGATTCAGAATGGCAAGCTTGTGACAGTTACTGTGGAGCATGCCGGTTGATATGCCACGAATAAATACTGGTTTTTGCATGTAATTTGCGTTAGCTAAACGATACTTTGCGCTGAGAGTGACAGGTTTCACGCTAGTATATTGTCATAACAAAATATCCAAAGTTTAAAGAAAGACACTGTGCTTTTACTGTGCATAGTTCAAAGCTTGCTCAGGTCTAAGATAATAAAAAGAATAGCTTAGTCTTGTTGCTTTGCAGCAATATTCATTCGGTGGAAATAGAATGAGAGGAACCGATACGTTAAGCACTCTTGCTGTACTCTCGCAAGTTGTATTGGCTGAAGAAGATGTTTGCATCAGTTGAGAACGATACATAAGCAGGACATTGATAATATGTATTTTTCATTTCATTCTCTATTTCTGTTTCATACGAGTGCATTCTTGAGCTAAAAAGTGTTAATCCATGTAAATTGGATGTTTATATTATATATACTTTGCGGATGACCCTTCAATACAAGCTACAAGTACATGCGTGTGTCTAGTTCTTTGACAGTTAGCCTTTGCCATACAAGTGATCCAGATTTGGGGTTGGTTTTGTATCTCTCTATATTTCCCTTTTTTTTTCCTTACCGTCTTACACTGTATGAGAGATATCGCTTTCAATGCGTATTAAGCGAGCAAATACCTTTGTTGTCATTATCTGTTGCTGAAGGGTGTAGTTCAGAGTATCCTAGGATGTTGTTGGATAGAATATCATGATGATACCACAGATACGTTCCTTTATAAACGTGAGTGCGAAATTCTTTGTCGCTTTCTTTTCTTCTTTTAGATTACTTTCCTCTTTCGCCAGGATACTTCCCCCTGCCGGTACGTATTTGATGCTCTTTAACTGCACTCTTTGCCCTAGACTCACTTTATGTTGGACAGTGTCCTTGTGCCCGATGTGGCTGAGGTGCCTTCACCCTCATGGCCTTCCCGCTCCCACTTTTTTTTTTCATTCTTTTCTTCGTCTGTCGGCTCAGAATGAGTACCAGCGCCTCTTCGCGGAGTATCGTATGCCATGGATTTGGATAACGTGTCTGTGAGTAATTTAACTTTTATTGAATGAATTATTGCACACTGGCAACACCTTTTTCCATCTGTAGCTCCTAACGGCTTTTTCATTTTGATCACTTTTCTAATGGCTGTTTTATGAATTCCTGGATAACGTCGGCCACCCTAGACTGGATGCGCCGCGGCCCGCAACCCATGCGTTGGGATTGTCCTTCGGGGATAAGTAAACCCCACCCCCGGGCATCCCAGCACTTGGCTGGGTGTGGGCCCAAGAAAACCGTCCAGGAATGTGTCATCCAGCACAAGAAGCCCACTCACCTACCCGATAGAGAACGTTTTGCTTGCCTGCGCCATCAGACTATAACAGGATCACAGTTAAGGAATCGTGATAGCATCTTGTCTGGTTTGCTGTCTTACCGCTTTGTTGGATTTTCATCTGTATCCGAAAGCACCCGAGGTATGCAGTTGTTTTGGATATTCAGGACCGTATGCTACCCTAGATCTCTGAGACCGGATACTTTCTGCAATTCCTTGATGACTGTGTCCATTGAGCAGAACAGAGTGTACAATAAGAGAAATTGTAACGTATAGTGCTCAATATCTATTATGACCTGAGGCTGGGTATCTGCACAGTAGCAACGGCATTCAATGTTGTCGTACCTTGTTTAACCCAATGCCTCTCTGGAAGGATGTCTTGCACCCATCTTTTTATCAGGGATTTTGTGACTTCTCTGGAAGAAATAATGTTAATGAACAATAATTATTCTGCTAGCAGGAAATTAGCTTGATTAAGAATCTATCATGTCATTCCGTATTCTTCTGATTTCATACATGGTTGATTGGCTATACTAGAATCATGCGGTTAAGAAAAGCCTTCTGATATCTGCTGTCTTTAACTTACGAGGTACGTTTATCATCTGTCGAATTAACAAGGATATCCATAGATCATGCAATTGAAGATGCAGTAAGAGATAGAGTCAAAAGAAAGGACGAATGGGGACTTATCAATACAGTGACGCGTCATGGTTTTAATGTAGGGGTAGTCGCGAAAGTAGGGAAATCATTATCGATCGATGTCATGAAAGAACCTACCCTAAAAGCAATCTAAGTGGAAATGGAACCAGAGCCATGGTTCCAATCATGATGCCACATACACATACGGATGGAATAATGATATGTCCTGAATTAATGTGTTACACACATGAATTGGTGCGCATTATTGGTCAGTCAACCCAATAATCGATTAGCTTATGTCTGTTTTTATTGATGATTTGTCTACGTGACCGTAGTAGATCATCATCCACCACCTTATGTATCTGTCATTAACTAACCTGAACTCTTCCACAGCCAGTGAAAATTCGGAGAATACAATAATGTGGATATATTCTATCGACTGTTCTCGTTCAATCCCATGTTTCATTTTTTGCATGAACATTGTCGTGAAGTAGTAAAAGCATGCTACATCATTATTATACTTATGCTAGATCCTAGTAAGCTTGAACTATGTGCAGTAAAAGCGTGGCTCTTTTCTTTTTCTGAACCCGGAGCACTCTGTTACGGCACTATGTCAGTGCCAAAGTTATTTCCCGTCAACGCAAAACGAATCGGTAATGATGTTGATGGTTGATTTTACATGAATCTGATGCGGGTCGGACATCAAACACTACGTCCTTTGTGCGGTAATGGGGGTGCAAATAGGCGATCTGCCGGTGGGGCCAGTGCTACTTCTCACAGTTTGTCACCCTCGAGCCATGAATGCCAAACCCATCACCACAGAGGCTGCCAAGTTGTCCCCTCATCTTGAAAACAAAGCTCTTAGTATCCTCGATACGAAGAATCCACTTGATTCGCCGGAGTTTAATGTTACTGAATATATCAATCGCTTGTTTCCAAATGGTAAATGCGTTGGTAAAGGTGTTCGACAAAAACGCTAACGCTTCTATCTATAGAACAATCACTTTCTTCCGTTGACAATATACTTGAAAAGCTTCGAAGGAAAACAGATGAGATGGGCCGACAAGCCGAAACTCTGACTAACTCGCAATCGGATTTGCAAAACAATGGTGCTGAAGAGTTGCAAAAAGCTCAAATTGCTATCAAAGTAAGGAAAAAGTCCGAATTGGTGCCTTATTGTAATGAACGGGTTGGGATTATAGGAGCTTTTCCAGAAAATCCAGGATATCAAAGTAAAAGCATCGCAATCGGAAGCGATGGTACAGGATATTACTCAAGATATCAAATCGCTTGATTATGCGAAGCGACATCTGACCCATTCTGTCACGGTTTTAAAGCGGTTACAAATGCTGGGTATGTTCTGTGAATAGTTGGATTGGTTAGGCTAATGTATGGTTATTAAGTTACTGCTGTTGATCAACTTGAGATCATGTCACGAAACCGACAGTATAAAGAGAGTGCTCAATTACTGCAGGTAGATACTGAAGCTATGCCGCATGACGAACTCGACTAATCAGTTTTCAAAGGCAGTGATTCAATTGATGCAGCATTTCCAGTCATACAAAAGTGTTCCTCAAGTAGCCGGACTAGCAGAGCGTATATCCAAGTTGCAAAAGCAATTAGAATCCTCAGTCTTGCGTGAATTTGAGCAGGGGTATGTTGGTTCAATACGAACAAACCAGAGTCATATTTACATCTATTGCAAAGTTTCAGAACGGATGGTAGTATGGTCGCCCAGTCACAGCTGTTACATGATGTGTGCCTTGTTGCTTCGGTTCTCGGAGAGACAACAAAGTAATTGTACACGGTTGTGTGTCTGAGGATGCTAAAAATTAGTTGTAGAGAGAAGATACTCAAGCATTATGTTGATATTCAGCTTGCGAACTATCGGCAGATATTTCGACCATCAGAAGAAGTACGTAGCTTAGTAATCAGTATGCAACTGAAGTTGTTATACTTGTAGGTGTCCCAGCTGGATAATATAGCACGTCGTTATGCGTTTCTGAAACGTCTACTTAAAACGTGTGATGATGAACATAGCGAGGTTTTTCCACCCGGATGGTGTTCTAGTGCACGTATTTGCGAACAATTTTGTACCTACGTCAGGTAATCGGATGCCCTTTTTTGCCGGCTCACATACGAACATACAACTAGATCAGATTTGGACCGGATACTGTCGTTAGAACAACCCGATGTAAAAGAGTTACTGAAAGCTTTGCAGTTAACCATTGAATTTGAAGCACAACTTACCAAGCGATATGAAAAATATGTAAACGAGCTGTTAGATTCTACTACACAACTTTATTTACATCGATCTAAAGGTCAAGCAAGATGGCGAAATACAACGGCCAAGGTTCCAATTTGAAAAAGCCATTTCGTCCAGTTTCCAGTCATATCTTTGGATTTACGTTGAAGCAGAGGATCGGTAAGCCATATTTATAGCGTATTTTCTGCGTGCGAGCTAATTACTGGCTATAGAACATTGACAAACATGATCGATTCGTACGTTGTATCAGACAAGCAGGCAGAAGATGATGGTACCATGGTAGTGCTTCCATCTAGCACTGACCTGTTCTACTTTTACCGTGAGACGTTGACTCAGTGTGCCAAATTTTCGACCGGGAAAGCATTTTGGGATCTTTGTCAGGTCTTTGCAAAGCATTTATATGCTTACTGTAACAAGGTTTTGCTGTCTGGGTTAACACAGTAAGCGTTCAAAAAGTGACAAGGTAACAGTAAACTGAAGGCATACTTCGTAAGGAACGATAAGAAGGCTGCGACAGTTGACCATTTCCGATTTGCAAGCTTGGCTTTAAATACGGCGGATTATTGCTGCATGACAACTTCGCAGGTAGGCAGCAAGAAGGGAAACTTAGTGAGTATCAAACACTAACTGATTGTTGTCAAGCTGGAGGAGAAGCTGAAAGAGAAAATCGACCAAGAATATGCGGAAAGAGTGGATATGCAGAACGTCAAGGACGCATTCATCAGGTAAAGGACTGGGAAGACGACGCCAAACCAGTGGTAAACTAATTGTTATCAGCGCGGTATCGACAGGCATAGATGATATTGTGAGAAGTTTAGAGACATCATGCGATATATATATGCAACAAATGCTACGATTACAATGGGGAACAATGGATACGGTTGGTGATCAGTCTGACTATGTCACCCAGTTGCAAGAGGTCATAAAACGCTATATTACCGTTGTCGGAAAGACAATTGCCAATAAGCGTTATTTCAGAACATTTGCCGATCGTTTCGTTGAGTAAGTCTGGAGTAAAATTCCTAAACTTGCTGTTAATGAATGCGGTAGTACTTTCCTGACTAAATATTTGCTGAATATTTTCAAATGCAAGCCAGTATCCGAGATTGGAGCCGAACAGGTATGCGACTGTTCGATGAGGACATTATTTCTCATATACTCTTTAAGTTACTGCTTGATACCCACGCGATCAAAACGCTGTTGCTGGATATTGCTTCGATGGGGGCTGAGGGCTCAGCGGGCGTTTCCACACCGTAAGAGGATTTAGGAAACGTCAAGATGAACAAAGAATATAACCTTGTGTGGTAGATATGTTAACCGTGTTAACCGAGGGATCTCTAAGGTTGAAACTATATTGAAAACAATCATGACTCCCACAGATCCTGCAGAGGGATATGTAGAGAGCTATCTTTTCCTCATTGCAGATAAGCATACTGGGAACTTCACGCGCTTGTTGGATCTAAAGGTAAACAAAGGAGAGGTATTCGATAGTATCAGACGCCTAATCCTTTGACAGGGCATAAAAAAAGCTGAGCAATCACCTCTGATCGAAATATTTCACCGACGTGCAATGCAAAGTAACGACCTAAAGGATAACTCAAACTTACTTCCAGCAGAAGCAAGTTCCCAGTCTACTGCGTCAAACTTACCCAACGCAATCACGACTTCTTTATCCACGATTGCCACGTCTGCAAGTAATTTCAATCCGAATACACTGCAGCAATTTGGTCGAAGTACACTTTCGCCTACGTTAGATTCACCCAGTGGTAGTAGCAGAGGTCGCCTCAACGAGAATTTCCGAAAACTAGTCATGACCGGAATGGCTTTTCGAAAAGATCTACAAGAGCGGAGAGAGAATAGTGCTAATAGTTGATGATTCAGTAACACATAAATGGGAAAAAAAGAATTTTGTAAAAGATTTATACTCTTCGATGCATTTGTCCGACCAAAGAGAGGAAAAAAAGCACATGTCGTTTGTGTGAAAGCAATGAATCGTAAACGGGTATAAATTTTAGCCAGAGATGTTGATCGATGAATTGTAAAGATGTTGATGACTGATGGGAAATCATAAAGACTTTATCTTTGACGAAATAATACTATCTAACTTATCGGGTTGGAAAACTATTTGCCGTTTTATGTAATACAGTCAGTGGTTTTAATTGATAAGCATGAACTTGTTCGTAAATCAAGTCGAAACACGCTTGGCGGATAATGGACTTGCAATTTTTCGGATACTCGCCGTAAGATCTTTTCCCCGCATCTTGTTCTGTTTTGGGATTTCCTGTGTTCCCATGGAACGTATCCGTGACTGTTACCTTGGTTACATTGAACTTTAAATTTTCCTGCTTACACTAGCAACAATAAAAAAGATTCAGCGCATTTTTTGTTTCTGTACTTCTTTTTTCTCTTTTCCTTTTGACATACCACGATGCTTGCGTCAACATATCCTCCTATTGAACTTCCAAAGACCGGACTTGTCCAGTTCTTATTCTCCAATCCGTACAAGACCGCTGATCAGAAGGAAATCCTAATCGACGCAGCCACTGGACAATCTTTGACCTTTGGACAGCTGAAAGATCATGTCTTCAGATTTGCTGCAGGACTGCAAGACATTTTCAATTTCAAAAAGGGAGATGTTCTTGCTCTCTATTCGCCGAACCAGGTAATTTCGTGCAAATGATCCGAAGCTTCGTCACGACTGACAGGTCTTATAGTATGACTATTCTGTACCTTTACTCGGAGCTATTGCCGCCGGCGGTGCCACAACTCCTGCAAATCCTGCTTACACAGCTCATGAACTGGCTTATCAGCTGTCCGAAACAAAGGCCAAAGTGTTGATTTCGCACCAAACAAATCTTGAGACAGCGCTGGAAGCTGCAAAACTTGCTAATCTTCCTTCGTCACGCGTACTTGTATTTGGGAGTAATATTATCCGAGGCATACGTCCATACAGAGAGTTTCTTGTTGAACGCCGTGCTGTGCCTGTAGAATACAGCTATGAGGAAGCTAAAGACAGCATTGCCATTCTCTGTTTTTCTTCAGGCACCACAGGCCGAAGTAAAGGAGTCATGACAACGTAAGCATTTGGACTCATTCATGCAATCGTGACTAGACTCTCCGCTTTTACTATTGTAGACATGCAAACTTAACAGCAAACATAGCTCAGTTTGGCTCGGTAGAAGCACCGTTCTTTAACCTTTCCAAAGACCGTGCTCTAGGTGTTCTACCCTTTTTCCACATTTTTGGCCTGACAATTGTGTTACAGGCATCGTTGTATTTTGGCATCCCTGTGTATGCCATCCCTAAGTTCGAACTTCCTCTACTGCTAGAAACTATACAGAAGCACAAAATCACCAGGGCTTGTTTGGTACCACCTATCATTTTACTATTGGCAAAACATCCTCTCGTCCAGAAGTACGATCTATCCTCCCTTGAAGTTGTGATTTCTGGAGCTGCACCTCTAAGCGCAGATTTACAACATGAAGTCAAGTCGCGATTGCCACACACAGTTTTTAAACAGGGCTACGGTCTTACTGAGACTTCTCCTGTGGCTATATTTGAACCTACAGACCGTGTTTTACCAGGTATATATATATATATGTGCGACAAGCAGTAAACATATGCTCATTCCCTCTGACGTTTTTAGGTTCAATCGGTCTTTTGGCACCCAATACGGTTGCTAGGATTGTGGATGAGAACGGCAATGGTAAAGCGTGAAGCCGGCATCACATGTAATCACGCTTTCTTACCCTTGTTTTAACTAGATGTGTCTGGCGAGGGACAAGGAGAATTATGGATTAAAGGTCCGCAGGTCATGAAGGTAAGCGTTTCCAAAGTTTTTGGTAAGATGTACTTAACATTCTTAATAGGGATATATCAATAATGCAGAAGCAACGGCTGACTGTATCGATAATGATGGATACTTCCACACGGGAGATGTTGCTGTCATCAATGAAAAGGGGCACTTCTTTATCGTAGACCGTATCAAAGAACTGATCAAGTACAAAGGATTCCAGGTAAGACCTGGAAATCGTAGGTTGCCAGTTAAACCTTACGCAAGAATAGGTCCCGCCAGCAGAACTTGAGGCATTACTGGTAATCCTTTCTTTTAACTCATGCTCAGACAATATTAATCCCCCTTTCATATTAGTTAACATCGCCTTTGGTAGCTGATTGCGCGGTAATTGGAGTATATGACGAAGCTCAGGTCACCGAAATCCCGCGAGCTTACGTAGTCTTGAAGCCTGATATCGAACGTTCTGACAAAGTTAAACTCGAATTGCAAAAGTTTGTTGAGGAGCGGGTTGTTCACTACAAGCGTTTGCGCAGTATCGTCTTTATCGATGAGATACCTAAGAGCCCTTCTGGTAAGATTCTTCGACGAATCTTACGTGACAATGCGGCGAAGGAGAAAGTCAAAGCTAAGCTATAGAATAACATGTCTGTATTTGTTTAATTGTCAATTTCCAAACTGTAACGGTCACATGGTAATTTAATTTCTGCTTTGACACCTGATACTTTGTTTACATCGAGATTCATGTTAATACTAAAAGATTAGTCTTACAAGAACAAGACGCATCAGAAGCAAGCTCTGTATAATCAAGCCTTACTCCCTCGTCTTGCCCCACAATGGTTCACCATAACAAAAAAAATATCCATTAAAAAAAAAGAAAGATGTTTGCTTTGCCATAATTTTTATTTTCAGCTTTTTCCTCATAAGATTCAGTCATAGATTCTACCGTTAGATCACATCATGGTATTGGCCGTTGCTGGATAAGTTGTGATTTCACAATTTTGCAACACTTTTTCGACAAGAAATGCTACGCGTTGCCCATATTTGGATCCGCGAAGCGATACCATGTGCCTCTTGATCAGTCGTGACATGCAAATTCTTTGATCACTATTTGCATTGTTAAGAAGCCATTGGATAACGTAGTTTCCATATTGGTCAGAGGCAATATCAACCAGGGCAATGCGGGAGCGACAAGCTCGGTTGGGTGTCGTAATATGATCAATAAATTGGGTCAGGAACACCGGTCCTCCTACTCGCAATGCTTTTTCCACCACCTTGGATGCAAACTGGTCTGTGCTCAATTGCACACATTCATCCAGCACAGTTTGAAACGCTCGCCTGCGGTCAGTGTTATCCTCAGCCTGTTCTAGGATATGTTGTATGACCCAATTTCCCCATTGGCCTTTGGCAATCATAACCACATTGGCCAAGACCTCCTCTAGTATTGGCCTCTAATTTAGCAAAGGGCATTTCTTAGTCTTTGATATTGTTTACCCAAGAGTTTACAATACCTTTTCAGCATCTGTTAAGTTCTCAAAAACATTTTGGACAACCAGACTTCCATTTTCGTCCAATGCCACCTGTGCCCATTGTCCTTGAAGTTCAGCATGCATATGCGCCATGATAGAAGGAGACTCATCAATCCATTGAATCGTACAAATCTTCTGCCACACATGACATGCGTATTTGTGCGTGATGGTTTTTGGGATAGCACTAGTAAGTTCGAATACCAGATGTGATTTGAGCTTCTCGTCTATTACATCCAGAGCCTGAAAAGAGCGTTGGGCAAAAAGAACGGCAAAGATGATCAGTTGACCATTTTACAGCGTAAGAAAAGGAAAAAAGGGAGGATACCTTTTGAACGACATGACAAGCAAAGGGATCACATGTTAACTCCACTACATGTCCCTTCATGCTGTCTACAAGAGCTCTGACATGGTCAGATGTACCCAATTCGAAAAGACGCTGAACTAGAAAATTGCCAAATCTGTTGGTCATCAATTCAGCAGCTCTTTTTAATGCGGCTTTAACGATGTTCTCTTTCTGTTCATCTGTGGCACACTTCAGTTTTTGTTGCATGAAAATGGACGCCTGTTGATCTGTGTGTTCAATAATTTGACTAACTAAAGTCTACATTGCAGAAAATAGCATTAATGGTTTTTTTTCAAGTCCCTTGGGAAGACTTACGTCCCAGTCCACATTATTTTGCTTTTCGAGCATGCGACGATAATCCAGTGAGGCTATGTCGTGTTTTTTGCCATTTACTGGGAAAAGTGTCTAGATGTTGTTAGCCTTAGGTCTTGTTTGGTGTTGGCTTACCTCGGTCTCCCAATGAGAGGTGTCTCTTGAAGCAGTTTGGGAAAGATTTTCAAGCAAATATGCGGTTGATGTTGCCGTAGTAATAGGAAGGTTTCGGTCTTTCTTCATCTGTTGCTGCGGCATGTCATTCAAATAGTAATTGCTAGCGCCTTGCGACAGCACGCTTTGAAAAAGGAAGAGATTAGCTCGTAATTATCAAACGGATAGGAAAAGAGCATTACTTATTGAATTTGCACCTTTCTTTTGCAAATCCAAACTTATTTCGGCTCGTATTATCTTTGCCATGGATAGTATCTGATACATGAGTCGGGTTTATCAAGGCTGACTGATGATTTGCAAGGGCCCTTCGCAAATTTCTGAGCTCGGTGGCCTGTGCGTCACATCGTTGATTGGCAATGGCTAGCTCCTGATTCTGTTCTTTTAAATCTGCCTCTTTCATAGACAACATAGACTGCAAATTGGCGTTGAGCCGCCGTTGCTGACGATGGTGTTTCTTAGTAAAATGAGTTATTGGTGGCTAGGGTTTTACCTTTTCCAGATCATTATTGATCGTACTCACATGGTGTGCCAATTCTCGTGTCACTTCGATCAGTTGTTTGAGTCTAGATCTTAAGCTTTCGGCAGACAAGTTGTCAATGTCTCCGAACGAAGTCAAATTGGCTGGCACAGCTTTTGTAAGAAGACGAGGGCCAGGAATAGTTGAAGGATTTTGTAGTACGGAATCAACTGCTGGTCTGTTCAAATGCATTGAGGACTAACGTGTAGCGTGAGAAAGCAGGGTTTATGCTATTTTAGTCCGATTTACTTTATATTGATAATCGCCGAATAATAAAGGACGAGCGTCTTGTTGAGTGTATAAATCATCCTTCGGAGACGTTGAAGCAGAGGATCCTCGATCCGTTAACATGCTGACATCTGTGAAAAAGGAATTTTGTAACGACGTGCGACGAAAATCATCTCCGCTGTTTGTGACAAGTTCCTCATGAAAAGAATAATTGGCCGTATTTACAGAATAGAAGGAGGAAGAATTGGGAGTATTGAAGAAAGAAGACTGATAGAGAGATGAATCAAGTATGTCAGAAGGATGACCATGCTTGTCTGATATTTGCTGCTTAGGTACTACTGCTTCCTTTGATCTCTTGACTGACAGCATAACATGTAAAAATATATTGTAAGAAACAGCCTGACAGTAATTGGAACAAAAAGTTTAAAAAAGACGGAGAGATAGAGAGAGTATTTTTGTGCGTGTAAGTGGGAGAGTGAGTGAGTAAAAGAAAGAAAGAAAGAGAGGGAGAAAAGAGGGAAGGAAAAGAGAAAAAGAGGAAAAGTTGTAGTAAAAATGTCGTCGCGTTCTTCCCCTCCCCCTATCCTTTCACACCGTAAGGAAATCCTGTGTTAAAATATCAAAGCCAACGACAGTCTGAAATTCCCCGCAATTTCTTTTCTTTGCCCACGTATGGTATATCCAGACAATGGAAGGATACAAGACGATGCCTCATGGTTTCCGTTTTTCCTTATTCTTCCTTCTCCATGACATTAAATCATAAGGAGTTTATCTTTTCTTAACAACTTGTTCCAATCATCCATTTGAAACCGCCTTTCATTTATCTCCTTCCTTTCTCGTTTTTGAACCATAATTAATCGTTTATCGCTCGTGTCACAGACAAAAATAACCATCGTCACGTGTATGCGATGAGCCAAAACCGGGTACCTTCAATTGCTTGAAAGGTTATCAGTGCCAATGCTTTATAGCTGTAGAACATCTGAAATAAGCTAAACGTTTTGCATCTGATTCAAGTAGTAATGGAAACCTTAAGACAAATGCGGTTGCCATACCAAGGACTTTGAGATATGCAATACCTCTTTGTTTACCATGTCAACAAATCATCTACTGATTGCTTCACAGTTCATTCTCCGTCAGTTAAAACTCAAGCAGACTGAATCCATGCTATTTCTTTTTTGATGTGATCACAGTGGCTTTGGCAGACGTTGCCTCAGCCGCATTTGAAGTTTACTTTCAGTACGACTATGACACCTTTCGTTTCGTCATACAACAACGGAAGTAAAACACGCTCATCTCGGTACTTAAGAGTGTCCAGCTGTTAAATCAGCTATAACACCCTCACTTTTATCCCACAGCACAAGTTAGAGGGATCGAATGCTGATCCTCAGTTCAAGTGGGTTAGCCAAATTTTGATAAACGGTTGGTGAATCTGATCCCGCCGGACGACCAATGATGGAATGCTGATTCAGTTCGTCATTCTTTTTTGGCTACTTTTCCTAAGACGCCATTATGTAAGCGAGGAATGTGGTCATGCCACTAATACTGTTATATTACATGTACTAGATTTCACGGCCACAACATTTTTTGGTCATGCAACCCATATATAATTCGCAGCTCTTAGCTCGGAAAGTATACTGCCTTTAACAGTAACGTTTGTAAACCGTCAGTCAAGCATTTACGCTTGCATAAGTTGTTTGACTCATGACTTGGGCGATCAACAAGTTATGAATGTGCTTTGGAGATTTATATATCACCTGGTGTGTAGAGTTTTCAGGACATTTTGCACAACAAGGGTACTATATTACTGGATCCACGGACACTAGCGCTGACTTGCGGTCTCTCTCTCCGTTTGGCGATCTGTAACCAGAAAGAATGCATAAGATCTATTCATATCCCGCAAACTGAAACAGACAACTATTACCGCAATCACCGTTCCTTTTTGATTTAAGATAATATAGACGTCATAAACGTTATCAAATTATTCCGTACAAGTTTTCTTCCCGAAACTTTAGCTATTGTTCAACTGTGAAAGTACATTGTTTTCCTTAGCATTGAGATTTTGCTAAAGGTAGCTTATGAATAAATGGACAATATTTGGCTCATAATAAACTAGATGTGCGATTGTAGGCATAGTTCAATGCGAAACTCTTCGGGTCAGAACTTTGCAGGCTACTGTTTACCTTTGCTAAAATATTGTATGCATATTCCTAATGTGCAGTTAAATGCACTGATGCCCTTGGTATAAAGAAATCATGGACTACTACGCATAACCAAGTTTGCTCATAAGGATGCTTGGTGTATTCTGCGGTGTAACAGGGATCCGTTTAGATCAGTCGCTTCCCCTTCCAGCGCGAGTTTGAATGTTGCCCTTTTCCCCTCAACCAAGTCTGAAAGTTAAAATATAGGTTCGTCTGATCAGAAAAGAATGGAACAATTCGATAGACAGAGAATTCAAAACAAGAAGTTGCTAATGAGAAACGTAATCGTTCTAGGACGGTAACTTGATAATCTCATAGAGCCCAAATATGCCAAGATTGAGACTGAATTAATGTTGACTACGATCTTCAAATACGTCGATTTTTGACGGACATGGTGTGGGTCAACCTAGCCAATATGGAACCTTGTTAAACTGTCTAACAGCATAAAAGTAAGAAGTTTGTCTGTGCAACCCAATAATACTTGCTCGAAGGACCGAATTGACCTCATATAACCTTATTCAGGTGAAAACCGGTTCAGTAACAACCTGTGTATACAATCGGAGTTGCCCGAAATGTCGTCCTGAGTGATTTGGATTTGAAGCGAGACGTCATACTTGGCATTTTTGGCAAAAGCGGTCCCGCACAGCTCGTACGTAATAGGTGTAGAGTAACTGAGACGCGGCTGCATTCTTTATTTCGTAGCAGATATCAAAATGACAACCTTGGAAGACAAATCACTGTGGGAGAACCAGGAAGCTGATGACGATATTGGACAAGAAATCCTTCGATTGTCTCCCGAGGAGATCAATAACAGAACCAGATTGCTGGAGAATGATATCAAAGTAATTCTGCAAGCACCTTCAAAAAATAGTTGGCTTATTTGAAACTTTGTACAGGTCATGAATTCAGAAGTTCTACGACTTGAGCACGAGCAAGCAGCAATGAAAGAAAGAATTAAAGACAACAAAGATAAGATAAAGCTGAATAAGCAGCTTCCCTACCTTGTTGGTAATGTTGTGGAGGTAATCGCAGATGCGATCGCATCGTCAGACAAAAGGATCTAACATCTATATTATAGCTACTTGATGTGGACCCAGAAGATGATGGAGAAGAGGAAGGTGCAAATGTGGATCTTGACTCGCGGCGAAAAGGCAAATGCGCCGTCATTAAGACATCGACGCGTCAAGTAATTTCCGTAATAGAAGTCGATGATTGACGACTAAAATTCATGATAGACGATCTTTCTTCCCTTAATCGGTCTGGTTGATCCTGAAAAGCTAAAACCTGGCGATATTATTGGTGTTAACAAGGACAGTTATTTGATTCTAGACACTCTACCAGCAGAGTAAGTTGCATTGCTCGGTACAGATTCGTTTCTTAGATACGAAATTTAGATACGATTCCCGAGTAAAGGCGATGGAAGTTGACGAGAAACCTACAGAAGACTATAATGACATTGGTGGATTGGACAAACAGATTGAGGAATTAGTGGAAGCGGTCGTATTGCCTGTGAAGTTCGCAGATCGGTTCAAAAATATCGGCATTAAGCCTCCCAAAGGTGTACTGATGTACGGACCGCCTGGTACCGGAAAGACATTGCTGGCGAGAGCATGTGCAGCGCAATCCAGTTCAACATATTTGAAACTGGCTGGCCCACAGTTGGTGCAGGTAAATCTCGGATAGAATTTCCCAAGGGAGTCCATGCTTACCTATTGGCAGATGTTTATTGGTGATGGTGCAAAACTTGTACGGGATGCGTTTAACCTTGCGAAAGAGAAGGCCCCAGCGATCATCTTCATTGATGAAATCGATGCCATAGGCACAAAGCGTTTCGACTCGGAGAAATCAGGTGACCGTGAAGTCCAACGAACGATGCTCGAACTTTTGAATCAGCTTGACGGTTTTTCATCGGATGAAAATATCAAGGTCATTGCGGCAACCAATCGTATTGATATTCTCGACCCTGCGTTACTGCGATCTGGTCGTTTGGACCGTAAGATAGAGTTTCCTCTGCCTAACGAGGAGGCTAGAGCACGAATCCTGCAAATCCATTCCCGCAAGATGAATGTCAGCAAAGATGTCAATTTTGAAGAATTATCTAGATGTTGCGACGAGTTTAACGGTGCTCAGTGCAAAGCTGTCTGTGTTGAGAGTAAGTTTGTTAGTGGATGATTTATTTTGCTTATCTGAATGACAGGTGGTATGCTCGCATTACGTCGAAGTGCTACGGAGATTACCCACGAAGATTTTATGGATGCTATTCAAGAGGTGCAGGCTAAGAAGAAGATGTCGCTCCAATATTACGCTTAAACTTGGCTACAATAAAACTTCCTATTGTGGTTAATTACATTTTGCCTGGGTTTTGGAATAGAATAGTAATGTGGTGCAGAATTTGTCTTGCAGAACTTTTGGTTAGGTCTAGGTTACTGATTGCATCGTTTCTGGCAACAAAACATCCGTCTGAGACTGAAATAAGAGTATATATGCCATAAGATCGGAAGATCTCCCTTTCAGAATCAATGGATACACATCCCAGTGCTGGGTACGAAAGAAAGTGAGTGATCTATTGCAAGGTGCATTTATTAAGATAAATGTCTCCAGTCGTATTGTTCCGAAGTTTACTGTGGGCGGCGGTGACGATCGTACTGAAGAGATCAATTTTGAAGATGACGCTGAAACGGAGGAGACGACATGCGAGAAAAGGAGATCGTCAGAGGCGTTGAGCGAACATGTCCGGTTTCCTACGCAACTTGAACATTTATTCATTCCTCCGCCTATTGACCCTCGTAAAGCAGCATTCGGCGACGTACTAGCAGAAGAAGCGAAAAGATCTAAACCATTCACGGAACGTGTTTTGAATTACCTTCATAAAAAGTTCCCCAGCCGTATTGTACGTCGCGTGCTGAAATGCACGATCGCTTATTTCGTCACCACACTTTTCAGCTTGATTCCCTCCTTGACAGCAGCCATAGGTCCCGCGGCGTTTTTAGTGACCACGGGTATGCTTTTCAATCATCCCGGGCGTACTATGGGATCGATGTGGGATTGTGCACTGACCAGTGTTTTGGGCGTCGTGTTGGCTGTATTATATACGTTTGCTGCTCTGGCGGCGTCGAGTGGCTATAATATCAGACATTTGGATACTTTCGAGTCTGAACCCACCGGAAATGCTTTGAACGCTGCTTTCCTCTTTGTGGGTGTGTTTGGAGCTCAGATGCTGCGGCAGATATACCCGAAATTTTATTTTTTCTCTCTAAAGTTCATGATGGTGCTAATTTTCTGTCTAACCAAAGGTGTCGGACTTGTGGCAGTGCCTTATAATCTTCCGTTACAATACGGCATCCCACTGATTATCGTAAGCAACGTTTTATACTGTTGAAATTGAAATGAATTTTCCACTTTTTTTCTTTACAGGGCGCAGGTATATCTTTCATGGTCAACCTAGTCATCTGGCCAGAAACTGCCGTGGACGGATTAGGTAAAGATCAGCATTGTTTATATTTGTTTCTGTAGCGTACGATATTAATTTATGCGCTACTTATTAGGACGAGCGCTTCAAGAAACTGTGCAAAACAGCAAGGAAATGTTGCATACTATGGCGAAGCAGTTTTTTCTGGATTTGAATGAAGATATGGGATCAGTCAAAGTCGTTGATGAGCTGGGGGCGAAAACAAGAGCGGGTATGATCAAAGTAAAGTCCGCATATAAGGAGGCAAAGTACGAGGTATCCATTGCATATATTCGACCACAAGAACTAGGTGCCGTTCGCAAATCCTTGGATAAAGTTGTCAAGCATCTCAATATCCTTGGTGGATGTTTGAATGACGAGCGTCAGTTGTTTGAATCCGTTCTAGAATATTTAGAAGAAGAGGAAGCCGAAGAAGCCGAATACGAACAAAACCCGGCTACCCATAGTGGTGAGACAACACCACAACGGATTAGAAGCGATTTGGAAATGAAGATACGAGAGATAGCTATGCAAGCTGCTTTATCGTCTGGAAAATCCCGTAGCCCCCATCCGTCCAGGCCCAATTCTAGAACAACTTCTAGACGAACATCAATCGATGAAGATTACGAAGATGTACATCAAATGACTGTAAATTCTACGCGCTCGGCAAGATCAGCAAAATCAGTGCGTTCATTCTTTTCCAATCCGCGCAAAAGTATGGAAATGCCACAACCGCCGGCAAAAGAGAAGAAGAAATTGCAGCCCGAGGACCGAAAGCTCTTGATTACTTACTTGGAAAGCATGAGGGATCCTCTCATGCAACTCACTATTGTCTGCACTGACGTGCTGGATTGTGTGAGCCAGAGGATATGCGATGAATTAAATATAGAGGATGATAGTGACCAGTCAATCGGGAAGACATGGTGGTCTTATTTGAGACATATCCTGAAACTGGACCGCAAGGCACAGCAAGAAGAAAAGAAATCGAATTTGGCGAAGCCTATTCATGATCCTCACTCCTGTAACTGCTCCGAATCCGTTTTGCAGGCTATCAATGAGTTTGATGCTGCAGAGAAAGATCGAATGGATTCATTGTATCACCTTTACAGGAGCCGCGACAGTCAATTTCCTATTGACTTTAGTAAACGGAGTAATGTTTCTCTTATTTTCTTTTTCACTTTCACATTACATGAACTGTCGCACGAAGTATACAACATGGCAATCAGTATGGATAAACTGCAGAAAAATTCCAAGGAACGTTCCCGTAATGGAAAAAGACGAAAGCATCTGTATATGCCACAGTTGGACCAGAAGTGGTGGCGTCGATGGGCAAGCTGGAATAACCATCAGAGCACACGGGATAAAGGAGGATATTCCCTAAGTGAGTTATCTATTTAGAATGGATCTCGAATTGACACTTTCTTTTTAAGCGAGTTTGACACGCTATATTCCGGATAATACAAGATCCAACGACGCACAGGATGAATACCGTCTGGCCAAGATACAGACGAATGTCAACTTAAGCCGGCGCCGAAGTTCTACGCTAACCAAGTTGGATACTCGTTTATCCAAGTTAGACACTTGCAACAGCGGGAACCATACGAACGATGCGACATTACGCCGTCGATTTACACAACCATTAGCGGCAGTAAAGGAAGATCTGGAATCTTCTATAGAAGAAGACGCAACTGCTGTTACACCACCGTTGATGTTACGCATTCGTTACAGTGTTTGGAAACAGTTTCAGTACATGAAGAATTATGAGTTCAAGTTTGCACTGAAAATGGCGGTAGCTGTGATGATATTATCAGCCCCTGCATTCATACCATCCTCTATGACATGGTTCAACAGCGTACGAGGACAATGGGCTGCAATGACAGTAGGTGTACCATAAGAGTTTGGAACACAGTAACACAAACGTGCTATTTAGGTTATAGCAATTATGAACCCCACAAGGTACATGTCGCTAGTATAGGAAGGGTTAAAACATACCTTGTCATTTTTCTGTTTTCCTTTCATTGGGCTAACCTACTCTTTAACTAGCGGCGGTACGCTCCATGCTAGCCTTTGGAGAATAGTTGGCACACTTATTGGTGCATTAGTTGGTTGGGGAGCTTTGGAAGCTGGCGGAGGTAGCCCTTATCTTTTGGCAGCTTTTGCAGTCATGCTAGGTAAGATGATTTGATTATGTACTTAAATGACTGGTTCTGATATTTTGACAGCTGTACCATTTTTTTATATTCATTTGGCGAGCACTTACAACAAGGTTGCTATTGTCGTACTTATATCCTATATGGTTGTAGCGCTTAGCAGGTATGCTCATCCAGTACCTGGCGAGACTATATCAGCCACTGTGTGGAAGCGAGTCTGTACTATGATTGTGGGCATTGTTGTTGCTCTGGGACTGAATTGGTTAGTCTTATCGTTTACAACTATGTACACGTAACTGACACTGTTGTATCTCTTTCTTTACAGGATGGTTTGGCCATTCGTTGCCCGGCATGCTACACGAAAAACAATTTCGGCTATAATTAATGAACTAGGCGAATACTATACCTATTTAACGAGCAACTTTTTATACCATGACATCAACATGCCGCCTAGTGAAGATGATATCAAAACAGCGGAAAAGATGGAACGAAAGATTCAATCTTCGATTGACGCGAGCTTTGTCCTTTTGCAGCTTACAGAGCATGAACCACGCTTAAAAGCGCCTTTTCTTAAAAGCTTTTACGGTTCGATGATTGTATCATTACGGAACTTGTTGGATCGATTAATGAGTATGCGAACTGCTCTCACGAAGATGCCATTGGAAGTTAAGCAAGATATATGCCAACCAGAATACTACGTGTTACGAAGGAAAATGGTAAGCTCTTCTAACTTTGTAAACTTTTCGTTCATATTTTTCTAGATTTCGGCCTTGACTGTACACTTTTATATTCTTTCATCCTCGTTGAAAGCTAAATCTTCATTTCCTATTTATATGCCATCTGCGGCTGAGGCTCGTGAAGAGTTATTGAAAAGTGCAGAAAAGCAGCCCGATCATCAGAAATGGATTCGGTTTAGAAGCCTTGCATGGTTTGCTCTAGCATGCTCAACCCAGGAAATCATCGATGAATTAGATCATTTGACAACGCTAATCCGATATATTGTTGGCGACAACCGATATGCAGATCGTGTTCAATGGCTTGATGCTATTATGATTCCAGAATCGAAAACAAAACAAAGTCAATAGCAAAATTAGATATAGAAATTCATGCAAGAATAATATTATAATAGCATTATCTTTTTAATTGCATAAACTGCTTTTTTTTATTTTGGTAAAACGATTTATAGGTACCATTTTATATGGTATTGCAGTAGGGCTTGGAATTTGACCCGGCCCAACTGGATGTTTGCTGGGCGGGCCTTAGTAGGCCGGGTTCTGGGCCATAAAATTGGCCCGCCTGACTTGGCCCACAGGTCAATGGGCCCATCTTAGTGCGATAGGCCTGGTGTGCCAGGTTCCAGGTTAAGATCTTGGCCAAGCCCAGCAGGCCATGGGTCAATAACCTGACCTGGCCTAGTTATGACCTGACCAGTTAAGGCCCACCCATTTCAAGCCCTATATTGCAGTAAAATAAATGTATATATTAAATGTAAAAACTTGTAATTTAGTAAATAAACAATGTTCTTGTCATATTTGACAGATTCTAATCATCATATACACTTTATACCACTAAGTCTAAATGATCTTTATATGAGTTATTCATACCATCAGCATATCATCTATAGATAAAACCTATACAGACATCTAACAAAGGATAAACGTATGATCTAAGATACCAGGACACTCTGCCATGATCTTAAGGTACCCCCAGTATGTTCTATTTTATAATTAGTGTGACAAGACAATTACAATGACTATGATCTTAGCATGGATACAGTAATTTGTCATTGTCCCTGAACATTGACTATTATTCGGACTCAGCTATATGACAGCTCCTCATAACCTGGCATTAATAATAATTAATCATTATTGATCTACTATGATTACTCAGAGCTTACGCGTCCTCTAATTATTAAGATACTGTCATATCTGACATGATTATATCACTATATTCAGTGGATAAAACATCAGGTCTAGACTGTTAGTGAACATATCGGCTATAATGCCTGTATGGATCAGGTTACACTAACATCTTCATAATCTATTCATCTGTTGCTGGGACCCTAGTGGACACAGAATATCAAAAGACAGAAGATTAACATGTCATTACTAATCATATAGATTTTACAAAAGATATTAGTAACTACCCTAACCCGCTTTTACCTGCATGCGTTTCTAAAGATATTTAAAGAGAACAGTCATTTGTGAAATAAAGAACTTTTTTTCAGTCTCACTTATTTTGAGCATTCTGTTATTTTCATTTTATACGTCAGATACCTCACTAAGCATCCAAACAGTATAAATATTACTGGTAGACATTTGTAATTAAAAAAATTCACTTTTGAATAAATGTCTGCCAAGAGTCTCAAAGTATTTACTGCCATTTTTCTCTTACTAATTCTTTAGTTCTAAAGTTTAAACTATATACATTTTAACCTAATGCATATGTTACCATTGGTTTAACAGCTAAAATATATATTTATCATCAGCATAAATATATTTTATGCATCAATAAAAAGAAATCATATAAATTAATTGCAAAGAATATTTGAAACCACTTGCATTAGTAAGACCACTTCAATCCTGACTATGTGCACCACCTTAAGTAATTGTGGTGTACGTATTTAATTCACAGCATGATTAATACCATGAGTTCCTATGATTTCCATCAGCATTTCGGAAATCTCGCAATTTCTTCGCAATTTTATAATAGATTTTCATTCGCCCTAAAAAATAACCTGCCCTTGTGGCCTAATTGGATAAGGCTTCAGACTTCTAATCTGAGGATTGCGGGTTCGACCCCCGTCGAGGGTGCAATTTTTACTTCAACTGGTTGTCGTGTCAATCCCGATCTGAAATAGTCCGCACAAGATCTTCAAGGATGATCGACGAGTCCAATGAATAAAATAAACGATAGATAAAAGGATGCCGTTTATTCT